>OY755174.1:999845-1375845 GCA_963576735.1 Bedellia somnulentella | reverse complement strand
AAAATGGCATGGTCTCATCGATAAACAGCAAATCGCAAGAGTTCCAAGGTGAAGTTCAGTAAAGAAATGTCGATGGATAGTTTTCGCGTGGAGTGGGAAGCACACGAAGTTGCGCGTGCGGTTGTGTGCGCGGCGGCACTCTGACTGGTCGCGCGCCGCGTGCTCGCCGCCGGGCCCGTCACCGCGCTCCACACATCACACCATACAATACATACTGATACCGATGCATTCTATATACTTACTAACAAATCTTGCCTACCTTGGTTTTAGCCTGAAACGGTGAACGTTCAAAACTGCTACGCCAGTAAAAACGATTTTCAAGCGAGACTACAAAATTTGTTGTTTATGTCATTTGGACATATTTATTTACCTGATGAAAATTGTGGTAATAACCAACATAGCGCAACACGTGCGACACCATCTCAAATTAGATGCAAATAAAAGAGACGACATGCTTGGCTTGGATCCCCCAAATAGCTGGGGCCTAAAGTTCAATGTCCTTATTTTTAGTTTAGCCGCGCGACTGACAGCGCTCCATCAGAGCTCTCATGAAAAACTCCTCCCGTGCTTGTGTACTGACGCAAAACATTTTTTGCTACTCATCCAAATATTTCTCATGTTACGACTAATGAACTCTTTTAAAATATAACCTTTATAATAGCTTTGAAGGATTAATTAAGAAAAGCGACATTGAAGTATCAAATGACTGAAGAGTAACGACCGAATAGTAAATCAAATCGTTTCATGAGACTTAATAGAACAGAGAACATACTAGCATATATGAATGTTAAAACTGAGTTTCTTTACTTGGAAAGCACATGCAGGATCCCCAGTATAATTTTCTGGCATAAATATACATCACATATACACCAGCATCTTTAATAAATACTCCTTTAAATATCAAACAGGATGGTCAGATATATCGATTTTAAGAATTAATGAATTCGCATATATCATCGTTGCGGATCAAATACTAATTTCAATAAGTAAAAGGTTGTTTTGACCACAACTTCATCTATCGGTTTTTCAAGCAATTACCAAATCAGAATCACACCTAAGTGATCTAATAAATCTCATACAATGCACGTTCCAGGAAGTGTCAGCCGCGTGCATTTCTGGAGATTTCCCGAAACGCGTTCCAAAAACTGTTGCAACGTACACTAGGAGCGATACGCTGCTCCATATACTCGTACAATTAACAAACGACAAATTAGCACCAGCCATTTGTTAGCGATGTTCGATATGAAGTGTACAGCTATTGCCAACATTTTCTTAGGAACAACGATTGTATTTCTGGCGCGATTTTTTTTAGTTACTAGGCTTATACGAAAGTTAGATGATTTTCTGTCTAGCATTTTATTGGACAGTGTAACAAAAATATTAAATGAACACTTGAAAGACAACAATAGGAAAAAAGATTTGAAGGGCACACATTCAAATATTGATACATTTTATTGGCCGTCGATAAGTTTGCCTAGATATCATGTAGCGATTGATACTTAGCCAAAAAAACCAAACAAGTGTAGTGCACGTCAGTCTTGCTCGAAGGTTCCATAAAAATTTGTAGAATAGAGTTTCACGGCAAATTTTGTGACGGTTCCTACGCTTATACATGGCAGAAGAAGCTCGAGAGCAGAGTGATTACAGTAAACATGAGGTGATTAGGTAATCTTAAGGTATTCGAGTAGGAACCAGTGATTCATTAGAAGTGCGGTGTAAAAAATTATAATGTAAAAAATATGTAAATGTATAAAAATATTCAATCGTCAAAAGTCTTATTACCCAAAAGATTTGATTCTCTTAAAAGTAGCTAAGTAAAGCATATTTTTCATCATCAAGGGAATACAGAGTAAACTTTATTATATCGCTTACTTTTCGACTATAACCCTAGGGGCCTTGAGAGACGGACAGATTGGCAGACGGACTGTAAGATGGTCATCAAAGTTCTTTCTATACGAAACAAATATATGATGTGTATTTCTAAAACGAAGATCCAACAATAAGAAAACACAGCCAGATCATTCATATAATGATAGCGATATAGCAATCGAAGTGAACAACCGGCGTGCAACATCTGCATATGAACCGAATAGTGTCAATGCATTCGTGACAACATTAAAATTGCAACATAGCGTAATGAGGGTGTCATGCCGTTTTGACCGACACGGCGATGGCGCTCGCGTGCATCGCTTCCATTGATGCAACATGACCCAATTGCTTCTATTTCTATGAAACTGCTATTTGCGCTACCAAAGCCACTACTTATTGTTTTGTTTAAATATTGTACGACGATTCTTTGAAATGCTAAATTATGTGCCTGCAATAAGCGTTAGTTAATTTGCCTTTGATATTGTGTTACGGTTTAATATTTTATTTAGCCTCATTAACTGGAACAGTAGATAGACATATTCACGCTATTAGTCCCCATCGGGGTAGGCAAAGACTTTTATAATGGCAAAATCTTTTATCCCATCAAAATCCACCAATGTTTTATCCTTGCTTTTTAATTACATTTTATTGCAAACAAGCAAATCGAACAATTAATTTATCTTAATTTAACTATATAAGGCAAAATCCAGTCCAAAATTGTATCCAAGCAGGTGATCTATCTAGCTGGCTTACGCAAGTGTGAGTCAATTTCCCGCCATCAACAAGCCGCGCACGCGCTCTGACCAGCTGATCTATTTCGCAACAGCCTTTCATCATTATTGTGCATTTACTTTCATACATATAAAAGTGCTCGCCACTATATCACTGATGCTGGGTTTTAATAAACTTAATTCGTTGCGGCTGTAAAATATTGGTATTTACGATTGGTATTAAATTATTATAAAATGTAACCCCAATTGTAAATGTTGTTTTGTAATTTTATTGACTGGCTGTTACTTAAAAATTACTGTTGCTTTTAATTTGTCCATTTCACTAGCCTAAGATCTCTAATAGGATTGGTATAGTAAAACTCAAAGGTACTGCTTAATTTATCGGCGGTTTTGATATCATAACCCAAAAAAAGGCGTATTCACTTGCTTTCATACTGCTAACTATGAACAAGCAAATTAAGAGGATCATTTTCGTTTTTTAATTCCAACTGCAATAGCCATCAAGCCAAGTGATATAGTCAGCTATAATATTTTCTTATATTATAACTGTGAGTTAGACAGAGCAAATGCACTCAAACAAAACTAGTGACCAAACTAAAGCTTGCAAAATGTCAACAATAGCCAACTGGTGCTACGCTGGCGGGTTATTTCCAACTTTCCTTGGAAACGTGATATACAAATTCATGAGCGAGTAAAATGACGAGCCGACTGAAATACGAGTGCAGCAGGAAATAAACACTTTGATTTTAAATAGAAGCTATTTTCTGTTATTTGATTCGGGAAAACTAAGCAATAAATCAATACATTAAATGAGGCAATTTGTAGATATTAATTGAGGTTAAACTGAAAACGAAGCTTAGGAATTAGTACAAGAATTTAATTTCAGAAAGATATGAGTAGTTTTTTATGATTTTCATATTTTTGAATCATGCAATAGTCTTGTTAAGATAAATCGAAACTATAGCAACATAATGTTTCGTACATGAATATTTGAGATGTTGACGAATACGAAAAAATTTAAGCAACATGCGCTCGTAGCAACTCTGCCCCGGTGCAGCCGATGCAGTCGAGCATTCTCGTTGTTAAGCTAACACCGATAAGAGGTGGTGCTGTGAAAACATCGTGATAAGTGATTTCGTTTAGCATCGGGGACTCGTTTCGACAACGTGACACGTCTCGCAGTCAACGGAATATCCGTGTGAAATGTCTACGAACGATAGCATTCTACATTCCCACGATAGCTTTGGCTACTGTGCTACAATTAATATTATGTTGGCATTCCTCTGTTATCGCTACTGCTTGTTCCGCGAAATGTGAGGGAAGACCCTTTGACACTTCCGATGTTTGGGTTTTTATCGACCACTTATTTGCGTTGTAGTTTTTACTCGACTGCGCGACGCTTATTTATCTGCGTATTTACATTTGCACGTACTGGTACGTTTGTTCATTCGCGGAATTATAAGGATGAAATTTGTAAGCGATTTTAATGATTCTTTTATTAAAACGATTTGTTTTAATCTTGGGAGTGCGATTAAAGAGATGACAGTAATCAAAATGTTTTAAGTTGAGGCACCCAGAAAGTTGTTTCCACTCTTTATATACATTGCATTTCTGGAGCCTTGAGTTACCTTTTACATAATCTACGAGGAGATGTAAGGTTTCTATTCTACGACGATATTTATAGAGCAGATACAGTAACATTTAATACTTCGAATTCTATACTCCTTATCCCCTTTATCATTATAGAAAACTGCAACGTTCATTAATTTCATCTAGGGAAGTAAATCCATAACTGAACTAAAAACTGTAGGGTGTAGCACAAAGGGAGGAAAACAGTATAAATAGTATTCATAATAAATGCAAAGTGTCCGGAGCAATTTATTCGGTGACTCGTTATTAATCTCAGACCCGTCCTTGGTCAGTATCGTACGCTGGACTCATTAGTCACATTTAAAGAACATACAGTGATATTATTTATATGCGACAGCGTTTATTAATGTCTTGGATTACATTGGAATTATTATGGACTGTTGCGAAATTGAATGCATGCTTTCCTAGGATTAGTACTGAAATTTATATAGAATATTGCCTTGCTAATTATGTTACAAATAAGTAATAATAAACGACAGACATTAATATTTGTTACACATTCTCATGTAGTGTTTGTATCATTCCAAGGTATTTTGCCAGAAACGAGCAATGTGCGTAGCCGTTTATAATGATGGATGTTACACAGAGACGTGTTCAGCCAAATAAACTTCATTGGACAAATCTTAAGAATTTCCATATGATCGTGTCTGTAACGAGGACATTCTTAAAGAACCAAAGTAGTAGACATATCAAACAGATAGGCAGGCTACGCTAAGGGGATTCAGGGCAGGGACAGGGAGAAGTCTAGGTTAAGCAGCAGTTAAAAAAAACATACAAAAGATAGCGACTAAGGGTAAAATGGCTTGCTCAGTACTTAGTAATAAACGCATTATACGATAAGCAACCCATCACCTTTTCCTTCACGATTACAGAACAGTGGACAAACATTTGGCTCTATACATCGGACCAATCCCAAACCCAATCATAGCCATGTAATTTTCATAATAGAACGCTTCCACAGTGAACCACCGCACCGGTGTAAAACGCGTTTCCGCGAAGCAATCCTTGTCGCGTAACTGTCACGGTAGACAGCGCGCAACAGATGGGCAGACGTGACAAAGGGACGGACTATGTAACATGACCAATTAGCGGAGATTTCAGTTGCGATGTTCTTTGATCAGTCGCGTGTTAAATAGGACAACTCGGAACGTGTTCGCTGCGTTTTTAGATTACAGGTAGGTGGGATTGTAGTTTATTGATGGTTATTATGTAGGTAGCTTTTGCTGGTAAGTGTTGCGTCATTTCAGAAGTTATCGATAACACAATAATTGTCTAAAAAATAGAAACAATATTGCTCCAATGAAAGTAAGTAGTAAAACTGACTGTCCAAAAGGGTTAATTATATTTAGGCTTTATTATAATATAAGGGTTTATTATATTCAAGCTGTGTAGTGTCGGCTTAGAATAAAACCACCCTATTTCTTCCGATGGGTGTACGTAAGAGGCGACTAACGGTATTTGGGCTTTTAAGGGAATATTGGGCGATGTGGTTGGAAACCCATCACCAAGAACCTTTATTTTAGCATCTTCTCCCCACTAAACTTTCCAAAAGTGGCTGAGGAATTTTTTATTCTTTAGCTCTGGCTACCCCACCTAGGGATTTATAGCCGTGAGTATATGTTTGTATGTATATTTATTTATTTTACTTAAACCATTATTGTTTCAAATGCTCATGTTGCTAGGCTTCATAAAAAATAGTATTTCATAAAATAATACAGCTTACTCGTACAGGTTACATTAACCTAACGCGATAGTTCGATATATAATATAACACGAATATAGAGTTCTTTAAAACGGAAAAACTAAAGATTTTGGTTGATGTAATAAGGAAACAATTATCGTCGGTAAAAGCTTTCCCAGAAATCATTAGAAATAATGCCGTGAGATAAACCGCACCAACATTCGCGAAATGACTTCGGAGTAAGAACTTAAACAGAGTTTTAAATAGCCAATGCTTCATTAGCGAACATGCAAATCGATTACCTCAGAACCAAACATGACCACAAAGTTAAAACGGTGCAAATGAAAGCCGAAATCAACCAAACCATCAGAGCTACTCCGACAACAACACGGTTGTGAGCGAAGAAATTGCTACACGGATGTTGCGAAACAAATCCGATCTACGCAGAACTAAATAGAATTTGACACGGTTTCGCTTCTTCGTTTATTTTCGGACGCCAAAGTTTGTGAATATTTAGTTAGTTTTTAAAACTTATCATCAGTGATGACCATTAAAATCCGCGGGCAAAAAACAATTAAACATTACTATCATTTTAAGCTACCTATGGTTTGATATACCTTTGTATGTTTCCGTGCAACGCAATAAGATAAATATGTAATTGTTAGTAGAAGCAGCGAAATTGCTCAAAATACTGTTTCAAAAGGCGAGTCGTGCTCGCCAAATCACGCCACCATCCTGTTTCTGCTGTGCCACAACCCGCAGCCATTAATATTACCCTTTACACCGCAGCGGGCTTCATTTATAATGTACCAAATACATTTTAAACATCATTTACAATGATGCACCATTGAGCGTATAACGAGCGAAGCTTTTAGGAAAATGTTTCGGAATGATAGTGCAGAATTACGAAATGAAATTAAGGAATGAAGCAATATTATTCATTTTAATAACCCAGTAAGATTTAATTTTTTTAGCACTAGAAAGACACAAACATTGAGTAAAATTGAAGCGATTAAGCTAGTAGTTCAACTATTTGCCTAAACAGAATTGAAAGTAACAGCACTAGTGATTTTACATGATTACGGTTAAATTATGATGGTGCAACTCGGCTTACAACAAGATACAAATCAAGGACATCCCTTCACATGCACTATCACAGATAGTTGAAAAGCATTCGTAGACAAGAATTATAGCTGAGTGTCTATGTATTCACATCCTGAATACATGCACGACTTCTAGCAAAAATGTAAAAATAATTTGATTTAGAATAAGATTTATTTTATAACACGTTAACTGAATCACTGTGTAGTGTCGGCATAAAATAGCGCTACCCCATTTCTTCCCATGGGTGATCTCATGAGGCTACTGAGGGTATCGCGACTTTTGAAGTTATTTTTGGGCGATGCGGTTGGATACTGATTCTGAAGTTCACGTTACCTCTTTTAGAGATTTATAACCGTGAGTTTATGTATGTACGTATGTAAACCGAATAGATGTGAAACATTACTTGGCAAAAATAAATATAAACACCAGACGAAGTAGAAATACACATGAACCCTAAAAGGAACTTCTTGAACTTCTAAGACAGAATGCAGAGACAGTCAGCCGGCTAGCAAATACGTATGTATCTAGAATGCAATGTAGCCACAGCGGTGCATATTATGAAACCAGGAGGTGAAAACAGTTATTGAACGCGTTAATCTTGATGAAAGTAATAAATGTAAATTACGAATGTCGTCAGAGAAACCTTCGTGTATCCTTTCGCAACTTTACTTCCTTGGGTATCTATGTGTGCAAAAGTTGTGAGCCTAATAGAGTTTTATAGAAATGTATTATGCAACGATATTATTAAAAGTGAACTTAGATACGAAGCCGCGACATTTCTTGGATAGACTCTACCCTACCTCTTCCCGGGTTGTTGGTGGCTATTTCTAAGTTATTATTAGGCGATAAGGTTTGCAACGCATCATAGCTGATCTTTAATTCGATTATATGTTACCCGTTCAATATCCCAAAGTAACTGAGGAATTTCAAAGCTCTGGCTCCCGACTAGCAAGTATATTTAGCAAGTAAATAAAGGAATTTGCCGTGTAGTGTCGGCTTAGAATAGCACTACCCCCCTTCTAGGGATTTATAGCCGTGAGTATATGTATGTATGTATAAAGGAAAACTAAAAGCTGCATGGAATATTATAAATCTGAATGCTGTATGTAAAATGAATTCTAAAAGTAAGGGACGCTTACAACTTTGTGTTATAGTGATTCAAAATACATATGTAAAGAAACCAATTTTAAACATGGATATAGTTGTGTAATGTTAAGCTGATGTTGGTTTAGAATAACAAAAACCCACTTCCTCCCGTGGGTGTCGTACAATCCGACTTAGAGTTTCGGAGTGTTCAAGTGATTTGGTGATATAGCTGAAGATTAATCTTCAACAGTACTTTATTTGACAATCCTTCATTAAGCTTTGAAAATGGACTAAGGAATTTCTACTTTCCAAAGCGACAACTTTTTGGGCTTTACATTCGTAAGTGGATAGATCAGATAGATAGGGGAAAGGGAAATTTAATTTATAGTGATAACGACACGTATCTGCGAGTGACCAGCTGATCCCTAATTAGGTTGGGAGCACGCCACGAATCTGTGGAAAGTTTTGCTTCCTAATTGCTAGTAGTATATTATTTCTATTTCAGAAGTCGACGAAAAATTGGCTATTCTTTGATGTTTTGCGCACCTAATTACAAACTTGGTTTGTGTTGTATACATACATACATATACTCACGGCTGTAAATCCCTAGAAGGGGTAGCCAGAGCTAAGGAATTATAAATTCCTCAGCCACTTTTGGAAATGTGACTGGGGAAAGGATGGTATAAATAAAGGTTGTTGGTGATGGGTCTCCAACCACATCGCCCAAAAATCCCTTAAAAGTCCCAATACCATAAGTCGCCTCTTACGTACACCCGCCGGAAGAAATTTGTGTTGTGTGCTAATTGGGTATTCACATTATCTGTATAATCACGCAGCAAGTGTACACAAACAAACAGTAATGTGTGGTTTTGAGTTACGGAATCACTGTTTTTCAACTTATCCTTTATAGAACCAAAAAACGCTAGTTACAAAGAGCAATCCAGAGAAGTTTTTCAAATTTAACTTTATACTAAGGTAATGTTAGTAGAGGACGACCTCGGAGGACACATTTGGATCAAATAGAAAATGTGCTCAAAAAGGCAGGTGTCCGAAGTACGAAGAATAAAAGAGCATGTATGAAAAGATTGATGGATGTGAATGAAGCTAGAGAGGTTTGCCAGGATCGTACAAAGTGGCGATCGATAGTCTCTGCCTACCCCGAAGGGAACTAACGGCGTGAGAATATGTTTGTTTATACTAATTGAGGTAGAACTAAATCCCGACTTTGATCGTGTTTGGTATTGGAAGTGCCTGAATAATGAGCGCTTTATTGAGGCAATTCGATTTAACATATTAGCATCACATGAGTGACGCAAATGTCACTAAACGATTTCAGTTTGGTGGAGACTTAGGAGCCTAGAAATAAGTTCTGCAATAATTGCTTATTTATGAACATTCTTAAAGGGTCGATAAGTTATTGATCTTGAATCTTCTGACCTAACATACATATCTATAGATTCGTGATTTCATTATGTTTTCGCTCAGACTACGTCATCTTATAAATCGATATTGATTACAGCAATATATAAAGATAGCAATTAATTGCTTTGCACATCGGTTTGACACGTGCATTCAAAGCATCATTAACTGTGTTTACGTGACATCATTGAGTTACTTCAGAGAAATATTCCGCCATATTATCATCGTGACCTACACAATTACACATACAAACTAACTTCCTAGACATTAAAATTGATACCTACTTGAACTGGAAAATACAATAACATATGTATCCCTGAGACGTTGGCGAAACTGTAGGGCCATAGGTTCACCCGCTAGTGTTGTTACAACCATGAGAAAAACGATGTTGAAAGCTGGGATACTTATGAGGTAGGCGTATCAAGTTATACTATTTTATTTATTTACAAAAAAAAAAGTTATGCTGAGAAGTCACCTAATTGATGTCAACTGTTGAACATAGACCTCCCTCAAAGATCTTCACAGCCAAGTTCAGTGCTATGTTATCAATAGTAAAGTAGTTATTAATAAAACTATTTCAAACTAAATACATACATACATACATATACTCACGGCTATGAATCCCTTGAAGGGGTAACCAGAGCTAGGGAATCAGAAATTCCTCAGCCACTTTTGGAAGTTGCGTGGGGAAAAGATGGTGAAATAAATGGATGATAGATGGTCAAACTAAACTGATCATTAAATAAATAATCCTGCCTGCTGAATCTTTTCAGTAGTAGATGACAATAGAATATAATACCTAAATAATATATCGTGAGATTCCATTTGTTACAAACTTGAAAAGACATTGGCATTTTCACAAATATATAAACGAGTAAGAAATAAATACCACACACAGGCAATTCCTCAGAAATGTTTTTTACTATACTTTGCAAATGCGCACAATTGCTTGTTTTCGATATTGAGCTAATTTTAAAAGTAATTGATATAGCGGAATTCTAAAACGTAAGTATCGCAACAAATAATAATATTTTGGACATTAAAATACACATATATATATAAAATCGTTACTGAACTAGTAAACATGCGATAAACGTATCTATAACAATATTCGCATACAGTATTAGTTTTGTCGATTCACATAATAATCGATCAACATAATAATACGAAAATTTTGGGTATTAATTATTTTATTTTATTTTCTTTGGAAGATTAACAGACCAATACAAACAATATAATACTAATTATGAATACACAATGCCATTTACAAATCTTCTATCTTCTATAAATAATTATATAATATTAATGTGGACAAATACTCTTAATGTTATATGTCCAAAAGAAAAATGTATTGAAAATTATATAATTTTTCGCCATATACCCAAAGATTTATCTTTATTTTGAAGTTAGTTGGTTAATAGAAATACTTTTAAATTGACATTTATTTTCCCCTTGTTGTGGTAAGAATCGTAAGAGTTGTGGGGCTAGGATGATTTGACTAGAAACTCATCACCAAACTGGCTGAGACATTTCTAATCCTGACGCTCTGGCTACTCCTTTTAGCGCTTCATAGCTATGTAGGTTTTCATCAAAAAAAAAAGTCAAAGTCAAAAAGTTTATTTTTCAAAATTAAGTTAAAAATTATCATTTTTTGAACGTCAATTTTTTTTAAATTTATCATTAGTCCGTTGCTTCGGAAGGTGTTCGTAAAGAGAAGAAGCAACAAAGAAACTCTTTACATTCACATTTTTTCATTTTTTCAAAACATGGTTTGTACAATTTCAGTTTATTAACATGTTTTTACTTTATAAAAGATTTTCTATGCGACAAAACCAAACGCTAGTTTGACATATTTAAAATAAATTGTCCATCACAAAAACCAATCACATAACGTGAGAAGAAAAATCCTCACCAGACAATTATTCCTAGGAATAACGAGGGAAGATTTATAGCTTTACGGACACGGTCATGTCATCAAACATGACACTGACAGTTCATCAACTTCCCCGTCCGCATATACATATAGTTTTTACAAACTGATAATTTGGTTCCCAGTGTACAGCGAAGCAGGCGCGCCGCTCGTTAAAGGAACTCTGACATCACCGCCAAACTTAGCCGCCATTGTACGCCACGCACCACTGGGCGAAAGGAGATGGCTTATCTTTCACACGGTATGATATTAAAATTCAATTTGCATCTCTTGGTTTATTTACGACGTTTACTTTTAAGGATGTGTTGGTTGCTTTTGAATGGTAGGAGTGAATAAAATGTTTCAATGCATAATGTTGAGGCAGACATACGTCGTTAGAACTCTTAAGATATGATAGCGAAATATGTATAACCTAAAACATACTGTTCATATTAAGACAATGTTGTTTTATGAACTGCTAGAAAAATGGAAAACTAAAACTGTAACAAAAATTAAGTAAAACTAGATAATAAGTATTGTTTACAAGTAAAGTGATGGATGGTTGATGACATCATATCTGTTTCGTTTCCAATGTTTACAATATGATACTCATGATAACGCATACACTGTATCATCGTAGACATTTAAAAGGTTTAACTCGAGAGACACGAAGAGATTAGCAATACAGTCACTGAAATCATATTTACTGTTATGTCACCAATAACAACGTAATAATGTTTGATAACACAAAACTTTAAAGATATTTCCTATTTCATTAGAGCTTACATGTAAATTTGCATCCTGAGTGTTATATTAGTAATCGAACCAGTCTTATGAGATAAAATGTGAGATATGTGATAAACATTAATCAATAGTAACAAATTGTTTTCGTAATGCTACTTTATAATATTCACTCGAACAGTACAAAAAACGAGCACTTATAATCGCGTCAACATTTTATTGAAATAAGGAGCAAACCGGGTAAGCTCAAGGTGAGGCCACGTATTAGGTTACAACTCACAAGACATTCCCGACCCGTTCATTATGTTATAATAAAAATAAAACATTGTATAATAAACCAGATTGCGATATATTATAGTTATCGAAGTATAGATAATGATAGATTTAATATTTATTTGGGTATATTAAAGTGATTTACGTACCTACGGAAAGTTATCGTACAAACATTATGTTTCACTATCTGAGCTGATATGGATTAGTTTATTGATTCTAAGATATATATTTTTTAAATAAAACGATTACAAAACCAACTCATAAACATACACTAAATATTTTGATCTCAAGGAATAACGTTCGCAATAATTTCGACTTTTCGAAGACCCTTTCCTGTTCCTTTTTTTTCATTCTAGAGCAGATAGTCGTGAAAGTTTAACTAATATATGAAATTACCAGATAAGTGGAGGACAGAGGAAATCTTTTCGCTCTGAAAATGCTTTAAAATTTTCATATCATACTATTTTTAGTATAATGGCCAAGCCAATGTAGTATCTTAATAAAATAGGACTCCATTAATCGGTGCATTTTGAAAGATTTAACGCTTTTTGGGCCTGTCATGAAATACGGTGTTTTTAGAAACTGTCAGACAACTTAACCCTATTTAGCGTCACAGTCTGTGTTTACAGAGTAAGCAAAGAGTAAATTTAAAACTAGTTAATTTATTTCACTCAAAAAATATAAATGGTTCTTTTCAAACTCAAACACAAAACGGTTGTGCAAAAAAGCTTCTCAAATACTCAACTCTTTTCAAGCTCACGAATATTATAAATCAAATGCGCAGTACAGAAAAAACGTGAACACAAAAAACGTGTTTACATTAGCCGTTCGATAAATTATTAGCAAGGTAGACAAAAAACATGGAATGCTATTTTATAACTGCGCAATTTTGCGGGGTAGTGCGATTCAAAAGAAAATACGCAAAAAAGGTACAGTGGATTTTCTTAAATGCTGTTTAATTTATATTCATGGTAAATATCATTTATCTTTTATTACAATATTACATTTATGGTTCAACATATTTCCACTTGGATGCAGTGTCCTACATATTTGTTACATTTAGCTTAGGACGAATAAATTTTCTATAAAAGCATGTTTAATTTGTACATATTTATTTTGAGTTAAGCAAATCTTTTAAACTAACAACACGAATATGTCTACTATATTTGACGCTAATGATTTGCCCCGGCTTCGCATAGTTAGTAAGTGTTTGACTACATTTATACATATCCTTACTAGATCAATGAGTGAGATCTTACACTAACGCCCGATGTCTGAATTGAGTATTCCAGCTGAGAACAACTTAAGTTTCGTTCTGTCGCATTGAAATCTTAACAACTGAATGAGACAAAACGATACTTAAGTCGTTCTCAGCTTGAATACTCAATTCAGAAATCGGGCGTAAAAGTTTTAAAACTAACTAATTGTTATTGAGATAACAGCTCAAGTAACAAACTCTTCTGCTTTATAACACTTGTACAGATGAGGATTTGGTAGAATCCGTGTAGGTCGTATTTAGCAGCACTACTTTCGCATATCACACGCTAGAAAAATACACATGATATCATACGTATCGAAGCCGTTATCGTTTTCCGTTGCGAATCCGTGTATTACAATGTCACATAACAAAGAAATCACTATAGAGCAGGAGATCTAGCACGAACGCTATTTTATTGTCACGATATCGGTTAGAATGAGATAACCGTATACGATACTAACTAAGTGCGAAAGAGTTAGCTGTTTTATAGCACGCGATATCTATTTAAAGCTCGCTCGTGCTATGCTGCCGTTTGCTGATACAACTCCGATATGTTGGCGGTCAAGGGCAAAAGAATATCAATTGCAACTAGGTATGTTGCGCTCAGATCTAAACGCGGTAAATTTCTAATTCGCTACATTCACTTACATAAACGTATTAATGCCAGTATTGCAAATACTTTAGAACAACAATAATAAGCTAAGTCAGAAACATGTGATAGGCCGATTACGGTCAGAACAGTGTTCGAAAACGTGCATCAAGAATGTGCCGAGCTAATGAAATTTTGTGACAATTAATTAGAATAATATTGTGATGTTAATTGCAAACTGACGATATGACTATTTTAATATTTTTATTGGAACCAACAATAATGTTTATATACAATAAAAAATAGAATAGAGAAAGACAATTTACTTTCCCTTCCAGTTAGACTAGCGTTTGTAAAATGAGAGAAAGTGTTATATTATATAGTCCTTTTTCACATACTTAAAAATTATTTGTTTTTTTACTGAGGAATTCCAATATTTAGATTACTTTATAATTTGAATTTGTTTCTTCATGATTATGCGTTTCTTTATAATTATAAAATTCGCAGCAATTCCGGCATGTTAATAAATATATCAAAAAAATGCTTTGATGTGCTGGTTAGAATATTATTATATATATGTAAGGAAAAGAATGACATATTTTTGAGTCGTCATATACAATCCATTTCTTATTAAACGCGATCACATGCCAGCGAGATATATACAGTTATTTCAAAACTAAAGAACCATTATTGTAAGATACTCTAGTTGATATAGCCTGCAATGATAACCGTCAAAAGTACGCTAATCAATTAATAGATAATATTAACAAAGTAATAAATAAAAATACCAAGTAACATTAAAACGACAAGGTGATAGTTGACGAATACGTCGAAACAATCAGCGACGGTGCCCATTTTGGCTCGAAGTCGCCTCCCACACGCTTCGCCGTCCAAATCGATTGGAGAACAAATGCTGCCAGGAAGACATCACTCAATGTTGCTGCTAACACATAATGAGATGAGAATATAGGAAGACTAGCTAAACCGGCAAACATTGTTTTGCCATATAAATCTATAAACTAATAAAAAGTAAATTGTAAGGGGTGGATAACCTTTATCACTTAGGGCCAGTTTTTTGATCCGGAGTTAAAAATATAACCATTTGTTACATTGACTATAGTTAACCAGTAGTCAAATCGTAAATCCATTTTGGTACGATATTTGACCATTAGTTACTCTAACCACGGGTCAAAAAATGTATTTTGCTGATATCTAACTAATAGTTACGATATTTAACAAATTGTTGAGTTAACCACGGATCAAAAAACTGGCCCTTAGGAGTATGACAAATAGTTATAGACCTATTCTCAGACCTACCAAATGTTAATGCAAAAATTCATCTAAATCAGTTTCGCCGTTTCGGAGGAGTTTGGTTGCAAACACTGTGACACTTGAATTTTAGATATTGTATTTGTTCGAATAAGTGTGTCTTCTTAATGAAATTAGGCAGCCCCATAAACTTACCAGAAGAGCAAGCACGAGCGCTCTTATATCGACACGATAACGGTTAGAATGAGATGGCAGTATACGCTACTAAGTAAGTGCGTAAGAGATGGCTGCTTTATCCCATGCGATAACTAGTTTAAACACCGCTCGTACTAGCCGGGCAGAAGGGCAAGCACGAGCGCTATTTTAGACACGATAACGGTTAGAATGAGATGGCAGTATACGATACTAACTAAGTGCGTAGGAGATGGCTGCTTTATCCTACGCAAAAACTAGTTTAAACACCGCTCGTACTAGCCGGGCAGATCTATCCGAAAATTGGAGGTAGTAAGATCATGAAGCGTGATATAAGAATCATATACCTATTTCATTACTTTGTGGCGATCTATATGTTTTTTATGATTTATGACTTCAATTATTTTTTATTTTATAGCTACGTTTACGTTGTATTGTATGTATTGTGCTAAATATGGGATATTATCCTCAAATAAATGATTATTATTATTATATCACGAAACAAAATTACTTCAATTACTATAATTATTTCGACCCTTATTACTCACTATCACTTTGTAAAGAAACGACGACATGAGTAAACAAGATATTTCCAGACACTTTTGATTCTGGTTCCTTAACGATAAAACTGCACCAGAGAAGTTTATTTTCATTTTGTCGTAAAAACGTTAATTTTAGAGTGAATGTATAAAAAGGTATCAAAACAAACCCGGGAGACGACCACAACAAGGAAATATTCTACGCGGTGTCCTGCAGCAGTGAAAATATCTTTACGAGAAACATCACAACATAAATCTTATTTATGCCGATTAAAAGCTTGTCTTTAAATTTAAGTTATATTCTTGCCTCCAAAAAGAGGCTCTCTTTTAACCTGCCGAATCCTAAGCAAACTTATATAAATACATTAATTGCCTTTGGGGTAGCACTCAAGCTTTAGTTAGATTCATCATGGTTTTTATCCATTTGCCGTAGAGTTAGTGCTTCGGGAAAATATTTCTAGTTATACTTAAAACGACAAATCACGGTCCCTTTATTAATTGACGTATGCTAAGAGCTGGCTGGAAAGAATCGAAGGCTTAAATACACTTATTTCCGCAACTCAGTTTGATGGTCTTTCGTTTTCATTTGATGATAGTGTGTAAATAATACTTCAAAGGAATTAAAACATCGTTAACAAGTGGATTTCAACAATAATACCATATGGATTTATTGTACTTCTATTTAAAATGTTAGGATACGTGATATGCTATAAAGAACTTCCAGTATGATCTTCTTTCGACGTGTAAAACTAAATTTCAGAAAAAAGGTTAATACGAAGGCGTCTTTATTATTTTAGATATTAGCAAAATAAACCATCATACACCATCTTCTTATTGAAAACAACCTTATTCCAACCCCGTCCACGGTAGAACCTTATTCAATATTTAGCGATACAAATTTATTATATAAAGCTGTTTTGTCAAAGAACATTATCTTCGAAACACAAGAGAGTCACGGTCAACCAACGTGCGACAATGATCTAATCATTTGCAAAAAGTTAATGTAACAGTTGGCACGAACTTTGCCCGCCACAGCGCTATCTCGTTTCTGTATTATTAGATGTGACTAACGAAACCGATACTTATTTTTGGAATAGTGAAAAATCACAGCTTTGTTTCGGGTATTTTATTGTGCAATATTTTACGTGATTCTTGAAAAAGATTGGGTATTATTGTGCGGATGTGAATACATACATATACCCACGCCATTAGTTCCCATTGGGGGTAGGCAGACACTATCGACCGCCACTTTGTACGATACTGACAAACATCTCTAGCTTGGTTTATATCCTCAATCTTCGCATACGACGCCTGCCTTTTAGAGCACACTCGCTAATTTTGTGGATGTAAAGGATACTTTAGTGTCATGTTATTTGTTTGATGCGATTTGATATTAAAATTACTCCATGCTTGTAAAAACCCATATGCTTGTACTCACGTCTACAAAATCCCACTTAAAAAGAGTAACCAGAGCTTTAAAATTAGAAATTTATCAGTATTTTTAGTAGTTTCCATATTTTATTATTATACCAAAATATCGCCCTGATTCAGTGGCAGAAGAAACGGATCATATTTAATGGTAAATCATATTCACCACCATATAGAAAAAAACATCATTCGAAGCTCAGTAGAAAAGTACACCCAAGTATAAATGTAGAGACGATGGTTAAAATCCGGAATCGATTCTGCACCACATTCAGTTTTTAAGGCATAATGTATATTATATTAATCATTTTGTTAACGGTTAGGGAATAGTCGTGAGCAAACCACATGTGTGAGTTTTACTTTGCCATGTGACTGTACAAAGTGGCGGCGGCTCTCCAACCTGCTATCACGTGAATACTCTTATTACTCACATCGAGCGCAGTTGCCAATTTTGGCACTCTGAAAAGCAAGCGACAAAAATGTCACGTGATATTCAGAAGAATAAGTAATTACTACCATTCTAATTACTATTAATCTAACCGATAACTAACTATTTTTTTCAGAAGAACACTTTAGACAGTATAAAGTAAATAAAAAATTCAAAGAAACAACAAAAAGAATGTGTTGAAAACGAAAGCAAACTATGAAACGAAGTAGGGTTTTGATAGGAGCGCTCCACCAGACTGTATGTCGCCGCGGCGTCCGCAGAGCGAGACAGCGCGATGGCATTGCTATAGTGCGAGCGACACAACACCAGTGACCATGGTGCCGCGGAAAATAAAAACAAGACGGACAATCGAGTGACGTAATACGAGAAGCGTGTAAAATGTAAAATGCGCTGTACTCTACTGTAATAGATGACACGCAAACTTGGTTTTCAAAGGTGATTATAGTGATGCGATACTGTATTCTGCTTTTGTAAGCGAATTATTGATATAAAGTTTTTAATTTCTCTCTAAATTTATTTTCATCAGTGGGTAACTAATGTGATCGATGTGGTTACTGTTTTTAACTTATTGTAATTTCAGAATTTGTTTCATTCTAACCAGCAAAACTAACACGACATCATATTATCTTTTGATAGGATAAATCTCAGCGACAAAATAAAAAGTATGGGTAAAGCGATTGTTAAGTAATATTCTAATGCCATCGTATGTAAGCATTTAATACTCGATATAATCATACATATTCATATATTACAGTTCTCATGAATCTCAATGCTGACAAAAACTTGAGAGTAATCATCTAAAAGTTACACGTGCAGAACAGACTGGTAAAGTTTTGAACTTGTAAAATATCACATACAAAATATTTTTGTAGTAAAGCGCAAAATTGGGTTGACAATATATTAGAGAGAATCTAGTTGAATGGTGTAATACATTTCGCGATTATACTAAGTATTCGGGTCGACAGCCACCGGGCAGCCAGCGAGTAGATTTCAACACGCTGTTATCTCTCAGAAACATAAATCACTGCGGTTTCCTCCCGAGAATAGCTTACGTAATGTTTGGTGGTGTATTATAAAAACATCATTATTCGTAGGCAGCGGTGTATCTGATTCTGCAAGCTGTGTCATCAAGGCAAACATGTTTGATTGAAAATTTAATACCATCCATCAGCCAGGCTTAGCGAGAGAGACATCGTGACAGTCCTGTTTGTATATATTAGTAGTTTACGTCATTCGCGAACTTTGGAGAACTGCTAATTAGTTTTTAAAAAATACATAAACATTATGGTTTAAGATTTGAAAACATTATTAGTTTGTACAAAATTGGATTTAAAAAGATGCATGACCCTGAATGTGATTAAGGCGTCGATTTCTCATGTTTATATAACGAGCAGAGAACACATATTTCGCATAACACAAACAGTTCAATTAACGTTTATTTAGTGAGATCCCAAATTAGTAAGGACTATTTTTATTTATGGATCGGATGAGACGATGATTCGTTTTCCCGCGACAGTAATCGATCGTTGTTTGTTGTTAGTTGGTGACATGATTCATTTGGGGAACGATATGGCAGTGACACCAATGACAATGTGAGAAAGCGCGACGATAACATTCGCGTAAAGGCATGTTCACTACCTTATGTACCTATTATTTTATTCGTCATGGTTTCTTTTATAACATAATTTTAAGTCCTGTACACTGCATTTATTTCATTTAGCTACTGCTACATTGCATCTCTGTCTGTACTAATAGGCCACTTAATAGTAAAATATCTATGCAATAAAGTGTAAGACTATATGTAAACATACATGTACTTGGCTGTGCGAGTGTGCTCTAAAAGGCAGGCGTCCGAAGTATGAAGAATAAAAGAGCATGTATGGGGAGATTGATGGAAGTAAACGAAGCTAGAGAAGTTTGTCAGTGGCGAAAGATAGTCTCTACCGACCCCAAAGGGAACTGATGGCGCGAGTATATGTATGTATGTATGTATTTACTTGACTATATGAAGAATTCCTAACGTTATTTGGATATAAGGCGAACGTGCAAACAGTGTGCCCGAACCCAGATGTAGGTTATCTCGCCGGTCGTGATAGCAGCGAGCGATCCGCGCTATGCAAAGTAATTAGCAATCACTTACAACATCGTTAGCTTATATTTTTACTAAACGACCTCAATTTGTTTAAAGTAGAAAAAGCTTGATTAGGTTTAATTTCATGAGTTAGTTAAAATTTATGTAAAACACAAATTGACTGACGGTTATATAGTTTTGTTTTGATTGTAATACTAAGTTTGGTTTTAGAATATATGATGAAGCTTCAGTCAACCACGAAGCCAAACAACGATAAAATCAACAATTACAATAGTCTATTGTTGAAGTTAATTACCTTGTTAATTTTCAAGCAAAAAATGTACTTCGGTGAGCTGCCTTTTATATGTAAAGTACTTACTATAAAAACTATAACAAAATGGTTTCTCCAATACAAAATAGATCTTTCTAGACCTAAATATTACAGATATATACATACAATGTATTCTTTCGTCTCGAAAACATGCCTTCAGGTGGTCATTGGCAAGGAGCCCGAATTTCACGTAAACAATCTATTTCGGCTCGTGCAAGTTAACTCAATCAAACGTGAAAGGTGTTAGCCATCTCGATACATAATCAATGTGCTATTTGCCAATTTCAGTCGGAGATTAGGTGAAAATATGAGAAAATAGCGAATTCCTGATTTGATTTGCTTGTGCGGGAGAAATGAGTAATACAGAGTATTTATATACTGCGACCAATCGTCAAATAAAAACGAATCTGAAACGAATGGTATATATTGGCTGCGGTTATGGTCTCCCACAAAAATTACTAGACCAAAAATATTCTTCGGATACGAGTACAAGTGACTAATTGGTGTGATGCATGTGTCTAAGTACTTGGCGAGTAATGTGTGGGGTGTATGACCGAAATGGTTAGTCAGTGAGGACAACTCTGACTATTTAAAGAGCAAGTGAGGGTTGTCAGTGTGATGACGCGGACAAATCTGGCACAACGTCCGCGAACCAAGAGTAGTCACATATGCTTGTTTGTTGAACAAAGCTGCCGCCGCTGAAATGCCATACCTGGTTGTCGACCTACGCGGTTGTTTTGCCCAATTCGATGGTTTCATCTTACCTGGAAAAAATAAACAGTATTACAAAACGCTTACTATAGTTTTTTGGTACAGTTTAAGTATATATTAAACGCATCAAATATACAAATTACTCAAATAAATAAATGGTCATTGTTTACCCAGAGAATCATATAGGTATGTAGAATTATTGAAATAAAATTACAGTGTGTAACTTATGAACTAAATCAAAGAAACCGTGTTGTAATTTATTATCAAACAATAAAACAATACAGCTAGTTTGGTTGCAAGTGCATACGATTCGAGGAAATCTTGTGTAATTACATGAACGTTGGAAACATAAGGAGAATACAAAAGTCGCGCACACATCACGTTGAACCGCGCATGTCTCGGTGCAGCTTGCATACACGCGCTCGGGTGATGATGATGATGAGGCAACTAATGACCTGACTCGGCAACAAACGTACATCACCCCGTCATTACTTCATCACAAGCCTGGCCAAGGGGCAAGCTGAGTTGCCACCTTCAATTAACTATCATTAGCAATAAAATGAGGAAAAACGGAAAATGCAAAATTGATTTCCAATTATATATGGCCTGCAATATGAACGTAGTTAACAAAATTGCATTTTGCAACGTCGACGGCGAAGGAAGGGCGATTCTCTATGATTTTTATGTAAGCTATAATTACCGTTTTTAAAGTGGAAATAATTACGTGTATAATAGAATGATTACTGTACTGATTCTTTTGATAGTCCATGTATATGTAACCGAAATACCTGGTATGGGCACATTTGGCCCTATTAGCAGTGAGACTTATTACATAACTTCTGCATTAAGAAATAGTGCGTATCATCGTTTCTTTAGTGATGTATCTTGCTATTTGCTCTGATAGTTTCGATGAATACTCTTTTTAATGATAGTACCGTAATTCTGCAACCATTTTATGAATGTGCATAGAAAAGCAGGTCGAGTTGTGTTGTGTCATTACACGATTTTGTTCTAAATTGTGTCGATCGTTTTCCTAAGAACTGAGGAGGCTGCAACATGTCCGTCAAATTAATGAGTTTTTTTTCGATAACGTTATCAGATGAGACAGTCAATGTGTGTCATGCGAGTTTGCATTATGCAAAGATAAATCTTATAGCATCTAGATGTGTTCATGATTTGCCCTCTTAACCATTTCAGTTATCAGATGAGACAGTAGCTGTGTAGTGTCGGCTTAGAATAACACTACCCCATTTCTTCCGGTGGGTGTACGTAAAAGGCGACTAACGGTATCGGGGCTTTTAAGGGATTTTTGGGCGATGCGGTTGGAGACCCATCACCAACAACCTTTATTTTACCATTTTTTCCCCCCTAAACTTTCCAAAAGTGGCTGAGGAATTTCTAATTCCTTAGCTCTGGCTACCCCTTCCAGGGATTTATGGCCGTGAGTATATGTATGTATGTATGTATGAGACAGTCAATGTGTGTCATGCGAGTTTGCATTATGCAAAGATAAATCTTGTAGCATCTAGATGTGTTCATGATTTGCCCTCTTAACCATTTCACTGAAGTTGACGTTTAGAAAGATAAGGCATTTTTAAAAAAACAATATTACATTAATATACCTGTGTTCCTATGAATGATATTATTCAGATAACCCGATTAAAGATTAGACATGACTGTTGCAGTTCAGCCCACAAATAACATTGAATGATTAATAAACGGGATTGGGCGTGTCCTCTATACCATACCCTGAAGGGACTTAAACTACTTCATTTTCTGCATAGGGAACCGTTAGTTTACGATCAAAATGACCACATTATAAGTCTGCTCATTGGTTTTAGAGTATTCGAGTTTCTTATTACGCCATAGATTATTTGATGTAAATATAACTGACGCGATAGTAACGGTACTCGACATTTGCGGTTTGCAACGAATTACCGATGAAGCATTGATTGGGAGCTACGAAGTGAACTTTGAAGAAAGCGATCCATGAACCTAATTTAGGCCAATTTTATATTGTATCTTATTGTTGATGGGTTTGTAAACCAGACTGATCCTATAAAAGATTCAAATTCGAGGCTACATAACTGCAGTTACAGTAGTCTGCAATTTCGGAAACGAACTATTTGAACTTGATAGGGAAAAAATGGACCACTTAACAGTCGATAAAAAAGGTTTCGAACCACACTCCTTAACTCTAAGATTGTAACGTTCACATCTTATATCCCCGAAGGGTTGGCAGAGATACCTCTACTAATTCACAACATCACGTGACATTATCCTGGTGTTTAGGGTATCACCGCTTAGCTTGGACAGTTTTATCACCCTATCGCAGTTTTGCACCAATACACTGTCACATGACTAAGTACAACATTGTTGTTGTTTTCCCTCACAGTTAACTACCATGATAAGTTAACCACACTTACGTCTTTACAAAAGAAAAATATGTATTAATATAGTAATGTAGTAAAAATATATATTTACAATAGATAAATAGGCCCGACCTGGGATTTGACTTGTCTGCATTATAGGCGGGTGTTCCAACCGCTTTGCTACCTCGGTAACTTAACTATGGCATTTCGTACTAAAAACTTCTAGAAAGAAAAATTCTACCAACTAAACTAATATTTGTTTCCCATTTAGTATTCTTATCACCGGTACTTTTTATCGCAAAACATTTAAAAAACACTCCAAAATCGTGAATCATTACTTCAACACTGATTGAACGAAATAAGCTATGTGTATGCTTAGCAAATATTTCATAATGCCAACAAGGCAGGTAGGATACACTGAAGATGTTATTCAAATAACAAGAATTTGTTTGCGCTGGCTACTTCAATGTCAATGAACGTTTTCAAATTAAAACGTAATGATTAACGGTCTTAGTCTGTTCAGCCAATGTCATGTCAATCTTCGTTCATGCTATCAAATCACTGATGCGTTATTATTATTATTTTATAAGTCATGGATATCTAAATTTTAAATAGTTAATTACTCCGCATGTAACATGCTGACCTTCACCTGGGAAATCCTATGAATTAAATTATTGAGTTTATCATACCATCCTTTCCCCACTCAACTTCCAAAAGTGGCTAAGGAATTTATAATTTCTCAGCTCTGGCTACCCCTTTTAGGGATTTATAGCCGTGAGTATATGTATGTATGTATCATAATAGCTCATTTATGTCCCCACCTAGGGATTCGAGTCTACCCTACATAGATTGATTTAGCCTTAGCCACGCCGACCTAACGCGGGTTAGCAGACAAACGATTTCTACTTTCTTTGAGTGCCCTCCGAAGCACAGAACATTTCGATTCAAGCCTGTTAACCGCAAATAAAGTTTGTGAGATAACTATTTATGATTGAAATCGATACCTCAGGAAAGCTCTAACACCACAGACATTAATCTTTTTTACTAGACTGTAATCAAATCATAGAAATTTGAAAATGACTGGTGAAATAACATCGGCCTCATGATTGATGATAACGTGCTGATAAAGTGTAACTAAATAAACTTGAACTCAAACGTTCACTCTATATAACCTTGAAGGTGTTGGCATGGCAGAGGTTCTAAAACTTCTGAACGTCAGTGACATTGTCACCTTAAATAAACTATTTTAGATATAAAGCAAATAAATAAAGGTCTGTAACTTCCGTAGGTAGACTGTTTGAATAGAAGAGCTTGTAACAAACATCTTTACTTTACGTTTGTAACCATCTAAGGTCTAGGCTCGACCCAGTGCTCCGATGCTAGAACTTTCGTGTACACCAACTCTGTGCCAATAGGTAACAGGTAGTTTATGTTTGTGAGTACCGATTAGTAGTACTAGTTATGTTAGTATAAGAACCACTACCAAAGAACTGATAAATTTATAAGGTAACATTTCAATAAGGAATTTAGTTAATAATTGGGGATTTCCGAATTGTAATTTAAAATTGATTGAACGCTTTGTGAGTTGTTGGTTACCATAATGATTTTGATGTTTTTTAAATGTCGCACTCAGAATGGGCGTTTCGTTTTCAATTAACCGTTTGACATGATACACTCGTAAAATTCATTCGATATTTCGCTTATAAACTTGATGGGGTTGAAGACCGAAACTAATTTTACTTTACAATATTTTCCTCATTTTACTTCCAAAAGTAGCTGAGAGTTTCTTATGCTGAAGCTCTAGGTTACAGAAGCTAGTTCTAGAGACTTATAGCCGTGAGTAAATTTATGTATATGTATACCTGATAAATTTACCAACACCAGGCTTTATACTAGTTTAAATAAAATTTCTTAACATTGCCTCTGATTTGGTGATATGGGAATCTAACTTTGCAAGAACTTAAGAGGTCTAGTCTAATTCAAAAACCACAACAACGTATTCGCAAAGTTTGACAAATTAAGACCAACATCAAGTATAATTAAGTTAAGCAAAAACAAAGAATGCAGCATGTGATAAAACAATTGATGTAAGTTTCTTAAAACCTCTAGTTACTCTTAACAGGTATAAAAATATCTATTTATAATTTTCATAACATAACATAACATAACATAAACGTTCACGCCGTTTATCCCCGAAGGGGTTGGCAGAGGTACCAATACTCCTGAACTCACATGGCAAGCGCCATCTAGTTTCCAGAGAAGGTACCCACGTTTTGCTTAGACAGTGTACTCACGTGATAGGGGGCAGGCCTATCGCCGTTTTGTACGAATACACTGTCACATGACTAAGTACAACTCAGCCATGTGGGTTTCCTCACGATGTTTTCCCTCACCGTTAGCAACCATGATAAATTAACCACACATATGACTTTATAAAAGACAAATTGGTGTAGGCCCGTCCCAGGATTGGAACTCACGCCCTTCTGTATTTCGGGCGGGTGTTCTACCCACTGGACTATCATGTCGCCTAATTATTTATAATTAACTATAATTTTCATACATGATAAATCGATAAGTTGATTATACCAAGAATATATATAGTACCAAACTAATATTGAATTGATGATGTGACTTCGATAAAATTAATATTGTCGTAATCGCAGACATTGTCTCACGACAGTTGGCAACGCGAGCTACTTGCACCTTTGGCAAGCTTTAAACCAAATGACCCCATTTTAAAATTAGTAGGCCTTTAAACAAGTGATTATAGAACCATTAATTTTAAAGACCATAGCAACGAAAATTGCTGCAACACGACCATATAGTGTTGTTAGAAACTGTTTATTATAAAGGTGCTAGTTAAGGCCTCGCACCGGCGACAGGGCAAGGTAAACAGGACCGCTTTGCAGTTGCATATCTAGTAATTACATGCTTTGGCAAATTGAATTGACTTTCGGTTCTAGAAGAAAACTTTCGTAACATTTTCTTTGCTTACACAAGTTGTTTGTTTTAATATATTTTTTGTAAAACGTAACTAGACAGCTTAAGGCTTTGAAGCCAAATTATTTCTATTATAAATAATTCATTGACATCAACTTGCTACGAGCGCACACAATATTAACGCATTTAAAGTCATGGATGGACACGTAGGTAGATCTCTTACTTGACCAAAAATTTACAACGCGGTTTGTGTCATAATTCGCTAAGGAAGCGGAAATTGCTAAGTTATATAAAAATGCTTTTAATACAAAAGCTGCATACCTTAGACGTGTAATAAGAATGGTTAAATTATCTTTAATGGAAAGGCGGATTTTATGAAGTCTGCTTAATCAAGGCAATAAAAACAATCTAGTCCTAAAAAGTACAAAATAAGTTTTTTATTTGAATATGAGTACTGTGATTAATACCTTAGCAATTTCTTTATAACACACGCGTCAGTTCAACCTTCCTAAATCTTAAAATTCTCTTAAATTAATTTGTGAGCCGGTGCCAGCCTCGATGATTATCTATACTTATAATAAATCTGTAGAGAGGTCAATTCTGTACATGAAATATATTTTCAAAATAACCATCAGGTGGTGATTAGGGATCGATACTGATGCCAAAAATGCAATCAGTAAAATTTTTGTCTGTCTGTCTGTCTGTCTGTCGGTTTGTATGTTCCTTATGGAAACAAAAACTACTCGACGGATTTTAACGAAACTTGGCACAATTATTCTTCATACACCTGCGCAGGTTTTTGTATACTTTCCAGCAGAGTAGTAAAGGGGAATTTTGGGAAATTTTGGGAAAACGGGAGAAGTTACTCCATTTATTAAGCTTCCGTCGCGTGTGCAGCCTTAACGGTTAAACTAACATAGAAATCATGTATGACGGAAATATTTTTGATAAAATTATCTAAAAAAAATCCCTTTACAGTTTATGTCTATCTTTTACAGTTGACTCACAATAACACGTGTAATTCCTGATAGCGTAGCAGTCCGGAACATTCTGATTGTATTTGTTTACTCTTACGTTTGTAAACCTCTCACTCATCCCTAATTTAAATAAGGTAACATTATTACCTATTCAATAAAAAAAGAATCATAGAAATCGGTAGAGAAACACCGAAATTATACATAAAATAAGCCATCGCGCCCGTGACCAAAACCGAATCGTTACTAATTTACTTATAAAATACTAGATGGCGCCAGTAGTTGAATCCTACAACACGTAATGATTTATTTTTTAGATTGTTATAAATACTTCATAGCGTTTTATTCCAAAATTTGCTATTAAACGGAAAAACTGAACCGTTCATTAAAGCGCATTCAAGATCACCAAACTACACTGTTTAGGGAGTGCTATAAATTTAATAAATTGAAAACATTGCGCTGAATTTCACAATGCTTGAGCAGTGACTGAAGAAAGAAACCTCAGATATTTAAAAAAAAACGCTACCTGTGCGAAGCTGGGACGATCCACTAGTTCATAATAAGAAGTGTGTATTTCGCACTTCATATACATGTGAAATGTAGGGTACCTTGTAGTTGTAGGGTAAATTGATTTTTGCACGTATTACCATTTAAAACGTTAGGCGATAGATATATATTGTTTAGATTGTAATACTCAGACATAGATAGTAGGGCGAATTTACTTTTGTTTGACTGGCACCGACTCAAAAATTAATTTAAGAGAATTTTAAGATTTAGGAAGGTTGAACTGACGCGTGTGTTATAAAGAAATTGCTAAGGTATTAATCACAGTACTCATATTCAAATAAAAAACTTATTTTGTACTTTTTAGGACTAGATTGTTTATTTTCGGTTGTTTTTCCAACTATGAAGTCGGTTTTCTTTTTGTTAAAAATTATTTTATTTTACGATTTTTAGGGATGGGTAGACCAGGCAAAGATGCCTCTCGGATGAGGAAGCGACGGTTACTGTATTATTCATCGTATTTCCGGTATTTCTATTATAGTATGATATTAAATAGGCTCAACCATATGTAACCTTACATTGTTCTTAAAATCCTTCGAAAGGCGATGGTCTAAAATTCTACATCTCAAGAGAGATTCAAACATTCACGCCGAATATCCCTGAAGGGGTTATCAGAGATAGTAATACTTCTGAATATCACGTGACATAGTCACCTGTTGTTCAGAGTACCCACGATTTGCTTAGGCAGTGTTCTCACGTTATACAGGGCAGGCCTATCGGCGTTTTGAACAAATACACTGTCACATGATTGTGAGTTTCGACAGTCACTTCGATTTCCTGGGATGCCATCATCAGATCCTGGTCTCATGGTACTTTCTCGGTAACAATAACATAACAAAAGAAATGTTTAGTGAACCTGTACTTCTCTTCATAAAAGCTACGAAGAGGTGTATAAATCTATATATAATGTTGAAAGAACTGTTTCCTAACTCCTAGTGATTGAGGAGCCGCACCTTCCATCATCAGCTCAGCAGCATAACAATATGATTTTTAGGAGCAAATGCCAATATAAGTTCAGAAAATATGTAAAACGCAGTACATTTGCCTATAAAATTTGAGAGTTCCCCTCGATTTCTCCAGGATCCCATCATCAGACCCCGATATCCTCATCATGGTACCAATCCGGGAGTATCTTATTTCGAATAAAAAAATAATAATCAAAATCGGTTCATAAATGGCGAAGTAATCGGCGAACATACATAAAAAAAAAATAAAAAAATATACGGTCGAATTGAGAACACTCCTTTTTTTTAAGTCGGTTAAAAAGACTTTATAATGTCAATACAAAATATCAAGGCCGCTTGAAGTACTGGTGAGACACCGTCGATTTTAATGTTATAATGTAACAAACGATTGGTTACAAGTACTTAACTCTGCAAATGTGGCGATGCATTGATGTTAGAATCGATAAAGCTGCTAAGTAAACGCCGCACGTGGGCGAAGTATGACTGAATTCATGAACACTAAATGATGTCACCAACACCAAGCGCTTGCGATAAAAAATGATTGTGAAAAATCTTTTTAAAAGCTCCGCTTGGTTAAATTACATATTGAAGAAAAAAGTGAACGAACGATACTTTTCAGCAATAAAATAATGCAGGCGAAATTTGAGAAGGTCGGTCGAAGTTTCCAGAGGGTCCGATTTCGGTGCAAATTGCTACCTTATTCGGAGCGCGGTAAATTTTTGAGTTATATCGTGTATGTTGAGTAATTAGCAATGACGTCATGTTGAGTCCTTGCATGGGCGGGTGGAGCCATCAGGGCTGCGGTTGCGACCAGTTTCAACAACCGGGATGAGTTTCACGGTCATGCCCGTGAACACGCACTTGTTACCAAGGGCATTGTATCTCTGGAGATGCGTCTCTCGCTTTCACGTACTTTACAAAGTTGCTAATTCTTTAACTCGGAATTAACCCCTCAAGCTCTCATCGTAGTTTAAAAATTGGTGGGGTTTACTTAAGGAAAATGACCGAGACCTCTAGGGTCACTAAAAATTCTCGTAGTACGGAAGTTGAGACGCTTCTTCTTATAAGAACATTATATAGATTTGCTTCAATGGCATATCAATCAATTCTTTGTGCAAACTTTCACAAGTCAATGAACCTAGCAAACATTGTTCCATTCCAGCATATAATCTAACGGGACATTTGTAACACTAATAATATTTCATGTCTGTAATTGTATATTCATTATTGGGTTGGCTATACACACCTACTTATATATAACAAACTTAATGACTTTGTAGGTTACCCTTTTTGCAACAAAATAGTACCGGACGGATCCAGATGCAAACCTCAATCTAAGTTTCACAACTATTCAAAGGAATCGTAAAACCTTATGGCAGCTGGAAGGTTTCATAATCGTTACTAGTTAGGTGATATCTCTCTATGTACATCTGAATCAACAGGGTAATGTTCTATGGTCACAGAAAAATCGGAACCAGGGTTATTTTCTGAGAGGCAGAGGTGGTTCATAAAGAGCAACTTTACTTATAGACAGACAATGTATGCCTTTATGCCATACGATAGGCATGAATTGGGTAGTGTAGGTATTGCATTTCATATCGCAAAAGTAAACGTTAATATTATTTGATATTTAAAACTGATGATCGAAAAACTTCATAAGAAAAATATATTACTTTTCGAAGCATGTTGAATATTACTAGGTATCATCTTTATTCTTAGAATATAAATTGAATGCTAATACACCAGCATTAATCAAATTGTTGATGCAAAAGCATCAGTCATCTTGTTTAAGTATCGTTCTGTCTAAATTTTATTTAAGTTTACCCTTGCAATGACATCTAAAATCATGTCGTTGACCGGCTCGAAAGAATAAAAATCAACAGTAACTTAACATTGACAGAGTAAAATTATATTTAAAAGACATGACGTAAGCCTTGCACGGGCTTCGCTGGTAACGAGCGTTCAAGTTGTTTGAGTGATGAGCAAACAAAACACTCTTACGTTAACTCAAAATCTGTCCGAATAACATGCTTAGAATTTGAGCGTATAATGAACAGCTTATTATTTTTGAATGGCGAAATAGCGACAGGTCGTTATTTCTGTACAAAACAATGTCTCAAATATTTTACGATCATTACCAACATATTGGTGTCGATTAACATAACACTTGTGCTATATACAGCCAAAAAAACACATCAATATTCAAAAACAAAAAATCAGAAAAATAAGATACAAAAATAGCGAAATAAAAAAAAACACTCAACAGGCAAGCATGCACACAAACTAGGAACGTTTTTACATTGAACAAACACATTAGACCTCAACCCAAAAAATAAATCAAAAACCAACACCGCAAAAGTGGCGTGAAAAATTTTACCTCTATAGGTGTTTCTGTATAGAGTTAAAATTGGTCACCATTAGAGCCAAATAGTTGTAAAAGGCGGAAAAGCCAAACGTTCCGAGCGTGAGGCGCGCCTACCTGGGGTGGTTGGTGGCGGGCGGGGGGGAGGCCGCGCGGGACGAGGCGGCCGTGTGCTCGCAGGGCGCGGCCGCCGGCGGACTGCCGCTGCCTCCGAGCGCCAGCGCCAGCCCGGAGATGCTGGAGAGCACACCACTAGGTCATACCTAGTCTCAAGCGACGGCCATTTCATACATCACTATTTTTATGGTCTTATTTTTAAAGTCTCGACCACCTAGCAAAGCAGAGCATTCTCAGCGAGGTGAAGGTACAGAAGCAGTGTCAATCAGTTAGTGGCAAGGTAGATTGAATACATAAGGGGCATTGCAAGCAAGCGTTAAAGTATCATCTAGTTAATACATTTGTTAAGATATCGAACATACTGTTTATAGTGACTAATTTGTCTATTACAACAACCATTCTTTGGCTCCAAACGGTTGTCTCAAATAATAGAGCTATAAAATATAAATCAAACATTCAGCTTGTTCCAGTAGATGTGGTAGGTTGTAACATTAATAAAACGATGTTCGAGGATGATAAAACCGTAAAACAAGCCGCTAACACATCAGTCAGCAGTCACGCACTCGAGTAAGTGTGGGCGCGGACGAGCAATTAAGAGAATGGCTCACATCAATGCCAAGAAGTATAGGACAGAAGACGCAATAGCCATGTTATGAATGATAACAGCGCGTCAATATTACAGCCCACAGCCAAACTAGCCGAGGCGACGCCGTCGGCCGCAAGGTCGATTTTAATTGTTGTCAACCTAAACAGAACGTTGCTAATTCCTAATCACATTTCAATCATGAAAACGGTTATGGGTCAATCAACTTTTAAACCAACATTTTTATGTCCCCGCAGAAAAAATAATAATCCTGAGGTAACTATTTTGAATTTATACAAAATGAGTATACCGTAGTACTAACAGAACACAAATCTATGATGTCACATTTAAAGTTTTAACGAATACACTGAAATTTTATTTAAAAGTGTGGTAACTCAGTACACGATTTGGATATAATGCAAACACCTAGTAATAATACGTGTGTCCCCGTGATCGCTTCGGCGCAGTTCGATGAAAGTTAATATTAATTTTACTTCTAAAACAGGTTAATGAATGATCTGATGTTAGTTATTTATTTTTCAAAGTGTAAGTTAAATCATTCAAAACAAAATATGATTTGTCTAATTCTCACAAAAAAATTAAAACTGTCTGTCCATTGGTAATATTTGTTATCGATGTATACTGAGTTACTGACCGTTACGAGATCAAAATGTGTGGCGTGAAGTTAGCACGGGTTACTAGCCGAAGTATGTTCCTATCTCATTCTCTCCTGACCAATCTCGGCCCTGTGCTCCGCCTGTGTGTTACGTCAGTCACCAACGAGCAGCGCAGGAGTGCGCGTACCTTTATTCGCCGTCCGCGGAGTGACCGACTTTTTACCAGTAAGTACGCTCTTTCCTTACATCTCTTATTAATTGGGTGATAGGTAATGGGTCAGCCACTTGAATTATAAAGAGCAGTATTGTGGTAATTATTTTTAAAGTGTTTTATTTAAGGATACCTCTTCTTTTGTATCCTGAGTTACGTGTATACTGAGTTACTTTGGTAGTAACTCCAGAGACAGTACGGTAACGCCAGAGACATGTCCACATTAAGATTCTTTATGTAAGTAAGTAGGCACTTTAATTAATGCTCTGAGATGTATTTTGACTACATATTAGTCAATAGTGTTGTCACTAGTGTTCATTTGTACATTTTGAAATTGCAAAATTTTATTTTCTCCATGTTATTGCAAAACTGAAAGGAAATTATTACCTATTCTATTGTTCCAGACTTTTCAATGCGAAAATGCCGCTTACTGCCAGAAGAAAATCGTCAGAAGAAAAACTTTTTCTTGTTTGCTACTGTTTTGTATGACTTTGGGTTTTTCGATGGTACCTGGAATTTTTTTGAGGCAGGGCATGGGAAAGGTCCTGCAGATGGCATTGGAGGTTTCCTAAAGCGCACTGCTGATAAAACTGTTACCGCTGGTAAGGACATACCCGATGCTGTCGAGTTTTTTAAGCAGCTAAAGGATGCCAGCAAAATAGTTATGTTCTTTATTACTGAAGAAGCTATTGAACAAATGCTGAAAATCATACCTGATTCCATCCCACGTTTGGTTGGCACGCCTCAAGTTCATCAAATTTTTACAAATCACAAAAACAAACGTAACATTTTAAAATATAGATCACTATCCTGCTTTTGTGAATGTACGAAAAAAGGATTCTGCAACTGCTTCAACCCAAAAACCTATCATGGTTATGACACTATAAGTCTTCCTGAACCCATTACAGTACCAGACCCTGGTTCGCTTGGTGACCCCAACCCGGAATCTTCAGATAGCGACATTCCTCTTTTGGTCCTTAAAGAACTTCAAAATGTGCCTTCACGTGCTAGCATATACCGCAAGGTATATGGCTCCTCTGATGATGATGAGGATTGCCAGAGACTGGGAGAAGAAAATATGCCTCCATCCAGAGATTTTACTAGCGAGATATCTGAACCGCAACCATCGACTAGTGGTTTTCTTGGAATTCTGTGGCTTGTGGAGATTTCTTGCATGTTCGCGTTCACGGAGGTGACAAAACTAAGAAGATGTATTCTTACGTCTGCGAAGTGTTGGCTCATGATAATGATTTGGATGAACTTTGGGTAATGTTTGCAAAGATTGTGGGTAAAGATGCGCAAACATTTAGAGTAGAAAAGGCCGATGTATATTCAGTACCCTATGAAGACATCATCAAAATTCTAGCAGCTCCTGTTGAAGAAAAGAGGGGAAACAGAATGCTGTACAAGTTTGAATCTCCATTCGATGTTTTTGAAAAATAAATATGATTTATTTCTTAACTATACTTAACGAGAAACCTGAAATAGATCTCACTATCTTAATTTTGATCTCAATGTGTGAAATGTTTGTTGTTCAATGTTTAAGTCTGTTGATTGTTTATAGGTTACCTACTATTCTTGTTGTATTGTGGTAAGTGTTGTATTTGGAGTTACCAGAATGTCTTTGGAGTTACTTTCTGTCCCCAGTTTTTATCTTTTGTTTTCCTTAATATATCAACAAAATAATATATATTGTTATAACTTTTACTGTGAAAAGAATAAGCACTTTTAAATTTTGTGGAAACCACTGCTCACCACCACTTTAAATAGACATCTTCATCGTTTTTGCAAAAAAATGTTATTCATTTTGACCTGCGGTAACTCAAGTGACATCTACCTTTCTTTTTAAAATTATTACTAAAAGAAACTTAAAAGGCTGATTACAAAAGTTAATTGTTTAATTAGTCATAAGTAGTTTATTTAATAAATAATATTCAAAAACTTTTCAATCATGTTTTATTATGAAGAAGACAGTTGGTAACGCAAGAGACTCAAATTGCGACCTAAGGTAAAATTTTATCAAATTAATCGATAGTCCATAATCCTAGGTCGCGCCCCTTTTGCAATTCAATAGTTTAATAGTTTTTATACAAAAATCTTTAACAGTTTAGGGAAAAAGTTAATATTTTTTATTTCATGAAAAATGTTAACCCACCCATGAAATTGTCTGCTTAAAAGTTGATTGACCCTTATACAAATGCGATTGGTCACGCAATGTTTCTCTGATAGATTAAGTAATTAAGACTTATTATGATGAATCAGCTTAGCTATCGAATTACAACTGCTATTGACATCAAACAACGATGACGAGATAATAACCATAATAATTTCGAAGCAGGAAATAAAGAGAAGTTAATATAACATACAATGCCACAATTTTTAACGCTTTTTAAAAGCTGCAATACGACAAATCAGAATTTCTCGAAAGAACATAAAGAATACAAGACGTTTCATTTCCGCGATATAAAATTAAATAAAGACCGTAATGTTCAGTATTTTGCTGTTATTTTTAATCCATACTTTGACATTTTAAACTATATAGAGGTCAACACAGCAATAACGCTCTAAGGTCACATGTTCGGCGGAAGTTTGAAGGCATTCGAATATATGAGCGTTGATATTTTGCACTGTCGTGTTATTTTTGCCAAACATGTACAAGAAAAATCTAGATGTTTTACTATATACTGTAAAGGTCTTATTATTTGAACTATGGGCTCTAGCTATTGTATGAATGCCTGAAGATAAGCGTGTCCTTTGTAACGTTGCTAATTTACTTTTCTCTGACTTAATTTCCAGTGACTCCTATTTCTCACTCGTTACATTAAATTAAAGCAGCAATCGTTTGTGGATTAGGTTTATCATTATCGACAGATTAAACTGTATTTTGATAACTTTTTGTCAACAGCCATTATCAGACATAGACATTATCCAATCAGTCTAGTCAAGTCTGATTCGTGAAATACACGTGAAGGTATGTAAGCATAAATAAGAGACCATAATATATGAAAGTGTTATGAACTCGGTTTCGTGTATAAATAAGGTCGTAGGGTGCCTTGCTACCTCTGCGCAAAGATACTTGACTGCGTATGCTCCCTATGCTTAATTGTGTAATGTCGTAAATTGATGAAATATGATTTGTTAGCTATGACAAACAATCAACAAGTCTTCGTTTGCATATTTGTTTTCTCAATGTAAAGCAAACTGTGATTTTTTTTTTAAATTGGGATATTCTTTGAAATTTAAAATAACACTTAATCACTTAACAAATAAAACCCAAGTTTATTTTTTTCTTTTTGTTTAGGATAAATATTTGCGGTAATGTACAAAATTACATAAACAAAAATGTATGGACTATGTTAAATAAGAACGTGCTATTTAAGAAGAAATTATAAGACTATTTATTATAATGACATAATGATAAATACAAGCATTCATCTGCATTGAGGATAAATCACGTAGGAGGCAGACGTATTTAATTGTGCATTTAGTATATTCACAAGGTTTTGGTTACAATTTAAATGGTTAGTATAAATTTTTGAGCATATATGTTTTAAAAGAGTTTTTTTTTTGACGGTCTGTTTTGCAATTTACTTTGCCATATGATATAGATCAAAATAAAGCGCAAAGGGTAAGCGCGATATATTTGTTCGCTCAAATTAGATTTCACAGTGAAACAAAACCGGCGAAGTGCGAGTTGGCTTCGCACTAAGGGTTTCGCACCATAATATAAATATTAACGTTAAAAGTTAGTAATATTCTTACTAATCTGTGGATATGTTGACCGTTTATTAGTTGCCGCTAACAATATGGATGGCAAAAAATACGTTTTGTTGTACGGCAGTCCTCCTTAATATTTATTTTACTTTTTAACACGCTTTTATTAGGTCGACCTGTATGTATGTAACTATGTAATCAAATCTAAGAAAACTAATTTAACCATCTTCTAAAGGTCATAGCGTTATGAAAATTGGCAGTTGTATGGGATTTCGATGACAATACAATAATATGGTACTGTCGAGCTGATCTGATGATGGAGCCGGAAGATATGAACTGGAACTTAATGATGGATGATCGTATCATAGCCGTGTTTGGACTTGTTAAAAAGGTCTTGTAATGAACGTTGACCATGATTAGGTTTCAAGGTCTGATGATGAAGCCAGAAGATAGGCACTAGCATTCCATGATGAAATATCGTATCATAGCCGTGTTTGGACTTGTTAGAAAGGTCTTGTAATGAACCTTGACCACGATTAGGTTTCAAGGTCTGAATACAATAATATGGTACTGTCGAGCTCATCTGATGATGGAGCCGGAAGATATTAACTGGAACTTAATGATGGATGATCGTATTATAGCCGTATTTGGACTTGTAAGAAAGGTCTTGTAATGAACTTTGACCACGAAATGAACTTTGACCACGATTAGGTTTCAAGGTCTGAATACAATAATATGGTACTATCGAACTGATCTGATGATGGAGCCGGAAGATTTGAACTGGAACTTCATTATGAATATTAGCATACGATGTATCGTTACCAACCCATAACGTCCCACTGCTGGGCACGGGTCTCTTCCGTGAGGAAGGTATTAGCCATACTTCACCGCCGGGGCCAGGCGGGTTGGTGGAGGTTTGTAAGGCTAGTGGTCACCTTACCGTTAGATGTTATCAAGCCGCCCGTTTGGGTCTCTGACAAAGCTTGACGACTGCTATCTTACGATAACAACCGGCACCAACGGCTTTACGTGCCTTGCGAAGCACGGTAGCGCCCGAGATAAATACCACTAGGCGGTTACCCATCCGTGGACGGACCGCACTCATTCGTCTATTTGAAATAAATGTTTAAAATATGCCATTAGCAAAGACTAAAAAGCATAAAATAAATTAATAGTTTAAAAAACACTAAAAAACACGCTTTTAAAAGTGCACTTAAAAGTCAAAAATAAATTACGGGTCGTTCAAGTTGTCTCTACTTCTGGGCTGAAGTGTAAACTATGTGCTTTTAATTATAATATTTGATTGTAAAAGCGTGGGGCGCTAAACTTTCTTGTAAACAAATACACGAACAAGAACTCTACATTTTGCCACTGTTGACTAGTACTTTGAACAGACTGTTTAATATAGAGCCTCCAACTAGTGGTGCTGCAACTCTAGTTAGAGTGCCGATCGAAACATCGCTTAACTTGATTTCTTAGCAAGGTAAACAAAAAATCTTTCCTTTTCCAGCGCCCCACGCTTTTACAATCAAATATTATAATTAAAAGCACATAGTTTACACTTCAGCCCAGAAGTAGAGACAACTTGAACGACCCGTAATTTATTTTTGACTTTTAAGTGCACTTTTAAAAGCGTGTTTTTTAGTGTTTTTTAAACTATTAATTTTTACAAAAAAAAACGCCTATATAAGTGTCGCGGTTCTTAAGATAGAGTCTGGTGTCGATCGGACGGACGGACAGACTGATCGCATTATACCTTTTTGGTACGGAACCCAACAAGATTCGTAAAAGATAGAAAGCCGGCAGTCTCATATATACATCAGAAGAACATTCATCAAATAGCACCAAGTCACATGCTGGCAAGTCCCCAACGGTAGCCGTTATGTAACACGGTGCTAACATATCTCTGGAAATGTTCCACGCATATTTTCGTACCAAAAATGTGATTCGTGTAATAAACGTAAGTATATTCATATCATTATTGCATTCCATTAAACATTCTATATGCATTACGCGTATTTACGCAGTGTTTCATTTTTGCGCAATGTAATGGGAAGACAGTCATTGATCATCGGCATTACCGTATTTCCGTCCATTACGCAGTTAATTTTGCTAGTGAAAAACTAATTACATTATCTAGTGTTTGGTTTTCCGCATAATTGTACGTGATCAGTACCGGTTGGGATCAAAAATATAATATCATGGTCACAGACATTGCATAACTTAGAATTGCAATCGATAAAGCATGTAGCTCGTACAGCTTAAATGTTCTAGAAAGGCTACTCTAAACTCTGTTAAACGAAGGTTATGGGAAATACTTGTTGAAAGTGAGTTGTTTGATGACAGTTTTTCTTTACTGTAACAACCATGGTAGTTAAGTTGGAAAGAACTCAGTGTGTTATACAGAGAAACGTAACACGCGTTTTCTAACGTAATTTATGAAGGTTTTTTTAGGCAAATTCATCGTAATGTAACGAATTTTTTCTAATTCTCAGTTATGACACTGTGTGTAAAAAACGGCGGTAAACAAAAAAAAACAAAAAGTGCTGCTGCACTCCAAATGAGACATTGAGACAGGTGCTGTTCAATCGTAATAGTAACTCAGCCACCACCTCTAAGATACGATAACTAATCAAGTATACAATGATTGAATCGGTCAGATAATATTTTTAAGTACATTCTTTCATTTAGCTCTAACCACAAAACGTGTTTGAAGAAACTTTATTATCACACGACAGAGCCCCATCAGTCCACACAATACATCTACACTGACACAAGTATCTGTAGAGACGATAGTCATACTTTGAGCTACACGATTCGATTGTGAAATAGAGGGTGTTGTTAAGCCAACAATGGACCAGTCTGTGGTATAGCACAGTCAATCATAAACAGCGTTTGCGGCGCGTGCTCGCGGATAATGGTGATAAGATATTGGTATCAACTGTAATGGCATTTTGTATGTAAATAAAAGGATCAAAAGTGCAAGATCGCCACAATTAGTTATACATTTTCTGTGGCCATGGTTAGACATTGCTTGCGCCGAACCTACCGTACCGCGTACCTAAATTATTTTATAACTAGAAGTGGGTAGTTGATCGGACTCGTTAATCCCGTCTCATTCTATCCTTTTCCTTTCCTTACCTGCGCGTGAGATGTCATACGAGGAGGAGGGATGACCAGGAAGGGGAGAGACGATCGAGCGAGCAGTAGCACTTAGATATCCGTATCGAAAACCGCTGTACACCGCATCATCTGAACCGCGCCCGCATGTTTCATATTGAAGTTTTATGACTATTTGTTTATTTGAATAAGATTGTGTTGTTTGTGGAAGTGTAGCCGCTTAAGAGAAAAACAGCAGCGTTGTTGACGGAGCCGCCGCCATCGACCAAGCCAAGTCGTCCGTTACGAGAACGAGGTGAGTCTCACGTTGCTTCCTATTTCCTATACCTTCGCCATCCGCTGAGCCTTCACCAGCTCTGGTCCTTCGTAGCTATTCCGCCCGCGCAACCATTTGGTCCAAACGAGCCGGATTAATTACCACGTCTACGTTGATTTTATATTTAAGTAAATTATATTCTACCTTCAGGTTGAATATTACTCCGCGACCCCGCATCTCCAAGTAGTTAATTATATACTTATATTTACCGCGTAATTTTAATTAAATATGGCTACAAATAGAGCGAAATTAACTAACTTAGAATCGAGATTAGAGGCTTATCTCGAGCGAGTTCGATCACTTTATGTCAACGCTCAAAAACTAGACACCCAAGCCGACATCGACAAATTCATTTTTGATGTAGAAATGCTAGAAAGTTACCCGCAAAAAGTTTTAGAAACAGTCGAAGCTGTTAATGTTCTCAGTGCTCAAATAAATCCGGATTTTACACCTTCTCACAAGTTATGGCTCGAGTTCGAAGATATATACAGTTATGTTAAACACCGCTGTGCGACTTTATGTCCTAAAACATCACCCGCAGCCGCTGATTGTAAGAAGATACAAATGGCGCGTCCACACCTACCGCCGATTGAGCTACCCGCATTTAACGGCGAACCAAATAAATGGCCGTTATTTTATGCTAGCTTCCTCAGCAACGTTCACAATAACCCTAGTCTTTGCAATTCTGAACGTATTTATTATTTGCTAGGTAAATTACAAGGCAAGGCGCAAACAATATTCGCCGGTCTAACGCCTTGTGGTGAAAACTACGACATAATATTTGAAGCGCTCGTTAAAAGGTATGAAGATAAACGTTCACTAGCTAGTGACTACATACAACGTATTCTTGATACAAAACAGGTCAACTTAGCAACCGCGGATAGCCTTGATTCATTCGCTAATCAATATTTCACATCCATTTCAGCGCTGAAAGGTTTAAACTTACCAAATTTATTAGATTACTTATTACTACATATTGCTTTAAAAAAGCTGGATTCTGAAACTGTTCGTTCTTTCGAATTAGAACACAAAACAACTGAATTTCCTACCCTCGACCAGTTAACTATGTTTATTAACCAGCAAGTAAAGTTACTGCAGCGCTCCACAACTAAACCTAATACAAATCTTAATAAACCTTTCCAACCCCCGCGTGCTATTAAATTCCCGAAAACTCAGGCATACGTCAACATTTCGACCGCAACCGCACGTAATTGCATTTTATGTAATACCCCATCGCATACGCATATTTATAAATGTCCAAAGTTCAATGTAATGCCTGTGGAGGAAAGATTAAAGTGTGTCAAGGAGAGGGATGTATGCGTGAATTGCCTTAGTGTTTCACACAAAACATCCGCGTGCAATTCACAGTCTCGCTGTCGTAACTGTGGAGGTAAACACCATACAGCCCTACACATAGAACGAAACGTCACCGCAGTCGCGATGACGTCCCTTTCTTCACCACGCTCCGCGGATAAAAATAATTATTTTAATTGTAATGGTCGAGATACGGTTATGGTTAATCCACCCGCTTATAGCTGTCCGCAATCTATTATATACGACCGCGCCAACGCAACATGCAGCACCGCACCACCCCGCCGCCGCCCGCACCGGTTCAGCCCCGCGCGGCGCGGCGGAGGCGTTCGGCTATTCTGCACCCGCCTGCGCGAGCGCCACGCCACACTCGCTGCGCGTGAGCCCGCGCCGCCTGTTTACGTAACTGATAACAATATTAATACGTACTCAGCGAATTCAAACATTGTTCCCCGCCTTTCTGAACCGATTTCCGCTCCCGCGTCTGCTTCTACGACACAATTTACCCCGCGTTCGAATATTACCTTGTGCAATAATATTAGCCGTTCGAGCAGTAATATACCTACGACAGTGTTACTAGCCACCGCGCGCGTTATTACTCACGACGTTTATGGAAACGAAGTCGTAGTACGTTGCTTATTAGACAGTGCGTCTCAAAGCAATTTTATTTCGCAATCGTGTTGTGATAAATTAGGTTTAAGTAATCATTTAAGTCCTACGATATCCTTCGTGAAGGGTATTGGGGGTGCCAGGAAGACTATTAAGTCGTACTTAAAATTAAGAATATTTTCCCGCTTTAATCGTGATATTAACTACGAGATCGACACTTTAGTAGTCGATAAGGTCACGGACCTCTTACCTTCCGTCGCTGTCGACACTTCGATGCTCGCGTATTTACATTCGTTGCCTTTAGCAGACGATACTTTTTCGGTTACTGGAGATATCGAAATTCTAATAGGAGCATCACTCTTTTCGCACTTATTACTGCCAAATAAAGTCAGTAGTTTTGCGGGAACACCACACGCTATCGAGACCGTGTTTGGGTACGTGGTATCCGGTCTCGCGCCCGTGCTGTCGGCTGAGTATGGCACGACCATCTCTTGCTGTTCTGTAGACGCGAACATTGACTCGATTGTGAGACGATTTTGGGAGCTCGACGATGTCGGTGCGCAGCCCGTGAGCAGCCCCGACGACCGCGCGTGCGAGCAGTTTTACCAGAGCACTACGACTCGGGATTCGACGGGTAGATACGTAGTAGCTTTACCTTTTAAAGATGATCCATCGGTTTTAGGTCAATCGTTGGAAACCGCTAAAAAACGTTTTATGTGTTTAGAGCGCAAGCTCGCCGCTTCACCCGCTTATAAACTGGCGTACGATGACGTCATCCGCGAGTATATTGATAAAGGTTACTTATCACCCGTGCCACGGGAAATTTCCGAGTCGCAGATTAAGCCTGCTTATTATATCCCACACCACGGGGTTCTACGGGAAGATAAGGCTACCACTAAACTTCGTATTGTCTTGGACGCTAGCGCGAAGACTAGCAGCTCTAAATCGCTTAACGATATTTTATACAGCGGTCAGAACTTACAAGGTAATTTATTTGAAATTATTATAAACTTTCGCATGTTTCCTGTAGCACTTTCGGCTGACATACGCCAGATGTTTTTGTGTCTGGGTGTGCGGGAAAGTGATAAAAGATTTCAACGCATTTTATACCGCTTTAATTCTAATGAACCAATAGATGTTTTCCAATTCAATCGAGTTTGTTTCGGACTTAAGTCCAGCCCTTTCCACGCGCTTCGCACAGTAAAGCAACTCGTTTACGACGAAGGTGATAATTTTCCGCGTGCAAAGGCTATTTTAAATAATTCTCTGTACATGGATGACTTTGTCCACTCGGTCGAAAACGACAGAGAAGGTGTGCAGACGGCACATGAAGTTATTTCGTTGTTAAAACTTGGTCAGTTCGATCTCGTTAAATGGAATAGTAACGCGCCGCGAGTTCTGGAGTCTCTTCCTGAATCGCATCGTTTATCAGCTTTAGTTGAGTTTGATAAAACGGATTCACATAAAGTCTTAGGTATGTCATGGTCACCCACGACTGATGAATTTGCGTTAAGTGTTTGCTTACCTAGCGAACGTCCTACAAAGCGTTCAATATTATCCTGTGTCGCGCGATTGTGGGACCTGATGGGATTTATCGGCCCTGTTATCTTATATGCTAAGCTAATTATAAAACAATTATGGTTGTTAGGATGTGATTGGGATGAAACCCCTCCAGAGAATGTTGTCTCTGCTTGGGATAAGTTTCGTAGTGAACTACTTTTATTAAATCATATTTCCATACCGCGTCATTTAGGCATCGTTAGTAAAAGTGTGATACACTTGGTAGGTTTCGCGGATGCCAGCGAAAGGGCATACGGAGCAGTAGTTTACTTTATTGTAGAAAATAGTAACTCACGCGCGATTCGCCTAGTATGTTCGAAGTCCCGCGTCGCGCCCGCTAAAGTGGTATCCCTCGCACGTTTAGAGTTGTGCGCCGCTCTTTTATTAGCGAAACTGATACGTATAGTTTTGAATGTTAGTAGTGCCCGCGTTAGTGTTAATAGTATACACGCGTTTTCCGATTCGACTGTAGCTTTGTGTTGGATACATTCGTCACCCCACCGCTGGGCTACCTTTGTAGCTAACCGCGTTTCAAAGATACAAGCCGAGTTATCTTCCGATCATTTTCATCACGTCGCGGGAAGCGATAATCCGGCTGATTGTTTGTCTCGGGGGCTGACACCCGCGCAGATATTAAACCACCCGCTCTGGTGGCAAGGTCCGGAATGGATGAAAGAGAGCCTAGACGCATGGCCTATTTCCCAATTCGATCCCTCGACTATTTCGGTGCCGCCTGAGCTGAAGCCTGCGGTTGTGTTGGCTGTTCAAACTACAGAAAGACCGCTTGTTTTACGAATTGCTGATCGTTATTCTTCGTGGTCGAAGTTATTACGCGTTTTAGTTTATATTTACCGCTTCCTTAATTTATTACCGCGCAGCAATTATATTTCCGCCAATGATTTAAATTTTGTTGAGCAAAAGATTATACGAAACTTACAAGAATTTTATTTTTACAATGAAATTTCTAATTTAAAATCAGGCAAATGTTGTAACCGTGCCTTTCAGCGACTTACACCATTTTTAAATAACGATGTAATTTTAGTAGGTGGTCGATTGTCGAATGCCGACATAAGTTTTATCGAAAAACACCCTGTTGTTTTGCCGCGTAAAGATCATGTGGTTGATCTCATTATAGATTATTATCACAAAAAACACTGTCACGCGGGTCCCGACCTAATGATGTCTATATTAAGACAACGTTATTGGATATTTTCTGCACGTAATGTTATACGTAGTCGCATATTTAAATGTATTGCATGTTTTAAGTTACGCCCTAAGCCTAACTTTCCCGAAATGTCCGAGCTTAAAGCTTGCCGTGTTGTATCTACTATTAAGCCATTTGTTCACACGGGTACAGATTTCGCTGGCCCTTTTATGATCACGCCCTCGCGTGGACGTGGTATACGTACTGTTAAGGCGTACGTTTGTATTTTCGTGTGTCTGACAACCCGAGCCATACATATCGAGTTGGCTTCTAGTTTAAGTTCGGCATGCTTTTTGTCAGTTTTTAAACGCTTTTTATCACGCCGTGGTCCTGTTTCGCATATGTACTCAGATAACGGGACAAATTACGTAGGAGCTAAGCGTCACTTAGATGAACTTCACAAATTTTTGATTTCTTGTGAATATAGTTCCGAATTTTCTCGCATTCTTTCGGAAAACCGTATTACGTGGAATCTCAATGTGCCTAGAGCACCACACTTCGGTTCTGACTGGGAGTCAAATATTAAAAGTATGAAGAACCATTTATTTCGTGTCGTCGGGAAGCAAACGCTCTCTTACGAAGAGATGACGACTGTTCTGACACAAGTCGAGGCTGTCATGAACAGCCGCCCGCTCTGCCGCACTCTATCGTCCGATCCGGCAGAGCCGCTCGCGATAACTCCCGCACATTTTTTAGTTTACACCCCGCTAAAGTATTTACCCGCGTCTGAAGTCGTTGAAGATCGGACTCATCTTCTCGAACGTCACGTTCTTCTCGATCGCGTTTTGCAACACTTCTGGAGGCGCTGGAGATCGGAATATCTGCACACGCTACAGGTTAGGCAAAAGTGGAACACTCCCGCTTGTCCTCTTTCTGTTGGTACTGTAGTTATTGTCGTAACGGATAACGCGCCGCCACTTCATTGGCCTCTAGGGGTTGTTGAAGACGTATTTCCCGCGAAGGATGGAGTAGTTAGAGTCGCCCGCGTTAAGACGGCTTCTGGTTCGTATGTACGACCAGCAACTCGTTTATGTCCCCTACCTAATTAATTTAAGTTTTTTTATTATTTTAGTTCAGATTCTTATACCGCGTTAGTTTAGTTTAAGTAGCCGCGTTAGATTTTATACAGTATTTTGCGTTTATTTGTATTTGAATCTCGAGAGACTTCAAGCCCGGGGGGATGCTTGCGCCGAACCTACCGTACCGCGTACCTAAATTATTTTATAACTAGAAGTGGGTAGTTGATCGGACTCGTTAATCCCGTCTCATTCTATCCTTTTCCTTTCCTTACCTGCGCGTGAGATGTCATACGAGGAGGAGGGATGACCAGGAAGGGGAGAGACGATCGAGCGAGCAGTAGCACTTAGATATCCGTATCGAAAACCGCTGTACACCGCATCATCTGAACCGCGCCCGCATGTTTCATATTGAAGTTTTATGACTATTTGTTTATTTGAATAAGATTGTGTTGTTTGTGGAAGTGTAGCCGCTTAAGAGAAAAACAGCAGCGTTGTTGACGGAGCCGCCGCCATCGACCAAGCCAAGTCGTCCGTTACGAGAACGAGGTGAGTCTCACGTTGCTTCCTATTTCCTATACCTTCGCCATCCGCTGAGCCTTCACCAGCTCTGGTCCTTCGTAGCTATTCCGCCCGCGCAACCAGACATACTTTTACATAAAGCAGCCAAGAGCGAGATGGACTCGCTAATGAAGGGTTCCGTAGCAGCACTAGCAAGTAATTTGATTTATGACGTTTAAAAATAGAACTACTGGCTAGATCTCATTCAAACCAATTTTCGTTAGTAGTTTGTATAGTAATACACATCCTATTTTTTTTGTCAGTTTTATCATGCCCATATTTTAGAAGTTACGGGGGGGGGGCACATTTTACCACTTTGGAAAAGTCTCTCGCGCAAACTGTTCAGTTTTGAAAAAAATGATATAAGAAACCTCAACATCATTTTCAAATACCTTTTGATAGATACCCCACACGTATAGGTTTGATGAAAAAAAATATTTTGAGTTTCAGTTCTATGTATGGGGAACCCTAAAAATTTTGGTTTTTTTTCAGATTTTATTTTAAAATCTTAATGCGGTTTACAGAATACATCTACGCACCTACATTTCAATAATGTAGTTCTTATAGTTTCGGAATAAACTGGCTGTGACATACGGACGGACGGACGGACGGACAGACAGACAGACATGACGAATCTATAAGGGTCCCGTTTTTGCCATTTGGCTACGGAACCCTAAAAAGGTTTAATTAAAACTGACCACAAAGGTTAAACATAGAGTTATCTAACACAACACAATATTGAAATGAACTCTGATTGGTTTTTCTGAGTCCACAGTGCAGCCATACAAAAACACGTAGGCTATCTAACGTAATATTTGTAAAACTTTGTTTTATGTAGCTCTTTAATTTACATAAATACATATACTCCCTAAATGGGGTAGCCAGAGCTTCAGAATACGAAATTACTCCTGACTTAGCCACTTTGGAAGTTAAGTAGGTAAAAAAATGAAAAACAAAGGTTCTTGGTAAAGCCCCAATACCTCAGTCGCCTCTTAAGAACACCCACGGGCAGTAATGGGGTAATTCTATTCTAAATGCTATTCTTCAATTCACCCATTTTTATATGTTTAAGCGTTGAAGTTAAAAAGTGAATTCTTCAGCCGTCCTCACATGAAATGTAAAATTAATTTCAAATGAGGCGACACAATTTTAGGCAGAAATACATACTTTAAGACTGCACAAAGAATGAGTATACTTAAGTTGTATATTTACTGTGGTCGCCTTTGTTTCGTTTGTTTATTAAACAAGATAATGAAGGGCAATGTTCTTTACGTGTTGGCAAGAGCAGTATTGGTGCCAGTGCAGCAATACCGTTTGATTACTTCATTGGTCACATCAATTTGCATTTCAAACAAACGTATTGTCTGTGGTCCGATATTTTATGTACTCTTGTGTTTCGAAAAATGCCCCTTTCTTGTGCAAACATGTGATGACAGCTTGTCTTTGCATCTTATCCTGATTTAATTGCTTCATAGTTGTAATTGGAATCTAGTTTGGTAGATACTATAGGACGTATCATTCAAGGAAAGAAAAATTTCGACACCAGCAGGACTTGAACCCGCAACATCCTGGTTTAAGTCATGCTGGTTTCGAAATTTTTCTTTCCTTGATGGATTAGTCAAATAATCCCCAATTGAGGTTTAATGCACAACAAAGTCCAATTATGAGATAGTATAGGAAATTTGCAAGCTAGTAAAAAAAGTTCTTTTTTAGATATTAAAAAATTCACATACAGCAAGTTTATTTTTGTTTCACTCAACCTTGATGTCATTATCGATTTATATACTCACTTCCCTGTTACCGATACTGTTCAGGGACACATGCCGACTAAAACCGTTTCATCCAATCTAACATAAAGAGTATTTTTATGTGTGTGTATAATGAATGCCCTTTTCAACTTGACAACATACTAAAGGACACAACCCGCAAAACCAATTTAAACCTATTTAAACATTAAAAGTGAACGTAAACGTGAGTGAATAAAATCATCTATTTCAGTACAAGAATTCCTATTATAAAAACTTGTTTTTTTCCTCCAATAGGGTTCAATAGGTATGGAAGACTTATTCAGTTAATCAGCAGAAATATTGGTAAACATTTTCAAATTCACCGCAGGCAGCAAAATCGGAAACGATCTTTGTTTGGTACACATAGCGGAGTTTCTGAGCTGCGTTTTAATGAGCGGCGATTAATTTCAGGAAAGCTATATTCGGGAACGGAAACAAGGCGCTCCACATTCGTTTTGCCATTTCATAAACTAAGCGACAGACATGACGGTACGGTGGGACTCTGTTGCATTCTTGTTTATGATCATACAATTCAAAAGAACCTCAAATCGTCGATCGAAATTATTTTAAAGAGTAATCATTTAACTTTTTGATTGCAAGATGAAAGGGGAAAGGTTATAGGTACTCATTTAATTTATTGTAAACTGTTCAAGTTATAGAAAATAATAACTGAATTTTGGTTAATCATGTCATGATATTAACCAGTGATGTTATTAATGTAACCGACTCATACTCATGGCTTTAAGTTACAAAAACCGGCCAAGTGCGAGTCGGATCGCGCACTAAGGGTTCCGTACTATCATATATATAGAAAATCCCGTTTGTGTGAAAATCATGGGAGCCAAATTAGGTAAGTATTTTGATTTATGACGTTTAAAAATAGAACTACGGGCTAGATCTCATTCAAACCAATTTTCGTTAGTAGTTTGTATAGTAATACACATCATATATTTTTTTCAGTATTATCATGCCCATATTTTAGAAGTTACGGGGGGGGGGACACACATTTTAGCACTTTGAAAAAGTCTCTCGCGCAAACTATTCAGTTTTGAAAAAAATGATATAAGAAACCTCAACATCATTTTCAAATACCTTTTGATAGATACCCCACACGTATAGGTTTGATGAAAAAAAAAATTTTGAGTTTCAGTTCTATGTATGGGGAACCCTAAAAATTTTGGTTTTTTTTTCAGATTTTATTTTAAAATCTTAATGCGGTTTCCAGAATACATCTACGCACCAATTTCCAATAATGTAGTTCTTATAGTTTCGGAATAAACTGGCTGTGACATACGGACGGACGGACGGACAGACAGACATGACGAATCTATAAGGGTCCCGTTTTTGCCATTTGGCTACGGAACCCTAAAAAGGAGGAGACAGATCCTCGGTATTGAAGATTCTTTAGCCACTTTTGGACGGAGATTGGGAGAAAAAAATTTTAGTATCGCTGGTGATGGGTCTCTGCTCTAGCCACATTACTCTCTCTATCACTTAAAGGTGCTCATACACCTAACCACTTTTATCAACCACCTAACGATATTATTGCTCAGAAAAAACCATAAGTAATCGGAGAAAAAGGATCTAAAACGGATGTGACCATTTTGGACCATTAGTTTTTTTTTATATTTTCCTTAAATACCAAGTGCACTGACACATCTATCTTTTATACAAATAGAGAATATTACATAATGTGGTAATTAAACATGCAGAAAAGAAATCATCTGTATAATTGCGCTCACGTAGCACGTAGCAAATAGCGTGTCGCGCGTGCCTACACCACGACAACAACATTATGCGAAGGTTAGTTCGATCACTCACACTCAGCTCTTTGTGCTGAAGTGAAGGCCTGTGTATCGCTCGATAGAGAAAGGTCTGTTTAGTTAATATGCAGATAGGCGAGTAAATGAACCGATACTTTGATATGAGCTGTTGTGATGCCCCAACCTTTTTCAACTGCCGGTTTAACTTGGTAATTACTGTGATGACCCTGAATGTGGACGGAAAGGTCGACTTCGAGACGAGACGTCACGGTGCAGCTTACTGCGATAAAACGATAACCCTCGTAAGGTCTACAAGGGAGAGTAAGAGTAAACAAACGTGCTTTTGAGAGCAACGCCTTTCCTCCAAAGCTTTTTTAACCGGTTTTTTAAGCTTTACATAAGGACACACAAATTTAGAGTCAAAACTTGTTAAGTTACATAACTGGAAAGCAACATAATAGCACGTGCAAAAGCGATTACCTTGGTTTTATTTTTGGCGACAGAAACATCGACTTAAAATCTACGCAAATAGTGTAAATCAAAATTACCACCGACAAGCAATGACACCTCCCACATAGAGTGTAAATATTTAGTATGATAATTTAAAGCAAAAACGTAATTACAATTTCATTGCAGTAGTCGTATCCAATCAATTTACATAAAGTTTTATATGAAGATTTGTCGTCAGTTGAAGACGCTTAAATATTTACGGAACTATTACTGAAAGTAATTCAAACTGTGGGTGGTAAATAATAAATGAGATTATAGCGTCACCCCAACTAGTAATATGGTGGAGGACGGGTGTTGACCCGCGGGAAGGGGTGGGGTGACAAGATGACAGGTGCTTTGTTGTTTTCGGGGTAACAACCAGGCAAGGGCATCGCGGTCATACTTGCTAAGTATGCAGGATATATCGACCGTGTTTAAAATACATCTCGTAAAAATCGCATAAAATCCGGACAAGACGAAAAATAAATTTCTGTAATCTTAAATGCTCCGCAACAGTGTTGCTTTGCCACGGTAAAACTTGTGGAAAACTTTCGTTCTTACCTATTATTTATTATATTCAAATAATGTGGTTCTAAATTGACCCAAGTTAAAACGAAGGATAACTACTCTAGCATTTGAAAAGCAGGAAAAGTGGCGGAAGACTAGAAAGTTCCCTAAGGGCAGTTCAGTTCAAGTCCCCAAGTTCGTGAACTCGGAACACGGAAGCAATCCTATGGAAATGAACAACGATAACTTGGGGTCTTTGACATACACCGTGTTTAGTTTAGTTCCTACGTAAAACTTTGATTGATGTATTTCGCCGTGAATTCGCTTTTTCGTGTGTCAGTACATGATTGATATTACAAAATATAATGGTAATGGTAGCACGTCATTTCCGAAATTAATGCGATATTTTACTGCATTGTATACTTTTTTGTTATATTTATATGTTAATCAAGTATTTCGAACATATATCTGCGTTTTAATTACAGTTTTGAATCATTTATTACGTACGTACATATAATAATGGCTATAAATACCAAGTCAGAGCTTCAGAATACGAAATTATGTAGCCGCTTTTGAAAGTTAAGTTGGATAAAGATTGAAAAAAAAGAAGTTTGTTCATGTGTCCTCATCAACCAAGCAATTACTTAAAATTAAATGATTGTGTGTAAGAATATATATTTTGCTTTCTGCAGCTTAGTTTTTGTCTCACATCACATAGATGGAAACTACGTAGTTCATCCTTGTAACCTACATGGCAATTATATCCATCCATGGTAATATCCAGTGCAATATAGACTCTGCAATGCAATAATTATTGCATTAATATTACGTAACATTGCAAAAGCTTCCGAGGTCTCAAGTTACCAGCGGAACTCGACATTCGACTCCGCCATTGTCTTGGATAGTAGTTTATTTAAAATGCTGACTGTGACTGTCAGCTTATGTAATTCTTATGGTATCTTGACATATTATTTGTCAAAGGAAATAACATAAAATAACATAAAACATAAACTTTCACGCCGAATATCCCCGAAGGGGTTGGCAGAGGTACTAATACTTCTGAACATCACGTGACTTTGTCACCTGGTGTTCAGAGTACCCACGTTTTGCATGGACAGTGTACTCACGTGATAGGGGGCAGGCCTATCGCCGTTTTGTACGAATACACTGTCACATGACTAAGTACAACTCGGCCATGTGGGTTTCCTAACGATGTTTTCCCTCACCGTTAACAACCATGATAAATTAACCACACATATGTCTTTAGAAAAGAGAAATTGGTGTAGGCCCAACCCAGGATTCGAACACTAGTCGCTTGCACGATAATCAAGTGTTCTACCCACTGGGCTATCACGGTTGTCAAAGGAAATAAAGATTAATGTATAGAACTTAGTGTATTCGGTCTGATTAATGTTGTAAGACATAATTTTATGTTACATTTTATTACTTTTCAGCCACATTTGGAAGTAGATAGGGTACAAGTTGGTAGAAATAAAGTATCGTTGGTGATGGGTCTGCATCGCCCAAAAACCCTTTGATAAAAAAGCCGCATACCCCTAGTCGCCTCTTACCCATCCCACAACCCCGTGAATAGAAAGGGGTAGTGTCTTTTTAAGCTGGCACTATGCGGCAATTTCATGTTAGTCAAATATAACTTTCTCCTTCTATGGCATGTAATTCCTTCACCTTATATCCACAGTTAGATATTATTACAAATCTTTAACAGTACATGGTAGTACTGACGAAATGTATCTGAAAGTGACTATCACGAGCTTATTAACACTTGAATTGTAAGTGCTACAGTAGTGGATAATTGGCCTAGACCTCGTTTTTAAAACATGCCCTTTTTATATTTTAAATTGATAAAAGACATCAAACTAAACAACCTTAGCCTCAGCTGAAATAAAAAAAACATCTTGTGATTTGACCATATGTTTTTTATTTATATTTTAGCTGAGGCTAAATACCTCAACATACTTTCTCAGTTTGATCTAGGTACGACACTTTTTAATTGTTATTTATTTTGAAAATTACAATATTTTAGAAAAGCACTCCATAGGCAAAGTTGTTTAGTTTGATGTCTTTTATAGATTGAAAATATAATAAAAAGCATTCCATAGGAATTGTTGTTTAGTTTGATGTCTTTTATCGATTTAAAATATAAAAAGGGTATGATTTGAAAACGAGGTCTAGGCCAATTAGGTTTAAACCTAAATGCTGTCTTGAGTAAGCCCCACCAGTTTTAATGGCGTGTTGGGTTGTTTATTAGTGACATTCGCTTTTCACACTAAAGTTAAGTGATCTCCATCAATTGGGTAAATAAATAACAAAGTATCATTAGTTTTATTTCCGTATTAAAGCATACTTGATAATAAATAGCATTAGAATAAATTGTTTTGATTAAACTAGTATTGTGGTAGTATTGTGGCTATGCTGTGTAGTGTCGGCTATGCTGTGAAGTGTCGGCTTAGAATAACACTACCCCATTTCTGCCGGTGGGTGTACGTAAGAGGCGACTAACGGTGTTGGGGCTTTTAAGGGATTTTTGGGCGATGCGGTTGGAGACCCATCACCAACAACCTTTATTTTGCTATCTTTTCCCCACTCAATTTTCCAAAAGTGGCTGAGGAACTACTAGTTCCTTAGCTCTGGCTACCCCTTTATAGGGATTTATAGCCGTGAGTATATGTATGTATGTGGTTATAAATATTGTTTGATTAGCAACTATGATAGCTCAGCGGATAGTAACACCGCTTATCGTGCAGACTATGAGGGTTCGAATCCCGAGTCAGGCCTACGTCAATTTGCCTTTTCTAAAGTCAGGTGTGTCTAAAGTTGTCATGGTCGTAAACGGTGAGGGTATACATCGTGAGGAAACCCTCATGGCTGAGTTGTACTTAAGTTGAATAAAGAGTTGTTCCATTCTACTCTATCGTTCTATTAAGGATGGTTTTGTGTATAGTGTACGAGTGAATCGGAACAATTAGTCGAGTGACAATTTCAACAGAGGAATGTTAACTAGAGATGCCGGCAGTACGGTTACATATTATCATACTTCAGCGATAACTAACTTTACTCATGACTCATTAGCGCCGAATTTTGCTTAAAATTCAGGATCTGATAAACAAGAATCTGTTAATTTAATTTTTCATAAGTACAATAAAAACATACACAGTTCCTATATTTTCATGATTCATTAAACATCTTAAAGTTCACTATGAAGAAAATAACTCGTATAAGATGATCGATCGAATAGGGTTCGATTCCCAGAAGGTTATACTTGAAAAATCAATTTGTAAGTTTTGCCGTGTAGTGTCGGCTTAGAATAGCACTACCCCGTTTCTACCGATGGGTATACGTAAGAGGCGACTAACGGTATTCGGGCTTTTAAGGGATTTTTGGGCGATGCGGTTGGATACCCATCACCAACAACCTTTACCATCCTTACCCCACTCAATTTTCCAAAGGTGGCTGAGGAATTTCTAATTCCTTAGCTCTGGCTACCCCTTCTAGGGATTTATAGCCGTGAGTATATGTTATGATATGTTTACCTCAGATTAGTAAATAAAGCAGGGTTGTATCACATGACGATCCTAAAATTAAGATTTCGATTTTTCGGTTAAACCGTCGGTCTCGGTTACTTTCATGATAGTAGCTAGACTGCCAACCTGCACTAAGCCAGTGGTGGAATAGGTATGTCTGAATCACCCTATTTTTTATGCTATGTGTATTTTTGTATGTGTTGTCGGATGTAGCAAGGAATTAATGATTTTCTTTCTTTAGTCAGAATTAATGTTTAAATAGTCCTATAATCTTTAACATTAGCTAAAGGCGATAGTGATAGGGTGTGCTGGTATGATAACTAATGGCTAATCGTCACACCCAACTTCAATATGATAAACCGCTTGCATTATTCGAAAGTTAAAAACTATTTGTAACCTTACACACAATGAGTATGTGTAAATAAAATTCTCGAATTCGAATCCTATAATTCTAGTTTCCATTTTACCTTCACCGGTTAAAGGATTAAACTGTATGGTGTACTAAAACCTCAAAACAATTCTTCAGCTTTCAAGTTTTTAGTCGTCGCATTATGCACATAAATTGCTCGCAAAAACCCGAACGGTTCAAAAGCATTTATTTGAACATTTTAATTTAATACCAAAACTGCATTTATATTGTTCGAGTCGTGATCAGCTCGAACATTCCAGAACCAAATTGAGTTGTTTGTTTGAAGTATAATAAGTGCGCAGTGAAAAGAATAAGAGATAACTTTTGTTTATTCGTTTTAAGAATACTACTACACACATACTCACGGATATGAATCCCAAAAAGGGTAACTAGAACTTCAGAGATAGAAACTCCTCAGCCAAATTTGAAAGTTGATAGGGGACAAGATGGTACAAAATAAAGTATCCCTACGCTTAGTCGCCTCTTACGACACCCGTGGGTAGAAAGTTTTAGTGACATTCTAAGTCGGCACTACACGGCTCTACTATGTGTAATATTACTAATTTGAAGTTTAATTTGAAAATAAATTTAATTTTTGCTGTGTAGTGTCGGCTTAGAATAACACTACCCCATTTCTTCCGGTGAGTGTACGTAAGAGGCGACTAACGGTATTGGGGCTTTTAAGGAATTTTTGGGCGATGCGGTTGGAGACCCATCACCAACAACCTTTATTTTACCATCTTTTACCCACTCTTCTTTCCAAAAGTGGCTGAGGAATTTCAAATTCCTCAGCTCTGGTTTCCCCGCAAGGGATTTTTAGCCGTGAGTATATATATGTATGTATGTACTAATTTGACTTTTCACAATACTATCTTACTCATTTCAGCATCCGTAATTATTATTAGAACCTAGAGATCTATTATGATTCAATCCAAGTACATCCTTTACATGTTACAAAAACATGAAGTAAGGTAAAACTAATTGAAATAAAGAGAAACAAAAAGCCTACAAAGTACCAAAACATCGCATAGAATACACTCACAATCGTAGTGTTACACGCCATCGCTATCGACACCAAACAAACTGGAAAGCAGGTAAACAGCGATAACCTTGAAACTGCGTTCCCCTGGCTGCGATGACGTCACGTGCCAACCTTGAGCACCGCCACCCAAACTCCCTAGCAAAGTTAATGCGCACATTCAAAGCCACTTCAGCTAACATGCATGTTCGCGAAATTTCTCTCGTTAAATATTTTCCTTGTGAAGAGGTGGTTATATGTAACTATAGTTTGATGAACGATGTGGAAGTTGAAACTATAATAAAGCTATTTCAGCTTTACTAACTTTAAAACATTTTTGTTGGACTTTAAGAAATCATACTTATTCATAAAAGCAACTATTAAGAGTTATGATGCCTTTTTGGGGTGACATCGGTGTACAGTACGGATATCTTCAACTATATTCAACTATAATAATTAATAAAAGATGGAGAACGCAGAGATGGTTGTTCTTGTTTGACATAGCTTTTCAGTAGCCGTTTGATGATATAAACGATAAAACCCTGCATGATGAACGATAGATAAGGCGTAGTCTATTTAAGAGGACAGTGTTGAGGCAAAAAAATGTTTTTATTTCATTTTCGAGCAAACATACGAGACGGCGCGCGCGGCGGTAATATTTCATAATTGAGGATGCTTCCGTTTCGGCGTTTCGGGATGTGTTGTGTTTGTGTACAGCTTTGATCAAGTTTTATGGTGTTATAACCATTTCCTAGTGTTGCCATGTTGCCAAGCGTATGTTTACTACGGCTCATTTAGAAATATACAAACTGGACTTTATGGTGTTTACGGAACAAAATAGTATTCTTAGCAATTCCTCGATGCATAGAAATATCATGAATATCACTTTAATTAATGTTTATTTATTACAGAAGAAATTTAGAACTTATGTGATAATGTAAATACAAGATGTATCGTTGCAAAAATACATATTTTAATCTGGTCTGACGGACTGCTGCAGTGCTGCGTAGTAAAAGCACCTATTGAAATCATGGTATTTTTTTTCTTGAAAAATGATAGTTCTAGTTTTGTTTAATTTATGTAATTTTGCATTCAAAAAAATTAATAAACACTTTGAAATAACAACATAATATTTTTTACTGGGAAGAAGCAACAAGAAAAAAGTCCAAGCTATTTTACTTACAGCTAACGCCATCTATCAGATTACTAAAGAACTAATGCTATATAACAAAAAATTGAAAATAACTTCTATTATCGAAGGAACACTAATGAGAATGCATTAATAAATTTAATAAGCAATTTAATAATAACAATAGTGGTGTAAAAAAGTAACTTGGACTTTCTTTCGTGGAATGGAACACTAACAAATGTAGTTTTAAGTCAGACTATTTTACCAAGATAAACGCCATCTACGAGGTAACTAAAGAACTAATGATCAGCGCCATCTACACCTACAATTTGACACTAACACAACGTTAAAAGAAATGCAACAGTTGAACGTCAGATATTTTTATTAGTGCGAGCTGGAAAACATAGGTGGCATGAACAACCATGTTTGAAATTATTATGTCAATGTAGTTGCAGTGTTTTTCGATTTCCTATCTATATTCGCCACACACATTAAAACTTATGGCGCTTTGGCTAGATACTAGTCACCACAACGATACTTTATATTTTATTTGTACTACTCTCAACCCACTCGCCTTTCAAAATTGGCTGAAGAAATTCTCAATACACTAACTTAGTATCCTCCAGACACCGTAGTCAGTACAAATCGGTTCGTCAAAATGGTCCAATCCAATAATCCCCCCGCTTTCACTGCACTTCACACCCCTCAATGTTGCAAGCTAATAATATCGCCAAATTTTCGTAAATTATTTTATAAGGAAAGGAAAACAGTTAGCAACACCTTTTTTAAATTAACTACATTCATACATACTCACGGCTATAAATGTCTAGAAAGGGTAGTCAGAGTTTTAAAAAAGAAATTCATCAGTCACTTGTGGAATTTGAAGGGGAAAAAGATTGTAAAATAAGGTACAATAAAGATTGTAATCTTCTTCAAGTTCTTGGTAATGTGTCTCCAACCGTATCACCCAAAAAATCCTTAAGAAGCCACATTGAAAATAATACCCTTAGTTGCCTATTACGATCACCCATAGAACGAAATGGTGTAGTGCTATTCTGAGCCAAAACTACACAGCTAAAATTAACTACTAATCAGAAATTAAATTCATTAATTCTATACTAAGAAGAACAACAGCAGTAAGCTGTGCAGGTGGAGTTGTAAATGTCATAGAAGTAGAGCTCTTTTTATTTAAACACATTCTTTTAGAATTTCTTCTTAAACGCAATATTATTTTATTGAAAATTGGAGAAAAAAATTATTTTGCGCTTGCACAAACACTGACATGACGGCGCATAAAAATTCATAATTTAAACAAAACATAATAGCTTTGAATAAATAATCGAAAATAAGTGGAAATAAACAATAGTAACCGGTGAACCGTGATTCCCAGTCCTTTAGCTTTGATATTTACTCTATTTCGATAAGTTGGAAGTACGTAAATCGCCATTTTTTTGTGGATCTGTTTTGGCTTGTCACTTTCAAAGCTTCTAACCGACTGAGTGCGGGAATCACGCGGCACAAAGACCAGGTTTGGCACGCGCGGGACGGGCTTCGGGATTGCTTCTATGGCCCAGCTTCATCACAGGGGGGAACGTCCCCCCTTGACTGGCAAGTGAAACCAATGTGATAGGACTCTGGGTACTATTATTCTATGTCTCAATAGTAAAATAACGCCTTATGGTTCCGTACCCGTAGCATGACGCGCGTAAGAGTTAGTATGTTACTTGAGAAGTGAGAAACAGACTGTTTATTCATACATAAGCTGTCAATATCTCATTTATCACGTGACATATTCACTCTCTCATCCTAGCCTGATGCCACTTATACTGGTAGAAAACTCATTCAAATCATTTAAAATCTGACAAGTACCCTAATAGTTTCATATCCGAATCATATTACGAATCCAAGACGATAATTAATTCAGTTTTTTTTTTTTTAATTTGCGGAAAAAATATTTAAATAAGATACAGAGGCATATAATTACATAAAAGATAAAATAAAACAACAAAAAGAAGCCGCCCGAACAGGGACTTGAACCCTGGACCCTTGGATTAAAAGTCCAATGCTCTACCGACTGAGCTATCCGGGCTCATGCCTACGATGTCCAAAAAGTGGTTTAGTATCTATAAATAATACGAATACTTCAGTTCCGTGATAATATAATATTTAGCCTACCGTTACAATACAAATTCACCTTTAACTACTTACTAGATTCTACTAGGTTCATAGTTACCATGAGTAGCATTATTACAATTACTCAATGTGTGATGAATTTGCTACTCGACACTAGATGTCGCTACTACGTTAACTTTTATTACCTTCCATGACACAAAGCGCGGCTCACAGACATTTATTCCAGCTTTAGTTTTTTAAGGTTTTGTATAATATAATGTGAATTTTATTGCAAGTATTTAGGTGACTATAAACTTATTTAACCCTTTACCACTGACGTACGTACCTCATACGTCTCCTAAATGATTTTTTGTTCATATTTCTAATTTGATACTCATAAGTTTGTTGATTAATAAATATTTTGCTGTTAATATTATGACTGTTTATTTAGTATCCTAACTTTATATATAACATACATAAATAAATAAAAACCAAAAATAACCCAAATCACACTTAATGGATGCACCAGAGCAACTACAACAAAAACAAGACGTATCGTATATCATACGTACGTCAGTAATAGTGTAACAAAATGACACGTCAGTAGTTAAGGGTTAAATGATACCTATAAGGATATTTATAAGTTCGCTTTTATTAGTTTCTTAATCAGTGTACATAGAACCAATATTTTTGGTTAAGAAATATTCGTTTCAAATTAATAGGCTCAAAATTACTACCTGAAGAAATGATGACATAATAATCTAACAAACTATCTTGATTTTACTGCTGAAAGGGATGGTCTGAGGCGTTTTTGCAAAGAAGATACCAAAAGAAAACTGAGTGTACTTTATGTATTCGGCTAATTTAATAACTCTGCGGTATCACAGATGATTTCCTGACATAACTATTAAATATCCCCTTAATCACAAAAACCTTGCCATTAAATAAAATTCTATAACTTCGGCACCTTGACCTACACTGAGGATGATTTGCTAATGTGCAAAACTCCATCTAAGGCATGGAAAGGGCATATAGAGAGTAGAACACCAATTTCGTTTCAATTATTATTGAACTTATAACATTAAAAGTAACAGTAAAGGGGGATAGAATAGCGAGAAGAATAGCTTTCGATTTGAAATGAAAAAAGATAGACGCGTCATTTTCGCGAATGTCGTATGACTCACAGAGTGCGTCGTGTCTGTCAGCGTACCTGCAACAAACGGAAAGTTGGTCAGTTAGTATTCTACTTAGCTAATCATTACATTTATTTATAAATCGAGGGCACCGACCGACCACAAATATTGAATTATTTCTACGAAATTTCGTCGAGAGCATTATTTTAAAAATACCTGTAATTGGCTTCACGAGAACTTTCTCAACTTTTGAGAAAAGTTTTGGATAAAAAGTACTGGTGAGTTATTTCAGACATATGGTTACATCGTGAATCACAAAATTTAAGCAGTTATACATACATACATATACTCACGGCTGTAAATCCCTAGAAGTTGTAGCCAGACCTAAGGAATTAGAAATTCCTCAGCCATTCTTGGAAATGTGAGTGGGGAAAAGATGGTAAAAATAAAGGTTGTTGGTGATGGGTCTCCAACCGCATCGCCCAACAATCCCTTAAGGCCCCAATACCGTTAGTCGCCTCTTACGTACACCCACCGGAAGAAATAGGGTAGTGCTATTCTAAGCCGACACTACACAGCATATATATATATATATATATATAAGCAGTTATACATGCCTCAACTACGTTAGGGATTTGAAAAAGACACCTAATATTATGACCTAGTCCTATAGTATAACACTCTCTATCAACACCATTTTATTGATTGTTTTTTCTATTTGCCGATCTATGGTTAGGTTCCGACCCACATAACCGCATCTGAGATAAACGCATAACCTTCATGGTCCACGGAGGCCGGCATCAGACAGCATGTCAGCAAAATGATGTTGGACTGCGTCGTCGTCCCAATATATTTAGAAATGACGTTATAATTTTCAGTGCAATTAAACTCCTCACTCGGTTACGAAACAAAACTATGCTAAACGATTAATGATTGCATCGAGCTCAAGAATTTTATTAAAATATTTGTTATGTCTTTTTTTATCGTAAATAGAATAGTTAATTCTTTGGTTATGTTATGCTATAAGATTACGTTATGCTGTGTGCCGAGTGCTGTGTAGTGTCGGCTTAGAATAGCACTACCCCATTTCTTCCGGTGGGTGTACGTAAGAGGCGACTGACGGTATTGGGGCTTTTAAGGATTTTTTGGGCGATGCGGTTGGAGACCCATCACCAACAAACTTTATTTTACCATCTTTTCCCCACGCAACTTCCAAAAGTGGCTGAGGAATTTCTGTTTCCTTAGCTCTGGCTACCCCTTCTAGGGATTTATAGCCGTGAGTATATGTATGTATGTATTACGTTATGCCCTTTTGGCTTTAAATCTTAATTGCTGGATCTGGATCGTCACACAAATATTAAATGAGTGAAACGAAATGAAAAAAAGCTCCTTACATATAGCCCCCGCTGAATTTAATTTTTTACGCATGTATATACTGTGCGTGCATTTATATAATTAATTACATCTTTTTTTGTGTATTTTCTGGTCTTACATGTTTAGATTTTTTATAGATTATACAGCAAAATAATATTGTTTTTGTATAACCAACTATAACTAACAATTGTTTTAACTTTATCTAACGATTATTTTATTACGTTATGCAAGAAGAAAATTTTATATTATACTATGGCGTAAACGATTGTTCTATGTTTTATAATAGCGAAGGGGATTTGATAGTTATTAATTATCTATTAACTCATCCAAAAGAAGATGAAGAACTCGTATTGTTACTAAAGCTGTAAGTACGGGTAGGTAGATGTGAATGATGTGAAATTAAAAATACAGTTATGAAAATAAAGATAAAATTAAGACCCCACTTTCGCGTTCGTTTTATTTGCAATTATATAAATAAAAACAATGTTATTTTTTTCTATTCGTCAATAGATTGATTGATTGATAAGAGAAGTCTGCACTATCTAAAATTCTCTCATTATCACGGTGGACGGAAAAACCAAAAGGCATACTTATACGAGGCTTCGCGCGCTTCGAGCACCATGTTTGTAAACATCAAATAATAAATTTCTTAGTATTTTCTAAGACTTTCACGATTGCACATTAGAATTAAAACAACTATTGATTTTCAGATATTTTAATCGCGTGTTATTACATGATTTTCAAAGCCTGACGTTTCGAAACTTTTCAGTTATCATGGTCACGGGAAGACAGTCTTCCGAAACTCAATAGTTGTTTTAATTATGATAATTTTTTTATTAATTCCATTTCTTACCTTCTTCCTAAAACAACAAGTTGTAAGAAAAAAAGATGTGAACGAATGTTTCTCATTTACCAATCAATATTACACGCCTATAATCGCTATGAATAAGTCGGTACTACATTACTCACATTACAATTCACAATAAACCATGACTGCGCCTTGTGATTCTGTGTCATGTCGTTCTAATGAAATTAAAGTTGATTAGAATGAAGTTAAAAACAAGTAAGGACTGATTGAAGTCTGCCCTACCCATGGATGACACTAGGTTACTCGATTAGGTAAGTCATACACGGTGTTAATGATTGTTTAGACCTTGAATTTCCATTAATTTAAGCGATAAGAACTTTACCCTTAGTCTTCTATGTGAAGAATTTTATTCGCTACTAGTGGATCGGCCCAGCTTCGCACGGGTAGCGTTGTTTTATTGGTATCTGAGGTTTCTTCAAACACTGCTCAAGATTTGTGAAATTTAGCGCAATGCTTACTACTTAGAGCACTCCTGAATAGTGTAGCCATAGAGTAAAGAAATACACTGGAAATAGAGAGCCTTCTTGCTTAGTGATAACCCCTCACTCGTGAGGTACCTCGTTTGAGTTACTCGTCGCGAGAAAATGAGGGAGTTCTCGTATTTGAAATATAAACCACCTCACGTAGCTCCTCACTTTTTCGAAGCGCGAGTCGAGGCAGCACTCGAATAGACCAAAGTGAGTGAGTGAGTCACCGACTATTTAAATGTTGAGTCGATATATACATTATACTCGTGTCGCGGTTGAAGGAGTTGGGTCAGTTTGATGGAATGATTAGTCAGTTTATTTTAGCGTTTTCTTACAAATAGTACCCATTTAATTTTACCTTAGATTAGCTTACATACATACATACTTATACTCACGGCCATTAATCCCAAAACGGGGTAGCCAGAGCTGCAGAGCTAGAATCTCCTCAGCCACATTTGGATATTGATAGGGGAGTAGATGGCAGAAATGTAGTATAGTTGGTGATGGGTTTCCAACTGCATCGCCCAAAAACCACTAAAGGCCCCATACCCTTAGTCACCTCTTACGACACCCGTGGGTAGAAAGGGGTAGCGACATTCTAAGCCGGCACTACACGGCAATCTAAGTCGGCACTACACGGCAAAGCCGGCACTACACGGCAAATTATAATAGCTTAATTATATTAATGGGCCAAAGTGAGTAAAAAAAATAATAAAGCAGTTATAGAAAGTTTGTTTCAAGTTACAAATTTTGAATAATTTAATTAAGGGCGTCCCCGGAAAAATAGGTTGTTGTTGATTGTTTGGAAGTTCTATAAAGTCTGATTTGATGATATTGATATGACATGAATAAAATATATGTTGGTGATTAGTTCATGGTGTTAAAATTTGATGTTTAACATTTTAATAAATTACTGAAAAATATGATGAAAAAAATTGAATTGGAACATGCTTTGTTTTCATAAAAACCGTATAGGCTCCACTGGCATAACATACATGTGAACTCATGTATCTACATACGCGTAGCTTTAACATCTGTAACTTTGATGTTGAACTTTTCATTTAAACATTACAGTTACTCAATAAAACTAAATAAACTACATTTATCCTGCGCGCGCGTTTTTTCTGTCCCTGTCACTCTCAGTAAATTTGACGTAAGAGTGAGCGCAATAGCTGCTAAATGCGGGGAGGCCCTTAAGTTTATTTATAAAAAAATACCAATACCAAGTATAAAACATTAGAATTTAGAACTCATTTTCCCTCATTCAGTGCAAAGCGGCAACATTACGCGTGCCACACTGTTGACTCGTTAATAGAGTATATTTCGTTCGTTCTCTTTACCTCGCCTCAAATAAGGGCTACCTCATGAGGTAAAATGAGGCTCTCACTCAATACTCATTAAAAAGAGTGAGATATACAACGCTAGAACGCTACGTCTTGCTGGATTTCAATGACACTCAGTTTATGTTGCCAAATTAACTCCATTTTGGGTCGAACTTCGAAGGAATCACCCGACAGAAGTTCTATTACAACAAACTTCAACATATAATACATTACATACCTAATCTATAGTATAGTACTACGTACATTTATTATGACAACGACAGCATAATTGTAACTTTATCAATCAATGCTATGATTTTTTTATTTTTTTTGTTTACCGGTGGGGAAATCCTCATAGTCGGACTTATACCGACTTAAACCCCCACGGTTCGGTGCTGCTGGCCCTGCGGCATCACCATAAATAACTTGTGTGCCGGGCGGCTGAAGGCTAAGTCGGATAGGATCAATGCTATGAGAAGAATTTTTTGGTTTATATACTCTAATAAAGAAGAAAGCATACCGCGATGTAGCAATTACCGACAGTGCCATCTATTGGTGAATATGCAAATCACAGCGCGCTTTTGTATCAGGTTTGCGCTGTTAAAAACTACAAAGTGAGAATGGAGGGAAGTTTTCATTTCCAGCCCCTGGGTGTAGCTTCGTGATTTCTGTGAAAGCGCTCATATGAACGGTTGAGTATCTTCGAACATAAACTAATTTTTAGAATGAGTTGAAGTTGAGTTGAGTCTAGTATTTAATATGTAAATTAGTAATTATTTGGTTTTGGTCACGGGCGCGATGGCTTATTTCATGTGTAATTTCGCTGTTTCTCTATCGATTTCTATGATATTTTTTTTATTGAATAGGTAATAATGTTACCTTTTTTAAATTAGGGATGAGTGAGAGTATTATAAACGTAAGAGTAAACAAATATAATCAGAATACTCCGAACTACTAAGCTATCAGGAGTTACACGTGATATTGTGAGTCAACCATAAAAGATAGACATATGCTGTTGAACATTTTTTTTTAGAAAAATTTATGAAGATTTTTTCCGCCATACATACATTTTATGTAACTTTAACCATTAAGGCTGCACACGCGACGGAAGTTTCAAAAATGGAGTAACTTCTCCAGTTTTCCCAAAATTTCCCAAAATTCCCCTTTACTACTCTGCTGGAAAGTATACAAAAACCTGTGCAGGAGTATGAAGAATAATTGTACCAAGTTTCGTTAAAATCCGTCGAGTAGTTTTTGTTTCCATAAGGAACATACAAACCGACAGACAGACAGACAGACAGACAGACAGACAGACAAAAATTTTACTGATTGCATTTTTGGCATCAGTATCGATCCCTAATCATCACCTGATAGTTATTTTGAAAATATATTTCATGTACAGAATTGACCTCTCTACAGATTTATTATAAGTATAGAAGACTAGTGGATCGGCCCAGCTCCGCACGGGTACCGTAGTTTTAAAAACATCTGAGGTTTCTTCAATCACTGCTCAAGATTTATGAAATTTAGCGCCTTGCCTTGATAACAATTTGTAGCACTTCACAATATTGTAACTTTGTGATTTTGAAAGCGCTTTTATGAACGGTTTTGTATATCTGAAGATAAGCTAATTTTCAGGTTGAGTTGGTAGAGTTGAAGTTGAGTAAAATGCTATGAAGTATTTAAAACAATCTACAAAAGAAACAATGTAGGATGAAACTACTGGCGCCATCTAGTATGTTATATGCAGGTTAGTAAGGATTTGGTTTTGGTCTATTTTATTTCATTGTATAACTTTGGTGTTTCTGTACCGATTTCTATGATTCTTTCTTGGTTGAATAGGTGATAATGTTATCGTTTTTAAATTAAGGGTGAGTGAGAGTATAATAAACGCGAAAGTAAACATATATCATCAGAATGCTCCGAACTGTCAAGCTATCAGGAGTTACACGTGTTATTGTGAGTTAAACATAAGAGATAGGCATATGCTGTTGTGGAATATTTTTTAGACAATTTTATGTAGAATATTTCCGTGATATGTGATTTCTAAGTAACTTTAACCATTAAGGCTGCAAACGCGACGGAAGCTTAAAAAATGGAGTTACTTCTCCGGTTTTCCCAAAATTCCCCTTTACTACTCTGCCGCAAAGTATACTATAACCTGCCCAGGAGTATGAAGAATGATTGTACCAAGTTTCGTTAAAATCCGTAGAGTAGTTTTTGTTTCCATAAGGAACATACAAACCGACAGACAGACAAAAATTTTACTGATTGCATTTTTGTCATCAGTATCGATCACTAATCAACCCCTAATAGTTATTTTGAAATTATGTTTCATGTACAGAATTGACCTCTCTACAGATTTATTATAAGTATAGATATGCACAAACAGCGATGCAACGTTCCCAGTTGGATTTTTAAACTCTGAAAGCTTTATTGTAATGAGTAATAGTTGTTACTAAGAACGAAAAAAACATACCCTTAAGTAAAGTATAGACACCAATCTGACACAAGAGAACCATATGAATTGAAAAGAAATGGCACTGGCAGAAGCAGATGATTAAAATAATATTTCATATAATCTATACTTATAATAAATCTGTAGAGAGGTCAATTCTGTACATGAAATATATTTTCAAAATAACCATCAGGTGGTGATTAGGGATCGATACTGATGCCAAAAATGCAATCAGTAAAATTTTTCATAAATAAAAGATGTTATTAGAGGAAAGAAAAATTTCGACACTGGCGGGGTTCGAACCCGCGACCTTCGGGTATACGCCCCCGTCGCTCTGCCAACTGAGCTACAGTGTCAGTTGGCATCCAGCGCGAAATTTCTCTATCCTTTGTTTCTTTTTTACACGTTCAAGTAGTGTTTGCGTTTCCTACCTCCGAATTTTAACTAATTCGGACGGCCACTTGTCTACCTTTTCAGATAGAATGCAAATGTTGGAAACGCCTAACTATCACATAATTTAATGTTTTTTGACATGAATTCCTCATGTGGGGATTATTACTCATAAATAAAAGATGTTATTAGAGGAAAGAAAAATTTCGACACTGGCGGGGTTCGAACCCGCGACCTTCGGGTATACGCCCCCGTCGCTCTGCCAACTGAGCTACAGTGTCAGTTGGCATCCAGCGCGAAATTTCTCTATCCTTTGATTCTTTTTTACACGTTCAAGTAGTGTTTGCGTTTCCTACCTCCGAATTTTAACTAATTCGGACGGCCACTTGTCTACCTTTTCAGATAGAATGCAAATGTTGGAAACGCCTAACTATCACATAATTTAATGTTTTTTGACATGAATTCCTCATGTGGGGATTATTACTCATAAATAAAAGATGTTATTAGAGGAAAGAAAAATTTCGACACTGGCGGGGTTCGAACCCGCGACCTTCGGGTATACGCCCCCGTCGCTCTGCCAACTGAGCTACAGTGTCAGTTGGCATCCAGCGCGAAATTTCTCTATCCTTTGTTTCTTTTTTACACGTTCAAGTAGTGTTTGCGTTTCCTACCTCCGAATTTTAACTAATTCGGACGGCCACTTGTCTACCTTTTCAGATAGAATGCAAATGTTGGAAACGCCTAACTATCACATAATTTAATGTTTTTTGACATGAATTCCTCATGTGGGGATTATTACTCATAAATAAAAGATGTTATTAGAGGAAAGAAAAATTTCGACACTGGCGGGGTTCGAACCCGCGACCTTCGGGTATACGCCCCCGTCGCTCTGCCAACTGAGCTACAGTGTCAGTTGGCATCCAGCGCGAAATTTCTCTATCCTTTGTTTCTTTTTTACACGTTCAAGTAGTGTTTGCGTTTCCTACCTCCGAATTTTAACTAATTCGGACGGCCACTTGTCTACCTTTTCAGATAGAATGCAAATGTTGGAAACGCCTAACTATCACATAATTTAATGTTTTTTGACATGAATTCCTCATGTGGGGATTATTACTCATAAATAAAAGATGTTATTAGAGGAAAGAAAAATTTCGACACTGGCGGGGTTCGAACCCGCGACCTTCGGGTATACGCCCCCGTCGCTCTGCCAACTGAGCTACAGTGTCAGTTGGCATCCAGCGCGAAATTTCTCTATCCTTTGATTCTTTTTTACACGTTCAAGTAGTGTTTGCGTTTCCTACCTCCGAATTTTAACTAATTCGGACGGCCACTTGTCTACCTTTTCAGATAGAATGCAAATGTTGGCAACGCCTAACTATCACATAATTTAATGTTTTTTGACATGAATTCCTCATGTGGGGATTATTACTCATAAATAAAAGATGTTATTAGAGGAAAGAAAAATTTTTTCGACACTGGCGCAGTTTATGTCTATCTTTTACGGTTGACTCACAATAACACGTGTAATTCTTGATAGCTTAGCAGTTCGGATTTGTTTACTCTTACGTTTGTTAACCTCTTACTCATCCCAAATTTAAAAAAAGGTTACATTATAACCTATTCAATAAAAAAAGAATCATAGAAATCGGTAGAGAAACACCGAAATTATACATAACGGAAGCCATCGCGCCCGTGACCAAAACCGAATCGTTACTAATTTACATATAACATACTAGATGGCACCAGTAGTTGCATCCTACAACACGTAATGATTTATTTTTTAGATTGTTATAAATACTTCATAGCGTTTTATTCGAAAATTTGCTATTAAACGGAAATACTGAACCGTTCATCAAAACGCATTTAAAATCACCAAACTACACTATTTAGGGAGTGCTATAAATTTAATAAATTGAAAACATTGCGCTGAATTTCACAATGCTTGAGCAGTGACTGAAAAAAGAAACCTCAGATATTTAAAAAAGCAACGCTACCCGTGCGAAGCTGGGACGATCCACTAGTTATGAATAAAATATTAAAAATGAAGCAAAATAAATTCTATATTTTGTAGGATATTGCAATTAATTTAACGGGAACATTGACATTAGGGGATACATTGATACGGGATAACTGAGATTATGGATGGCAATTATCGCCAACCACTTACCACCTGTTACGACGAATGAACAAAATTTACACACTTAATATTATTGCTAGTTTTATTGGCGGGTGAAAAGACAGATTTTTACCCTGGATATGGTAAAGACAAATGGAAAAAACGTTCGCCAAAAAATTGTACTAACTACTGGCGAAACAAATGGCGTCTTCACAGAAGTTAATGTAGTGTCAAAGACATATTAAAAAAACAACAATAACATGCATATTTTCTACCTAGCTAACTTAGTTATGCCAAAAGGCGAATCAGGTATGATCCAACATAATCCCATAACCTTGGCAAGAAACCATTGGATACAGGCAGTACAAATAGTACAATACTGTTCATTTCCGAGGAAGTCGGGACCGCTTTTAACCGGACCATAGTTAATTTAATCCTGAGGGTGAGGATAATATGTTGGATGGCTTAATATTTGTACGTATACTTTTGCCGTGTAGTGCCGGCTTAGAATGTCATTACCCCTTTCTACCTACGGATGTAGAAAGAGGAGACTAATGGTATGGGGCTTTTTTAAGTGGTTTTTGGTCGATGCGGTTGGAAACCCATCACCAACGATACTTTAATTCTACCATCTTGTCCCCTATCGATTCCAAATGTTGCTGAGGAGTTTCTTGCTCTGAATCTCTGGCTCTCCTTTTTGGGTTTTACGGTCGTGCGTATATGTATATAAGTACGTATACTTTAAGCAATTTCAACTGTTCTTAGATCAGCATTAAACCGCATAACATAAGGTAATGTGGTGCTAGTCCATCAAGATTGATGTCCAATCGTAAACAGAAGGCCGGCTCAGAGCATATGCAATTGCTAATCGCAATCACAAAATTACCGACGTCACACATCATAGCATGCCTGAGCTAATCGGTAGCAAGGTCCCACGAATTACTGTGACGATTATCACATTGACTCCATCTTTACTTGCGAGTTTGTGACGACGTCAACATATGATAATACCAATTATTGTCTTTAGAATACAACCAGTATGTTATTGCGCATTAAGAATAGTGGAGACTCGAGATAACAAAGAGTAAACATATTAGTTTTTGATTTGATGATGCGTAACTATTTTTTACTGTTGGTCCGCCACGGTTCGCACCGGTAATGTTAAGTATTTTCTCTGCTTACCCTCTACGATTTTTAGCATGATTATCTAGCCTAAGTTGCTTCTGAATAGTTTAGCTTTCCATTGGTGAAAGAATGTTTGAAACCAGTGAAGTTGTTGCGAAGCCTTGTCTTTACTCACATACAAACAAAATTCCCTCCTTTTTATATTAAAGAAAGTATCCAATGTCTTTTTTCTGGTTCTAAGCTATCTCTCAATAAATTTTCAGCCAAATTGGTTTATCCGTTCTTGAGTTATAAATAGGTTAACTAACACCATTTTCTTTCATATATATAAGAAGATTATACGATACAATCAACTTACATCAATCTTAATTGGAGAAATGCTAAACGAGTCCAGCTCCGTCTCATAACTCATATAGAGAAGCACATTTACACCATACTAACTATTTTCAAAATGATAATTAATCTCTTAAACAAAACAGTATTTTTTATACCTTTAATTTGCATTACAATTATTGGCTATTTATTCAGCACCTTTTCAAATTTAGTAATAGAATTAAAAATTACAACATTTATGACAATTTCGTGTCAATTCCAAATGAAACCGCAAATGCATTATATCAATATTGGACCATAACTACATAACAAATCCAAACTACCTCTCACCACGCTGCCACATTTCAATTTCTAACTAACCCATCAGAATGATGGATCTTCGTCATGGAATGAAAGTTCTGATTCATAATTCAAACGAATGCATCATTATTTCTTATCCTATTAGAAGAATCGCGCATTTGACATCCATAATGTTATACCACCTACTAAATACACTTGCAACAGTATGTATTGAAGATGTTACTTTTTCGTTTCATTTGGATCAGTGATGCATGGGTTTGGAATATCTGACATAATAGCACTCACACAGAACGAAATATAAATTACCAAAAACAAGCCGAACTTGACTGTTAGTGAAATAGAAACGACTTACAAGGAACTAAGTAAAACTAAATCAGCATCGGTCATGTCCCAAAGTAACCTTATGTATACGCAATATCTGTGCATACAATTGTATATTGTATGCGCAAGCGTAGTCAGAAAATTCACACTTTAAATCATGACAGTACAAATAATTCCGCTCGCACAGGCAAACACGATGCTATGACAAACAAACAGACAAATATAAAGTCTGCGACTGGATCACAGGCAAACGACGTCAATACAAACACAGTAACTTTCGAAATTACAATGACATGACGTCAAATGTTCCTTACTCTTTATGCAATGCCAGAGTCAATTAAATCTTTGCAACAATTAGTAATAATAAATACAAGCTTTGGCAGCGTTTCCGAAACATCGTATCATAAAAGAAGTAATTTACGTAAATGTTTTAAAACAATTCGATAAATCACAGGGAGTACTTACATAGTAAATTATGCTGTAATCTCAGAAATATTACATGCTCGTGTTTAATATTCGAAGATTTACCGCATCATTAATGTTTTGAGTGTGCATGGTTGATTTCATTGAGAAATTAAGCTCCTTGACATTTAAATTATATTTTTGAAAACCCCCATGAAAGGGCTAAAACTAAACCTGATGGGAATGGGAAATATGGCTGCTATGGCATTTTATATTAGGTGTTCAAAATTAATGAGCGCTTGGTTATAAGGGTTTCGTAGCTGAATGGTAAAATAACAATTATCTGTATGTCCGTTTGGCACAGCAATTTATTTCCGTAACATTGAGATTATACGTAATACAAAGTAATTTGAATTTCAACAAACTTTGCAAAATTAAGTTAAATGTGCGTTTTGTTGTAGGGTCGAAAATTAAACATACTATTCTTTATCTATCTCGTGCTTACCTATATTTGCTTCTACGATTCCATATTCGGGCGAGTCACATACTCTTACTTGACCAAACTATTTAAAATAAGAATTGAGGCGGAATAGTAAGGGGTACCAACTCCAGGAGGAAAGGAGGCTTAAGGAAAACGCGCGTGCTGTGATTTATGTATTCGAACCGTATCCACAATGTACCATACTCGCTTTATGAGAAAACATACAAAATATCTACTCAAATGTTTCTTGGAATAACGTACGAGATTACGACAGTGGTCGTATACCGTTTCGTGTTAGACAACTAAGGTTCTGAACAACATCTCATCATCTATATTCTATTCACTTTTATTACTAGGGGTCAAGTGAAGATATCAATTTTAAAGATTTGATTTGAAATTCTAAGGTTTTCAAGTACTCTAGCAACATGGCGATATCATTACAATGACATGGTTAAACTTTAAAATGCAAATTGTTTAATAGATAACATATAGAATATCATAAAATGCAAGGGCCTGGAAGGTTAAATTGCATCAGCAGCACCTATTTAAAGGTCATGGCGCCATCGTCGGCAGTGACGTTACATCTGAAAGCGCCATGATACAAAAAGGGTTGGACGTCGTGCCAAGTTTTTTCATTCGACCGTTTCGCTGGTGGGCGTGCTAAAACGGCGCGACTATACACGTCATACGAGTGTGACGATGGCCACACATTACCGATTAATTAGGACAAAAACTGTACGGGTTCAGCGACATTTAAACCGATAACTGTTTCGATTTTACTTAGGGACATTTGGTCGAAGCGTCGTTGGTGAGCTCATGTATTCTATGTATAGGTTTTGGGATTTAGATTTTTGATTGTGTTTGAGTTGTCACTATTCAGGTTCTATAAAATTAAGAGTTACGAGTTCGTACGGAGTTTACTGAAGCTGTTGAAGGAATTATTAAATGTTGGCTTGGCTGACAATCGTATAAGATGAGAAGGTGCTTGATCACGATACAAATATGTTTTACGCAGTTAAAGGAAAGACAAATACGACATGTTGAAATATCACGGTTACCCTACTATGAATGCATTTAAAGCTAACAAAAAGTTGTATGATTTTGTGTACATGGACGTTCACCGTTGAGTACGTTTATTTTTATACTAATGCCTTACAATTTTTATATGTTAAAATGAAGTACTATAAACGGTTTCAAATTTAAAACACAACTAAATAATTAGTTCTTAATTAAGATGCAGTTTTTAATAACTAACATAGATTTTGAAAACATACGTCCGGGAAATCCAGATTATTGAAAAAGTATTAATTTGACAAAAGTTGCTACACTGCCAAATGGGTCATTCGGAATCCAGGCTTTCTAGAAAGCAAAAAACGCAATTAGACGTAACTGCTAATCTGTAAACGTTCAAGAATTTCCTTTAGGGCAATGTTCTGGAGTCGGGAGCAACGCACGACTGTGACCTTACACTCGGGATTCTAAGTTACTACAAATGTATTTGAAAGTTTCGATTCTAAACTCATCACATGTATAAATATTAAAAACGGGACTACATTATTAATAAATTACATACATACATATACTCACGGCTATATTTCCCTAAAATGGGTAGCCAGAGCTAAGGAATTATAAATTCCTCAGCCACTTTTGGAAGTTTGGTGGGGAAAAGATGGTAAAATAAAGGTTTTTGGTGATGGGTCTCCAACCGCATCGCCCAAAAATCCAATAAAAAGCCCCAGTACCTTTAGTCGCCTCTTACGACACCCGTGGGTAGAAAGGGGTAGCAACATTCTAAGCCGGCACTATACGGCATATATTAATTAATAGAGCTTCAGGATTATGGTTTGATTGATCTCAACAAGGTCATAAAATATGGATATGGGCCTCTGAAAGAAAACTAGGTTGCACTATTTAAAGCCTAAACTTCACAGTCATTTCATTAAAACTTAGACTTACACGCTCGTAGAAGTGAATAATGACCTACCTAACATGAGCTGAATGTTGGCGAAAGTGAAATTAGACGGGCGGCCTCTCACTGTGTCTGTATATTAGACCGATGCTCGAACTAAAACATGTTGCGGCAGGATTAATGCGTCTAGCTAGACAAATACTAATGGCGATCGGAAATCTTCATATCCTCTATTAGGCATCAGTATTGACTCAAGTATAAATTGGAAAAAACATATAGAAAACATAAGTACAAAACTATCAAGATTCACCTACGCACTGTACGAATTAAAAAAATGTACAAACGATAGAACAGCTTTAACAGCATATTACGCGTATGCACATTCGTGGCTCCAGTACGGCATTGTCCTATGGGGTAATAGCACAAACACAATTAACTTATTCCGGCTACAAAAAAGGTGTGTTAGAATTATAGCTAACATAGATCAAATGACGAGTTGTCGACCACAATTCATGAAATACCAAATACTCACGTTAACATCCCTATATGTATTAGAAGCAAGTCTATTTGTTAGGCAAAACCCTCATCTTTTTCCAATTTACCATCGCCCACCCAATTTGAGACCGAACACCAGATTAGCGCAACCCCTAACTAACATGAAAATTGTCTCAGAAGGCCCACTATCTATGTGCTCTAAAATCTATAATAAATTACCATCAGAGATTAGAGATATAAGTGATGTAAATAAATTTAAAAAACAATTAAAAGAAGTACTTACAAAAAATATCTTTTATACTTTAGACGAATTTTACAATTATAATAATAATAAATAGTACCCATATTAATTGATTAGAGCCTTGTTTTGTTTTGTTTTGGAAAGTTAGTACATAAATAAATAATAAGTTTTGTTTTTTTGTTCAAATAATGGAAGTAATTACTTTAATTACTTTCATGGCTGAAATGTACAGATATGTCCTCAGTATTATTATTTTACATGTTTGTTTTTATGTTTAAATTTTAATTTATACAGTTATACAATATGTTTAGTTTAAGATTTTAATTAATATTTTAAGATAATTTTAAGTTATATTATAATTAGATTTATATTGCTGTGCCCTACAGGGTCCACATTGGTACTTAATTATCTCTGTAAGATCATATAACATGTGGAATGCAAATAAAGAATTTGAATTTGAATTTGATAAGGAGACATCTAAATGAATGTTTAAAGATTTATGACATGCATATGACAACGAAGAGTCATGATGAAAACGCATTGGACTGATAATGACAAAATCTGATTGACAGTAACAGACAAAATGCTACCGGTCTATTTTCGTTTCTGTACCTATATAATTTAATATTGCGGAATATATTTTTTGGCGAGCATCGAATGAATTTCCTTGTTCCTGTTTTTTGCGATACATAAAAACTAGTTGAATTAAATTTGGGGAATACCGAATTTTATTTGCTTTTGCAAGTGAACCTAACGGAAAAGTTAGTACGAGTAATGATCGAAGTTGAATGTATGCCTTATTACACGTTATGGACGAAAGAAAGCAGACAGCGCGCAGACACAGCACAATGGCCGCGGTACTCACCACGGAACTGGGTTATGTGCTCAACTAAATCATTGAGACACGTTACTGCGGTAATGATATTTAACCGACTACTCATAAGAGCGGTAATGCCGTGACTACAAGAACGCTGGTGAATGTAATTGAAGACAGCAGAGCCTATTACTACTGCCTGACAGTTTTGCGACCCAATCTTGTGGTGAAGCAGGATGAATTGATATTTGGCATGTAATATTACATTATTTTTAAATTGAATGGTAAAACTTGAAGTATATCGCGAATTCTTGGGTAATCTATTTATAGCTAACAGCTTTCTGCAACATATACGCCCGATTTCTGAATTGAGTATTCCAGCTGGGAACAACTTAAGTATCGTTCTGTCGCATTGAAATCTTAACAACTGAATGAGACACAACGATACTTAAGTCGTTCTCAGCTTGAATACTCAATTCAGAAATCGGGCGATAGTGTTAAATACCAAAATAATTATTAATTAGTACAATTCATCTAATTTCGTATATTTCGTAAGACTTACGGTAACCGAGACAGATTGTATCGATTCGCATCATACTAAACTGTTTCAGATTGTCAAGTTATACTTTACATTATACATTTAATACGAAAGTAAGCGGACAAGTATCATCGACTCATTTTTAATGCAAGTCGTTTCACCAAGACAATAGTACATGAACACAATAAGCTAATGTAATAAGAGTTGTACGGCACACAATTTCCTAGAAGACAGGGGCAAAACCAACATGGAGTTCACAGCACAGCCGTATTAAAAACTTCACAATATACATTCCATCCAGGAATGAAACTGGTATCAGTAATTAATGACTTCAAAGATATAAATAAATAGCTAATGAATGCTATGTAACTCCTCATTAAGTAACACAGAGAATATAAAAACCTTTAGTCGCCTCTTACGACACCCGTGGGTAGAAAGGGGTAGCGATATTCTAAGCCGGCACTACTTTAATATCAAACAAAAATGAAAGCTGTAGCGCTCTTAAGTTTCGAATTCCATTGAAAAGAGAAATGAGTCGTGAACATTTCGAGGGTAACAGGAAATCGTGCGAGCGATAGTATTAAGCTGACCAGACGATCCTCAGACAGAAATGACGTCACCTTCACCAGTGACTAATTAGGGTTAGCAGTTAACAGAACAGACAGTTCACTAGAAATTTAACTTGTATTGGCATTACACGCGATATTTCATAAAAGCTGCTATAAAATAACCGTGCATCACACGTAACTTCATAAATTCACGAGTAAACAAGCTCGCAACAAACATACCATCACTATTTGAATTCAAATTCGCGTGGTTTGAAATGCAAATTCACCACAATGTACCTACTTCGTATTTTCTATTATGTCGACGTTTAGGTAATTTTGGTTTGGCTGCATTTTGACTAACGATTACTGAAATAAGCGCTACTTAAGTTTAACAACTTTATAATATCACAATGAAATACATACATATACATATAGAATAGAGATGAGATGATGAATTAGTAATTTAAAAAGGTTCTCTATATTCATCAATGGATTGTGTGGGTGTGGTCGTAAGACCAATACCGCAGGCGCCGATCGGCACGTCGTATTCGCATCTATGTTTGATTAACATTAGCAGGCTGTATACTACCCCATCCTTTATTGAATTTACGATTATTAAAGCTACACAATTCAATAATATACCAATAATTAATTCGAAAATCATAAGTGTTCTGCTTAATTTTAATTAATAGTAAGAGACACAGAGAGTTTGGGCATGGCAAAAGAGGCATGAAAGTAGAGTGAATGCAGTGGAAATGAGATCCCTCAGAAGTATATGTAATGTAAGGTTGTGCGACAGAGTGAGAAATAGTGTAATTCGTGAACGTTTAGGTGTGAAAGATGACGTAGTGTGCAAGATAGAGAAAGGAATGTTAAGGTGGTTTGGGCACATAGAGAGGATGAATGACAGTAAATGGGTGAAAGAGATCTATAGAGCCAACGTGGAAGGTAATGTGAGTAGAGGACGACCACGGAGAACACACTTGGACCAAATTGAGAGTGTGCTCAAAAAGGCTGGCGTCCGAAGTATGAAGAATAAAAGAGCATGTATGAAAAGATTGATGGATGTAAACGAAGCTAGAGAGGTTTGTCAGGATCGTACAAAGTGGCGATCGATAGTCTCTGCCTACCCCAATGGGAACAATGGGCGTGAGTATAAGTAAGTAAGTAAGTAAGACACTGAACTATTACAAACTAGAAGCAAATAGGAAATAAAACCTACACTTGAATAAAGCATTGAGCGCTGAATGGTCGATGGCAAGGTCATAATGTCAACGAACAGCCCAGGACGCCACCTGTCCTCGTTGAGAATGCGAATATAAATTATAATTACCGCCACAACTCAACAATTAGCATGGCGCAGATAACTAAAAAACTGGTTATGTTTTCCACAGACGAGACAGGCTACAGCTATATCCAGCGGCCGATACTGCTTGTCACAGCGATACCAAACAGCTAGCCGAATTGATAAACCCGAACATTGTTTGTGGCAAACTTCAATTGAATTGAATAAATTTACGTCCACGCCAGTTTATCACGTCAATTGAGTCAAAATTGAGGCCTCACAAATTTAACCTATTCTTGATAAGTTTATTAATGTCGGCCTTGAACTTTCGATGCTCACTTTTATATTTAAATTTTCGCCGCGTAACTGTATAAGTAATTGGCGTACAATTTTTCAGTGTTTTACACTTTTGCAGTGTTTATGCTGGATGCGGCCTGGCATGACTCCAATGCGACTTTTTAATCAGTTTAATTCATTGAGAAACATTTTATTGCTAAACGAATGTAAATAGACAGCGACGACCTCGGCAAGGTTAGGGTATGTGCGAGTATATTTCGGTGTGGCTCACACAATTGAAACTATAACGCATTTCGGGGTTCAGATCATAATAACGCATTATACATACATACATACATATATATACTCACGGCTATAAATCCCGTAACGGGGTAGCCAGAGCTTTTGACCATCATCGTACTGTAGCTTTTAATGGAAGTTTTCGATACAATGCAACTAAGTGTTGGAATAATATTCCTCCAACGTTAATACATTTTTGTAGTGAATTTGTTTAGTTTACTGTACATACATACATACATACATATACTCACGGCTATAAATCCCTTAACGGGGTAGCCAGAGCTTTGGAATGAAAAATTCCTCAGCCACTTTTGGAAGTTGATTGGGAAAAAATGGTAATAATAAATGTTTTTGGTGACGGGTCTCCAACCACATCGCCCAAAATTCACTTAAAAAGCCCCTATACCCTTAGTCGCCTCTTACGATCACCCACGGGTAGAAATGGGGTAGTGTTATTCTAAGCCGACACTACACGGCTTATAATGCTACTAAAGTTTAACAGCTACTTAATAAACGATTTATTTTAATAGTATTTGAAAGGGAATGAGATGCATGGATTAAATCTTTTCATTAAGTTGCATCACAAAAATGTTCTAACCAAGGGTGCATAGGCCTTTCATACAATTAGAAAAGGTGTATGAGTGGGAGGTAAGAAAGCATTTGTGTGAATGTGATAAAACCAAAACGATGGTTGTGGTGACAGAAAAATATTACAGTACGCTAGACCGAAATTGAATGTAGCAAAGTTATATAACACGTAATAGAGTTTGGTATATCCGGGAAGTTTGTTCATTAGGGATGGAAAGGGCGACGAAGACTGAAAAGGACGAATTTGGCAAATAGACCAATAAATAGTTTTATAATAAAGTCATTCGGTGTCAGAAAATGCCTGAATTACAGTGCAAGGTGCTGCTGTTCAAGTTTCTTCGTTAATGTTTGGGAGCAAATGAAATTATTCCACACTTTGCTGTTACCACGAATCCTCCTTTTTTACATAAATGCATAGTTTCTAAACAGAAAAAACAAATAACGTAAAAATTGCAATTTCCATTTATAAAATCAACGCCTCCAACCCATCAAGTCATGCAGTCACACGGAACTGCGCAATGAACTGAGCTCATTGCCATCTACAACAAGAGACACGTGGTAAACTACTGCTATTACTAGCTGAGTAGTGTCAGCTCAGCAAGTTGAAGTGGCAGTGGGCTGGTCACATCTGCCGAAGAACCGATAACCGCTGGGGAAGACGAGTTCTTGAGTGGAGACCACGCACTGGCAGACGCAGTGTGGGGCGCCCTCCAGCCCGCTGGACCGACGACCTAAAGCAGGTGGCCGGGAGTGGCTGGATGAGGCTGGCCGAGGATAGGAAGAGGTGGCGCGCCATGGGAGATGCCTATGTCCAGCAGTGGACGAATGTGGGCTGATGATGATGAGTGTCGGCTTAGAATAGCACTAATCTATTTCTCCCCGAGGCTGAGGAGGTGACTTAGAATGACTGTTGCTTTTTAAGTGATCGTTGGGCAATGTATCTAGAGAGCTATCTCGAATTAACCCTTAACTTACTAAAGTAGCAGTGGAATTCCTAATTCTGAAGCTCTGGCTAGCTTTTATAATATTTTTAGCCGTAAGGTATTAATGTTAAAAAATACTTTCACATATAGTACTTAAAACAGAATCGATTAATAAGTAAAGTAACAAAATTTCCATGAGTTAAATCACCGCTTCCCACCCATCGAGTCGGCGCGGCCATACGGAACTGCGCAGTGAGCCCATTGCCATCCACAACGGCACGTCAACTACGCAGATGAAGAATGACGTTGCTTCACCAATCAAACACGAGTACGACACGATATATTATCTGATTGTACCTTTTTTACCTTATGTAGTTTAAGAGTTAAACAAAATATTTATCAAAAATCTGTAATTTTATTGTTTAACTAGCTGACCCCACAGACTTCGTACTGTCAAAAGTGTAGACTTTCACGTCGTCAAACTGAAATATTTAACTGACCTGTTGAGGGTCTCTGTCATGCGATGAGAAAAAAGGTGTTTTTCATAGTGTCCTCACAATTTTTTCGCTTTATAAATTTTAAGTTTATAAGTATTGTAGTTTCGGCTGAGCATTGATTCTTAGCCTGTTTAACCATTTTTTAAGAAAATTTATTGATCTCTTAATTTTTCTGGGATAAAAAGTGTCCTATTGTATTAATTGGGATCATTATCTGGCTTCCTGTAAATTTTATTTTAAATACGTTCTGTGAATTAGTCTACATTTAGCTACAAACACACAAACATCTGAACTTTCACATTTATAATATTAATAGGATAAGGCTTAAACATAAGCTTCTCGCGCAGGTGACCTCGCTCGCCGGCCAGCGCAGCGTCTTGTCTTGCGCTTCATACACGCGTGTAAATTTTGTTACGGAGTAATTTAAAAATTGTATTATCTTCTAAAGCGGCCAGTACACAATGGCCCACGATGGGCCACGCTTCGCAATTGGCAATTGTAGGCCACGATCAACTGGTGTTTACACAATGGCCCATTGCTCATTACTGCCTGGCAATCCACTTGCGATGGACGTCGAAGTAATTATGGCTGCAGCTATTTATTTATTATTATGTATGAATTTATTTTATATATGGCGCTATTTATGTTATTTTTACGTCATATAGTGATTATAAATACATTTTGCAATAAAATATTCCAAAAAAGTATAAGTATCTATGAGCGACCGGTGACGAACTAAACAATGGCCCATTGTGGAAACACCACCGGCCATGCTACGCCACGATTCCTTTGAAGTGTGCCCGAAAAACCGACAACTTCGCCATTGCGCGCCATTGCGCGCCACGATCGGCAATTGTCCGCCATCATGCACCATTGCCCCCTGTACACAGTGGCAATGGTGAGCAGTGGGCCATCGTCCGCCATTGTGTACTGGCCGCTTAAGATGTTTATTTAAATTAAGTGATGTCAAGGACAATTTTGTTCTCAATTAAATACTCTCAATCAACAACACATTTATTTGGATAAAGATTAATATTATGTTGATAAAACATTATGGCAATTATGCATTAAATTCGACCAAATTTATTTACCATAAAAATGGTTATAGTAAGTGAAACTTTAAAGTTAGACATATACTGTCGCGGGCATTTTTTTAGATCATTTAAAGAGAAGTAATTCTTTATTACATTTTTTTTGGGTAACTTAAACCGTTTACACAGCGCACACAACGGAAGCCTTAGTATGAATAATTATCCCCGTTTTTGCAACATTATTCGCTGATAGTTTGCTCCTGTTGGTCGCAGCGTGATGATATATAGCCTAAAACCTTTCTCAATAAATGGACTATCCAACACAAAAATAATTTTTCAATTTGATTGCGTAGTTCCTGAGATCCTAGCGTTCAAACAAACAAACTCTTCAGCTTTATAATATTAGTATAGATAGATAGTGATAGGATGGGAAAATTCTGATAAATCTCTAAGTATCCAAAAATATTTTTGATGTATGTCACAAATTAGAAACCATAGTCTGTAACAACCCACAACAATGAAACTCAATCAAAAGAGTTAAAAACAATTAGTATTAAAATAACGGAACACTTATCAAGCAAGACGTTTTTAAGTGATACCGCAGAGTAACACTCAACGCAATGAAATGTTGCAGATCCTGTTCAGAAGCAACAGACATGCTCAGGATCGGAATGCCTGCACTGAAACCAGTTGCATACATCTCTATATCTTACCACGGCGACTCATCTAAATAATCCGACCATAGAACCGCCCCGCACTAAATCATCCGGAGGCATACGGCTTAGCTTCGACTGCGAAATTTATTGCACTACTTCCCACTGGGATATGAAACGAACTACATGAATCGATCGTACGTTTTAACGATGACACTTCCATTTTAATATTGCACTTAACAGTATGTGAATGGGTCTTTAGAAATAAAAGCTACGCGCGCCATTCATGGTGAATAACGTGAAAATGTATATATAGTAAGAAAAATTAAATTACGACGGTTTTGTTTGTAGATTATTGAATCGGAAATTGTTTGTGGTTGTGAGTGCGTCGGCGCAGCGCCCACTGACCTCAGAGCCGACAAGATAAAAGCTATTTTAAGTGACACGATAAGACCAATGTGTCAAATATTTTGATCAATAGAAAATAATCAATCATATACGTCTACTATAGTTCTATGACAATTTACATTAACCATAGAATATTTCTTTGATATATCCACAAAGGTTATGGCAAGGTTTTTGTAGATTATTATATGTTTGGGTGCTTACGACATTTGATTAGGTATGACGTATACAAATGCATGTAAATGCTGTTTCTAGTGATGTATTAGAATCGCCTAAGGATCGTAAAGTGTTACATCACCGACCGCGGCTATCGTACTATTGTAAACTCTACACGTGTTAGAGCTAATTCATTAAATGGCGTAGTAAAACAGAAAACAGTGGCGCGAGGAGGTTATTACTAATAATCCAATAACTTCTACGTATCACAGTTAGTTTTGCCAGCAAAGAACAAAAGGATTTTGGAACATAAATTTTCCTTATATGCGCTGATTGTGAGTGTCTAATGAAATGAATATATGTGGAATTATGACGTTGCATCTAAATAAGGAGTTTTAATATACACACACAAATTACTGACGTCAAGCGAGAAACGGTATCAGATCTGTAGAGCAGGAAGGTAGTAAGTTATTTCTTATTTACCAACAGGTCAGTTATATTAAATTGCAAAGCATTTAAGAAAAATACATACGGAATACTAAATCCACCTTGCTTTTTAGAGAAGGTAGATGATATAAACCTTATTCTATTGAATTGAAATTATAAAAAACAATGTTTATCACTTTTACACATTGTCTTATTCCGCAACAAAGTTGCATCAAAGACTGGTTTTAAAAAATGCGAATTATTGAGTATGGATTAAATTTTTGTAAAGTGAAAAGAAAGCCTTCTTACATTTGCAAGAATTTTATAATGATCTTTCTCGGAACTAGTGAAAGTTATTTTGCTTTAAACAAAAAAAAACGATACAAAAAATCAAAAGTTCAGTGACTACCCGAGTGTCACTGGGTGGTAGAACAATGACCCTTAAGAAATGTCATCATCGTACACATTATACAATACGTGTCAGCACATCTCGCAAATCAAACGTTCTGCTGCGTTTCGATTTACAAAGCACCCGGAGTAATGAACTTTAAATCTCATTAGAAAGTCGCGGATTCTGCGAGGTCGATGACCGACACCAATATTTTGAGTCTTGTCCTGCTCCTAAAGATCGATTGCATTATTCATTTGCGTTTGTGCAATAACTACGCACCCGCTGCAGCAGTTCTATAGATTGCTTAATGAAATCTACATTATTTAGATAATATATAGCTATGTAGTGTCGGCTTAGAATACCACTACCCCATTTCTTCCGGTGGGTGTACGTAAGAGGCGACTAACGGTATTGGGGCTTTTAAGGATATTTTGGGCGATGCGGTTGGAGACCCATCACCAACAAACTTTATTTTACCATCTTTTCCCCACGCAACTTCCAAAAGTGGCTGAGGAATTTCTGATTCCTTAGCTCTGGCTACCCCTTCTAGGGATTAATAAATGTGAGCATAAGTAGGTTAGATAATAAACTTGATTGAATTTACATATTATCTTTTATTTCAAATGCAGAAAGTAGCGAAGTAATTGATGATTCTAAGTCTAAACTTTAACATCATGATTCTGATATGCTAGAAATGCATGAAAATGTTACGTTTAAATTACACCCATCCAACAGAGGATATAATAACTAAGAATCCATAGCAGATTGTCAAATGCACGTTATACCTGTTACATAGACGGACGTGGTATGACATATTTTGAGACATAAGATTTTTAGACTTTTCTATTTTTATTTCCGCATTTTTTCAGTTTGGGTTAGGATGAGGTCGCGTATTATATGAACTGTAGTTTAAAAAAAGGTTTTGCCGTATTGTGCCAGCTTAGAATGACACTTCACCACCTCTTTTTTACATAGTGGTTTTTGGTCGATTCTGTTGGAGACCCATCACCAACAATACTTAATTTCTACCATCTTGTCCCCTATCAACTTCCAAATGTGGCTGAGGAGTTTCTAGCTCTGAAGCTCTGGCTACCCCTTTTTGGGATAAAAGGCCGTAAGTTTATGTATGTATGTACTTTACTAAAATACTAAAAAATGACTTTCATTCATCGTTTCAACCTCTAAAAGTAAACCTCGTATCACATATTTAACATAAACGCTTGTATAACAAGGTATCATTACAACTTTCCTTATAAAAACCTTCTGAACGGAAGTGCTCTCCAGGAATTGAAGTTGTAATTCAACGTTAACTAAAATGAATGGATCCAAGTTGCCTTTGAATGTTGCTTTTACAATCAGGGCTTGGCACTGGCAGCAAAGCATTTTGCAACTAATTTCTATAATTCAAACAGTTTCAGCCGTGTAGTGTCGGCTTGTAACATCACTACCCCTTTCTACCCACTGACGTAAGAGGCGATGGGGTTAGAGCGGGTTTGGGCTTTATTTCTACCATCTTGTCCCCTATCGACTTTAACTTTGTATGACTGTTTCATTATAAATAAATAAAAATAGAAACTTCCAAATGTGGCTGAGGAGTTTCTAGGTGTAAAGCTCTGTCTACCCCTTTTTAGGATTTATGGCCGTGAGTATGTATGTATATGGTTCAACAATAATATTTTAAAAAACCACCATTGGACAATAATATGTAAAAAGAAAAACTCTACCCATCGATAAGTGTTTTAATATCCTTAAAAACAATAAAACTGTCGAAAGCCGACCTGCACTACTTTTACATTATGTGTCTAGATATATGTAAGATAACAATATATTTTTATCGTGTGCATTTCCGACCGGGGATCACAATAGTGAATATCTTTCAAAACTGCACACAAGCGTTATCAATTTATCATTCATGTCAATTAACTGTGGATGATTAGATCATCGAATTTCTCGTGAATGGAAGTGCCAATGACTCAAAGATGACATTATATATGAAAAACACACCTGTTATTACTGTATCTTTCTATAAATTCACGTCACGTGTCATAACATTTGCAGCATGAGCTCTTTGTGTGGAACTAATACGTCATTGACACAGCATGTGTATATATTTTTTTGCTCAGAAACATACTGATTGGTATATTGAAAATTGATTACTGTCAGTCAAACACAGGCCATGTACAATTATTAGCAACTATTAACTACTTTGGTAACGCTCCATTGGCAACAAAACTAATCGATCAAACCTTTTTTTAACTTTTAAAAGTTCCTTTATTGACCAACACACATATTGCGCTACCACAAAATTCAGCGAAACGTGTGAAAACATTTAAAGATCCTAAAGGTCAGTAAAAACGACATTAACCATGTAATTACATGTGCAAAAACGGCATCTGTTTTACTCGTAGACTTAACAGCTAGCAAATATGTAAAAAAGGTAGTAAACGAGTTACATGAAAGCATGTAGTTTTTATGAGCGCAAACGTGTATACGGCAGTGCAAGTTCTAGACGATCGCATTCTGAAGGCAATGAAAATTCCAGACAGCTATATTTTTAGACCTAGCAGATTATCGACATCTAATAGCCGACCAAGCTTACGTGCTTGGCTCCTATTAAGTCTGAAAATAGGGATGGTAGTTGATTTATTAACATACTTACTAATTACGTTAAAAGCAAACTTGTTACAGAGTATTTCTGATAGTGAAAAATGTACATTCTTTATCATTTTCTAGGTGATAATTAGATTTTAAGCTTAAATGATTGTGATATATGGATATACAGATTTTCCTTTTAGAATGCCATTCTGCGTTGTGTAGCCGTTTTTTTAATTCGGTACTTACATTGCAATTTTTTACTTTAGTGAAGAATTACTTGTTCAACATGGTCTTTACTTAGATAGCAATTGAGGTAACGCCGTATATAATGTGCTTTATATAAACTATACAATAAAATCTAATTCTGAATTTAAGTACAATAATAGTATTACAATATTATGCAAAAGAATGTTTCTCAACACGACGCGATATATACGACAGTAATATAGATAGCGAAGATAATAAATAATTAGGAATTGTAGAGTCACGCAAAAGAATTCTATAGATAAAACACGTAAGAAAGTTCATGGTACCAGTTGGTGCGCCTATCAGTGACCTTGAGATTAACTTGCTCATCTAACCAATGAACACAACATTACATATCAATTTAATCAATAATTTGCTGTTTGTTTCTGTTCAGTAACTTATTTAAATCCGAAAAATTAAGAAGCTGAATGTATTTAGACAAATTATATAAAAGGGACGGTCTTCAGATATTTGACAATAATAATATGAGGCTCTGCAGTATTGTTTTGAAATACAGATAGTATTGTAATCTTAAACAGGTTTGCGAACATGACTGAACGAAGTATCAAAAGTTGATATAACTATGCGTTAAAAGGAAAATACAAGTCGAAGAGCTTTAAAATTATTGTTTAAAGCTGGTACGCTTGTAGATAACTAATTTGAGCTTTTGGTGAGACTAGTGTTGACGTTTAAGTTGGTCTCGGGTGTGTAGACAGGACACTGATTTGTATTTTAAACAATGGGACATCTTTCACCATTTAGTGCAATAACACCACGGAGAAAAGGATTATAGTCTTTTTAGTATGTTACTTTGTTACTTGAACGATAGTATGTAGTGAGGATTTTCGAGTCTAACGTAAAGTCAGTCTTGCTATACGGTTGCGAAACATGGTTCGTTCGGAAAGACCTATCCAGCAAGCTACAGGTATTTATCAACAAATGCCTAAGGCGAATTTTGAGGATTTACTGGCCACGAACCATTTCGAACGCTGAACTGTGGAGGCTGACTAAGCAGAAACCCATCGACCAGGAAATCCTCACAAGAAAATGGAGGTGGCTGGGTCATACCCTCAGAAGACACGAAGAATTCCCGTCGAAGCAAGTGCTCAGCTGGCAGCCAACCGGAAAACGTAAACGGAGCCGCCCAAAAACAACCTGGCGACGTTCTGTGGAGAATGAGGCAAAAGTTGTGGGAATGAAGTGGGAGGATCTCGCAGCCGCTGCCCAAGATCGAGCCAGATGGAGAAATTTGCTCAAGGCCCTTTGTCCCTGCTGAGGGACGTCAGGATGGATGTATGATGTATGTATACTTGAACGAAATACAAACACTAATAAATATAATATAATAAAGATTTTTTATGGAAGAGATGGTCTCCTATCATATAATTAAATCCATCATTGCTTTTCATTACAGTGAAATGAGATTTTCCATTTCATCCACACTTTTCTTAGCTTTGTTTTCATTAAAATTATATTAGAATAAATAAAAACCATACACGTCAACCAAGTAATCGATACACACTACATAAGAAATTCCTCATTATTCATAAAGCTGACAATACAACATTCAGTTTGAATGAAATGTACGTGAGTGGGAGATAATTTAGTACAGTTGAGGAACTTCCCGGTCAGTGACGGTGGAAGCCGATTCGTTCCGGACTCGGCGGAATGGCAACGAGAAATAACTTCGCGAATAAGTAAGAATAGCATTCGGTGCCACATTATTTCATTGTCTGTCAGACACATGCATTAGTTTGACATTCGCGAATGTTAATGAGAAGCTACCTTAAAGAAATTTTTATGAATCAGCAGCGGATGGTGATAAGTCTGTACTTAATTTGTGTTTTACATATTTCAGAGTGATGTTACAGTTAAGTAAGTCAACACTACTTTCAACTTTCATGTCAAGAACACAGTTTAAATTTGCAAATTAAATATTTTGGGTAACAAATGTAAAGGTGATAACTATTTGACGTTATTATTATGTAAGAATTCAGTTGGGGAAAGGTTTTTCTAAACCTAAGGTTATTATTAATACAGATTTCGTATTATTTGCGTAGTTCATTAAATAGGTAATATTCAATAGATTGATTGAACTAGAACTCTGTGGCTGAGTTCTGTAGTTTGTTTGCCTATGGTATTTTTCCAATGTTTGTAATCCTAGAGGGAATAATCCGCATTCTTCTGAAGCTCTGAGAAACTTTTCATTGAACAACAGTCATGATTTTTTGAATGTACCAAACAAACAAATTAGAAAACAGTTAGGTATACTGCAATTCGAGCATAACTAAATTGATAGTGTTCGTTCCACACAACAGCAAGTTAGCTTGTTGACAATAACCGTCAACGATATTTTTATCACAAGAACAATCATTCATTTAGATTATAAATACACAGGAATCTTTAACAGAACGCTAATGGGTCAATAACTTTAGGTTTATCAAGCGTAATAATGATACCAACTTTATAGACAAGAAATATCGCACTTGTTGCGGTTCCTTATCTCGCTGTGGCTGTTTTGATCTACAGTAGCTATTTTCAACTGGACTCGATATCCTAAGGGTTACAAGTAGGTTTTATATTTCATTGCTACGTTATGAATGAGTCATACTGAAATTTTATTTTGTAATTAATCCAATGATGCTAATAATTGAGATTGGCCTAAACAGAGCTCAAAGAGAAACACTTTTCAAGATCCTTTTGGCTTTCGTATACATAGCTTCAGTAATCCTCGTTTACTTCGCTCAACTTTACACTTCCGCTTATTAAACATATTTTGTTGATTATTTTGAAAGTTTTCCTTTCGTTCATTTTAAACCAAAAATAAACTTCATGCAGTAACTTTGTAAAATAGAGCAAAATTTCAATATCAATATAATTAAGAATAGGACTAATGACATACTCAGTTTATCCAATCAAAAATAAGTACAAAGGTCAAACTATAAATGCGTAGATCGCGTTTACCTCAAATCGATATCTTTAGAATTTATTGTTATACAAAGAATCAACCAAAGAGCAGTGCATCAAACATGTTAGCCAACAAGTTATTTGCTCATGCAACGACGACTGTTAAATTACAGCTACAATAGTTATTTTTAGACTTTGTAAATATAGGTGTGTTATTTTTATATTAAACATACATACATATACTCACGGCTATAAATCTAAAAAAGGGGTCTTTTTGGGATTCCAGAGTCTCAGAATATCAATTTCTCAACCACTTTTAGAATTTGAGTTGGAAAAAGGTTGCAAAATCTACGTTCTTAGGATCTAGTCCTAGGGTCTCCATCGGCATGGCCCAAAATTCACTTAAACCCCCAACATCACCCAACCCCTAAGATAGTGGCCACTTACGATCACCCAAGGTCCAAAATGGGGTAGTGCTATTGTAATCTGACACTAAACAGCTATATTTGTTTTAAATATCATATATTCTTTTATCAAGATAAGGAACACCTAGAATTCTCTTTGATACACCGTGAATCCTACCCTAACACTAACACACCTCTCTTGTTTCAATTGTGTTCATAAATATTTTTACATCCTTTGGTATGACCTATATACTAAATACATTACTAATCTTATGAGTAAAAAATATGGTTATAATTTATCAATTTTATCATATACTGGCAAAGTAGGTTAATATGTTTATAAGATTTACCCTAAAAATGTTATAGACATTATATCAAATATAAATTACTTATATGATGAATCCATGATTCAGATTATTACATAACACCTTCCGATCTTGCATGATAATATGTATATGCGCACTAATTTGTACCAGATCGTTAGCAAGCCCTTGAAATCATAACGATTATAATGATAACTTGAGTTAACTTTCATTAAATAAAGTTAATGAAATCTAAGAATAACTTGTGGCATATATATAAACAACGACTTCCTTTAGCGAATAAGATAGTTAGGTTTATTAATACCGTACGGGTCTTGTTCACAACTAGGCATTGAGATGTTTTCCAATGAACAATAACACAACTAACACTACTGTTAGAGAGAAACTGATACTTTGCTGACTTAAAACAATATACATACAGACATATACTAACGGCTCCCTAAACGGGGTAGCCAGAGCTTTGGAATAAATGAAGTAAGAACTAACAAAGAAGAAAAAATCAATGAATTAAGCTTTGAAACAATATGAGTTTTAAATGTGTCTTTCAGGACTAATTAATGGCGTATAGCAGAAAAAATATCTTTTTAAATCCAAAGCGTTACGTTAGTAAACACGAAACAAGAAAATATCTAAAGATATAAAATATCTGCCCCCTATCACGTGAGTACACTGTCCATGCAAAACGTGGGTACTCTGAACACCAGGTGACAAAGTCACGTGATGTTCAGAAGTATTAGTACCTCTGCCAACCCCTTCGGGGATATTCGGCGTGAACGTTTATATAAAATATTATAGAAGACTGGGTATCGGGAGGTTCATCTCATTTCATAAAATTTATTTCAGTGAACATTCCTTACTCCCTACTCCCTAAGGCTCTGCTCTCGTATTCCCAGACATTTTCATTTCCAGGCAACGCAAATATAAATCAGAAATCGTATATTACGTAATAATGTTTATTGGAACCAAACGAAATAATGAAGGTGATTCAAATAAGAGAATAACAATAAGACATATTTTTTTAATACTCAAACAAGTATTTTTATATTCATGTAGTTTGAATTATTTTACTTTATTTATAATACGATTGAATACAAAATATTATATTATAATTATTCGTAACTTATCAGAAAAAACAGGAATAATGGTCTGCTAAATCGATTAAGTGTAAATCGGAAAGAGTTAAACGCAATACTAAGCAATCGTGACAAAGGAATGAAAAGCAGATTATCCATATCAAATGAAAAAAGTTGGAAACAATTCGCCACCGAAATTAATCTGTTTGGAACAAGTCTCAGTTCACATCTCTACATTTCTCTGCATGATATTTTCTCTTGAGATTGGTTTTTGTTTGAATCTAAACAGTTTCTTTTCAAGACCGCAGTAGAAAATTATAATCCATTTCTTTTGTATTTGATGTATTGGTTCATGTATTATGTTCGCCGCATAGTGCCGCCTTAGAATGTCACTACCCCTTTCTACCCACGGCTGTCCTAATAGGCTGCTAAGGGTTCGGGGCTTTTTTAAGTGGTTGTTGAGCTATGCGGAGTAAAGTAACGATACTTTATTTCAAATATCTTGTCCCCTATTAACTTCCAAATGGGGCTGAGGAGTTCCTAGCTCTAAAGCTGTGGCTTACCCTTTTTGGGATATATGGCCGTGAGTATATGTATGTATTATGTTCAAAAATCTTGATACATGTACATCAACTATAGGATATCATCTCAGCCACATTAAAAGCCAAATTATCAAGCATATGACATGTAGTTATCTTATATTCAAATATCAAACTAGAAAGTTCTATGCAAGGGATATTTTGTCTCGTAATAAACAATTAAGTACCATCAAGCTTATTCGAACTGACGACACGGTGACCATACCGGAAACGATGATGTTACGTTCTTTCAGCGAAGTCTGATTTAGTGAAGGTAGGTCAGGAGGGCAATTCTCACACGGTAGATATTATATCACTTTCGATATTTATCACTTTTGTGATATTTTGCGATCGATATTTGACTTGAGCTATTCTCACTCCATCCGATCGATATTTCTCTATTGAAAACCAGCCGATATGATGATATATATCAAAGGATGATATCGTGTGGTCACGATCAGACGATATGATGATATTTGAAGATGTCGTGCGAACGGTAGCCATTTTGTTTACAAATTTTGTTTGAATACTTATAGATAGAAAACTTAAATGTAGGTAAATATATTAAATGGATCATAGATCAAATAGTCTTAGAAGTTGTAAATAATATCTACTTGGATCAACGTTAATTATATTATTAAAATGTAAAAATATATTATTTTTCCATAATAAAATTTCAAAAACTAAATTCGGTTGTCGGATGGTCCATTTGGGAATTCAGACTTAGCTAGTTACCGGCAAAGTACACTTAAAGGAAAATTGAAACAAACCAAAACATATGTAAATATTGACAAATTCAATATTCAATTTTTAAAGGTGGCTTCAATCTTGTTTGGCACAATTATTTCGCCAATGTCGAGTAAAAATATTGACAGATATGAAGACCTTTTCATATCTAAGATGACAGTTAAACTGACCTTTCGTTCAATTCATTCGCTTGGTTTGGTTGGTTGGTTGGATTTCGGTCTTCGTTCTTTAATGTCTAAGGAAAAATTACTACCGTGTGCGAGAATACAGTTTCAATCTATCAATAGAAATATATTTCACTTTGTGATATTTTTCACATGACATTTAACACTTGATATATTTCTATGATAGTAATGATATCGAACTTGCGAGAATTGCCCTCCAGGTAATCAATTTCCAGTGATATGTTTTTGATTGTGCTGCAACTTCATAGACGTATGTTTTTATTTCGTTTCAGTTTATAGTGAGATATAGTTGATTTGTGAACGACGTAGAGTGCAAGATAGAAAACGAAATGGTAAGGTGGTACAGATGGAGTAGGTAGATGAAATTAAAGTGACGAAGAAGATGTAGCAAACGTGGATGGTATTGTAAGAAAAGGATTCATTCAAGACGTTTGTAGATCAGATTGAAAATGTTCTTACAAAGGCGGTGGTTCGAAATGAGAAGAACAAAATAGCATGTGAGAAGAATGATGAATTCGAGATAAGAGAAGAGAAAAGTGGCGATCGATAGTCTGTATAACCCAATAACAATAAAGTTTAGGTGGCGTTCAATATAGAATAGATATCAATATTACATTTCAGCTTTCTTGTATACCAGTAGCAAATATATTGAATATAGTAAAAAAGAAACACTACACAAAAAAACAAAATCAAACTTTTTTTTCGTTGCATGAATTTTTTCTACTGTTGTTTACTAATTTGGGTGCGCTGATTTCAAATCTACCCTCGGATTTTTTGTAGCAGCTCTAGTTAGTGAGATACAGGTACCGTCTCGAATTTACATAAGTAGTCGGTAGTTTCTATCAACAGCGGTGTAACTTAAGTAGTTCCTCTATAAATTTCATTATGTCTTCCTCAAGAAGGACGTGTTTAAATAATCCTGATTGTTTTTGTGTTATTTGTGGACAATATATGTTCCAAAAATTTCGTTTAAATGTGTCGGACTTTGTGAAAAAGGCATACTTCGACTACTTTGGGTTCCCGTTGCCGTCAAACGCTAAACCTTGGATACCAAGTTTGGCATGTAAAAGTTGTGTTGAATCTTTACGACTGTGGGCAAACAAAAAAAGACCCACTTTTAAGTACAAAGCTCCTATGATTTGGCGTGAACCATCCAACCATCATGACGACTGTTATTTCTGTGTAACGAAAATCATAGGAATAAACCATAAAAATTGCTCTAAGTGGATATATCCAAACTTAAAATCTGTCATAAGACCAGTCTTGAGTATTAGTGACACATCAACACCACAGCTGCCATCTACATCTTCGGAAAATCCATACCAGTGCAGCGGACAAACCGAAAATGACGGCAGTGGTAGCGACAGTGATTTTGATTGCTACGGTAGTCCCCGACCACTAAATCAAGATGATCTAAATGACTTGATCAGGGACCTTGGACTCTCTAAAACGGCGTCAGAAATTTTAGCTTCCCGATTGAAAGAAAGAAATTTGTTGACCAGAGAAACGAAGATATCGTACTACCGTAACAGGGAAAAGGATTTACTTCCTTTCTTTACCAAAAAAGATAATTTTGTGTTTTGTACTGATATTCCGGGCCTAATGACTGCAATGGGATTAAAAGAGTATAATCCAAATCAGTGGCGGTTGTTCATTGATTCGTCAAAACGAAGTTTGAAATGTGTACTTTTACATAATGGTAACAAACTTGGTTCCTTGCCTATTGCTCATTCTACAAAGGCTAAAGAAGAATATCCTACAATATCTTTAGTTCTCGACAAAATCAAGTACAAGGAACATAACTGGGTTGTATGTGTTGATTTGAAAATGGTAAATTTTCTCCTGGGCCAACAAAGTGGCTACACAAAATATCCCTGTTTCCTATGCTTATGGGACAGCCGAGCTAAAGCTGAGCACTGGACAAAAAGAGACTGGCCCTCCAGGGAGGCTTTGGTTCCCGTTAAGCAAAATGTAATTAATGCTCCACTAGTATCCAGAGACCGAATTATATTGCCTCCTTTGCATATAAAACTGGGGTTGATGAAACAGTTTGTAAAAGGTCTTAACAAAGATGGCGAATGTTTCAAATACATTGTAAAAGTGTTTCCAAAATTGAGTAGTGAGAAAATCAAAGGTGGTATTTTCGATGGCCCACAAATCAGGAAGTTGATAGATGATAAAAATTTTAACAACTATATGACAGCTGTCGAGAAATGTGCATGGGAAGAGTTTGTTTGGGTAGTGAGAAATTTTTTGGGCAATAGGAAGTCTGACGGCTACATTCAGCACGTTGAACAGTTGCTGATACACTTCCAGCGGCTTGGATGCAACATGAGTATTAAGCTTCACTACCTTCACAGCCATCTAGACTATTTTCCTGAAAATCTAGGTGACCTAAGCGAGGAACAAGGAGAGCGCTTTCACCAGGATATTCGCACTATGGAGGAGAGGTATCAGGGGTACTGGAATGAACATATGATGGCAGATTATTGTTGGAGCATTCAAAATAGTACTCATAATACATCTCACTCTAGAAAGTCCAAAAAAAGGAAATTTTATTCAGAATAAATATATTTCATAATTTTTTTAAACTTAAACTATGTGCATTTTCAATGAAAAACCCTGTCACTTCGTAACTCCAAAACTAGAGCTGCTACATAAAAACGGCATATATTTTTGAAATCAGCGTGGAAAAACTGTAACTGTAATGTAAAAAAATCTCATGCAACAGACATGCTGTTTTCCAGTGAGCTATCTGTCATCAATCAGACACTACAAAATAGTACAATAAAAGAGGAATCTGCTGCAAAAATCCCTCGCGAAAATGAAGGGCAAACAATCGCAATGCCAAACAAACCGGCAGGAATGCACTGGAAGAAACTTAGGCGCATTAAAAGATAATTATTAGCACGAAACCACGAAAACAAATTAACGCAATATTAACAGTCCGGGCGCTGCGAAATAGTCGTACCGTGCTAAGAGTTCGTAACCTTTGGCCGATTATTTGATGCAGACTGCAATGGATTATGAGAAATACCTGATCATATAATAATTATTTATGAGGTGAGCAACCGTGATAGCCCAGTGGGTAGAACACTCGGTTATCGTGCAAACGACTAGTGTTCAAATCCTGGGTCGGGCCTACACCAATTTGTCTTTTCTAAAGACATATGTGTGGTTAATTTATCATGGTTGTTAACGGTGAGGGAAAACATCGTAAGGAAACCCACATGGCTGAGTTGTACTTAGTCATGTGACAGTGTATTCGTACAAAACGGCGATAGGCCTGCCCCCTATCACGTGAGTACACTGTCCATGCAAAACGTGGGTACTCTGAACACCAGGTGACAAAGTCACGTGATGTTCAGAAGTATTAGTACCTCTGCCAACCCCTTCGGGGATATTCGGCGTGAATGTTTATGTTATGTTATTTATGAGGTTTCATTTTAAGAGTTCATACACTGCTCAAAGTCAAGGCAATGATGAATGACGATAATTTTTTACATACATATACGTTTTAACATTAAGAATAAAAACAAGAGAATTAATTTTGCCGTGTAGTGCCGGTTTAGAATGTCACTTCCCCTTTCTACCCACGGGTGACGCAAGTGGCGGCTAAGGAAGGCTAAGAAAGCGGAAGAGAGAAGGGAGCTTTTAAGTGGTATTGCGCGATGCTGTTGGAGACCCATCACCGATGATACTTCATTTCTACCATCTTCTCCCCTAGCAACTTCCGAATGTGGAAGAGAAGTTCCTAGCTCTAAAGCTTTGGATACTCCTTTTTGGGATTTATGGCCTTGAGTATATGAATCTAATTGATTAAGGTTTACACAAACCAACTAATGTGTTATTAGAATTAACAGTAGTTCGGGAATATAAAGTTAAAGGGAATACCACTTAAACCTCTACCCAGTACGAGTGAGATAATATTGCGTGTGTACAATTAGAAGGAATAATTTGGAAAAACTTCGGCAACAGAATCAAAAATCTTACTGAACTCAACCCCTTGCGGTTTTTTAAGACCGAAACGACCATCTATTATAAATTCATAATGGTGAGGTAATTCATGTGAGGTGTCTTGTCTCTTACTATTAGTGAAAAATTCATTGATGCGAATGATGAAACTAACATTTAGTTAGAGAAATTATCGCAATGAATTTATATCATACGCACAGTTTATAATATACATTGTAATTCTTTAAAAGAGTGATGATCCATGAATGACAATGCAATAACCTAGAACTTTCTGTGACACCGTGTTTTCAAGTTTGTTAAACTTTAAATTAATTAATCTTAACTGCCACCCAAACAGGTTTAAACAAACAAGTATTTATTCTAAATAGCATTCTCGGATTATACGTCATTATTTAAATTATTCCGTCATAACGACCGACCGACTAGGCGACATTTTGACGTTGATAATTCGACTTTTTTATACTGTGGCAGAAATTCGGGGCATAAGTTACACTAGTTAATTAACCACCGGACAACCTTTAAATTATCACAATTTTTATCGAAGTTTTAAACAACGGAAATATGTGAATCATTTTGGGTTTGGATTATTATATATTTTTGGGAATGTAAATGACATATTCATTGCTTCAATTCAATGTTAGATAAAATAATTAGTAGAAAGTGGTAGGAAATTTAAAATAAGATTGAGAGATGTGATACTAGGGCAACCTCACTCATGCAGGACATTAAAACAGAAATGTTTTAAAACAAAGTTCACACAAATTTGTTCTCACATTGCATAGTTTTAGATGTCAAAAATATATCAAAAACACAAAATTTTCATAATATCAGCAGGATGTAGTTTAACAATTTTCTCAATAATACTATCTTATCCAAATCCTATGTACATAAATCAAATAAAGCAGAGCAGACAGCGATAAATGCTAGATATGCATCAAATACGATGTGTGTTGAGTGCAGTTGTGTTATCAATTCACTGTGACTTATCGGTTACGGATGACGTAGTAACACCTGGCACCTGGGATTTTTATCATTATTGAATTAATAAAACTTAATAAGCCTAGAAAAACAGTGGAATAATAAGTGATATTATTTGAGGGAGATGTATTACACTTAGTTTCCTTAACATTGGGTTGCAAAAAAAGCTTTAATTTTGGACCAAGTTTTTGACGTTTTTGAATAAGAGTGATCGTGGCTTTGAACTCATCACACGTTCCTAGGTAAACGGCACTGGCACAGAGGAGAAAACGCATTAGGGTCTCATCGAGAATGTGTTGAAAAAGGCTTGCGTCTGTCAGTTAAACGAAAACTAAAACGGCATTTATATGTACAAATGTGAGTTTGCCAGGATCGTTAAAAGTGGGGATCAATGGCAAAGTCTGAACTAGCCGCACGAGTACATATCATACGAATAAGTATGTTCAAAAAAGCTTATTGTAAAATACGGGACCTTAACTAATTGTGAACCAATATTCGATAGAGGACATCCGAACATGTACACAGTATGACGAAATATAACGTTTCACATTAAACCTTAAGTGTGCTTAATTAGTAGAAACTGTAAGTTTGTCGGGAATTGAGTAATGAGTACAAAAACTAGGCAAATGTTTTATTTCACTGTGTTAGTGGTTCAAGCGAGGCCTTTACGATTAAATTTTAATTGCGTGTCTTTAGTTCGTGAACAGTTTTTGAAGAAACGTAGCCACGATTTTCGTACATCAGCACTTTCACCAGTCTGAGCACGCCAATAGATTGCTGCGCAAGTAGAAAGTACACGGCTGGTGATTTTTTCATGTTTCAAACACTTGCACGTCTGAAGACCGTAAATTATTCGCATTATCTATAGTAGCCAACGAGATTTTGGATGGGTTAGGCCAGGCATTGGTGGTTGAGGAGCTGGAAGTGCAAGATATTTGAAACCAAGATGACTATTAGAAATATATTTGCAAATGTACTTACAAATAGCCACGGAAATTCACCCTAAAAAGGGCTAGCAATAACTTCAGACTTCAGCCACTTTTGGAAGCTGAGTGAGGAAAACATTGTAAATAAAGGATGGTTGGTGATTGGTCTGCCCAGTCACATCACCCAACGAACACCTTAACAGCCACTCCACTATTACGCCCGATTTCTGAATTGAGTATTCCAGAAGAACAACTTCAGAAAAAATCATATGCTTTTTTATACATTTAAATTACATAAAGAGTTTGTTGAAATGTCTATAACATTTTAATTTATCTGTTTGTACAGTTGTTAATATGACTTTATTTTATGACGTTAGCAAACATTGGCGCGAGCTAAACTGTGGAACAATATGTTTTTGATACGGCAGACAGGAACATCCGTGGTTACCAATTTTGATGCCACAATAAATCAGTATTTATCATAGTTTAGCTTTAGACTATCTGCACTTCCGAAAACAGACACAGATATCATTTAAAAAATCCTATTTTCAATTATAGTTAAGTTAATTGTATTGTATCTATTATTTTTCGATCATCAATCGAAACGTGTATTCGGATAGTTGACGTTACATTAATTCAATCATCGATTGAATTTTGAGTATTTTAACAGTAGTATCAGTGAGAAAGAATGCTTGAAAGCAAATTCTTACAGCCACTCTATATAGCAAACTAGAGGACTGAATTTTTATTTGTGAGTGCGATCTCAGTATTTTAATTTAAACATAACTTAGGGGTAAAAAGTTAATTATTCATCTGTGTTATGATCCGAGATTGTTTTCACAAATTCTGAATACATAATTAAGCATTTGATGTCAATTTTACTTAATTTATATGGCAGCAAAATATCTCCAACTGTCGAACCAAACTTCTCATTTGTATTGGTTTCAAAGTGTAGTATAGGCTAAGGTTCACTTTAAAACTGCGCCAAACAAGTGTTGTACAAACTAGTAGTGGAGTATACTTAGTCTATCAGTTGTATCTGCATTTAGAAAATCAATAAAGACAATTAATAATATCGATATCGATAGTGAAGCTATTACCATTTACATTTGTAAGAATCAATAGATTATTTCGGTGTTAACGAAACTTCTATCAATTGATTAATCTTTTCTGTTGTAGTACATAAGAACCCTTTGTGAATCATTTAGCAAGTCACACATTAGACTTTATCGTGTATGTAATGATTAACCAATAATCGCAATGGAATGTAATCTAATTCATTAACACAGATACTATAAGCTAGTTCGAAGCATGTATTAAGAAATCAGTTTTTCAGTTCAGTGCCTCTTAATTTGAGCTGTGGCCAGATGATAGATGATTGGATATCAGGGCTCACATTTCACGGCCTTCATCAGTCTACTCGGTTACGGGTGACGCCAATGACGCCTGGCGCCGGCAGCCGACTGAGCTAGAGGATCGCACTAAGCCAATCAAGTTACTTATAAGAAACCGGCTGAAACCAGACCAATTGAGATTCAGCTCTAGATATAAATGGGCTGCGTAACTGGATTCGGAATTTAATTAGGCGTACTTATATTATTGTATTTTTGTATGTAGGTCCTTAGTTTCTTCCAGACGTTACATATAATATTTGTAATGTTTTCATGATTATCAAGCATAATTTTTAAAAAGGTTAACGCTCTATAACTGTATCTGATTCCTTGCAGGAGAGTGTGAATACTTGTTCATGTAACACAATGACTACGTTAGAAGATTATACAAAGCTCAACAGATATCTTGTGTAAAGCTTTCGTTACACACTCTATAAAAAAAATATCATATCTATATAGACAAAGAGATCAAACCAGAAGTCTAACTTATTATATAAGAAGAATAAAGAATATTCTCGATCCACCCAAAACGAGTCTGACGAACACAGAAAGAGCGTAATGTATAAATGGTTTCGCTGAGTGTATTGTAGTTGAAGCGGGGTGTGAGTCAGTGAGCCGACGGCATTCCTCGGCACACCATGCATGCGTGTCAACCACCTATTTATGTCGCAGGACGAAGCGCAAATAAACAGCATCAAAAGGATGTCGAATTCCGCGCGTGCGTCTAACGCGTGAGCTGTCTACCGCAACAAAAACAACCACCATTGTCTACGGATGAGTTATTTTCGCAAATAGATACGGGATGTATACAATATGACTCGCGACGAGACGACAAGATCATTATCCGAATCAAATCTATGACGATGAAGACTCTTAATCTGTATATGATGAGCTTATTACCATTCCTACTGTAATTGAACTTCAATGATTATAACGTCTATATAATCCTTAAACGAGTTAGCTTTTATGTTATTATCCTTCGTCAATTATAGGCTAATACACTACCAACATTGTTAGAATAAATTGTATTGGAATTGGAATTATGTAGTTTTTCCATGTAGCAAAACATACCTTAGATTAATATAAAATCATAGATCATTACCTTTCATCCTCTGTTGCCTGTACTTGCGTCTCGTCCTTGCCATCGCTGGAGTCGGGCGCTTGCAAGTCCCCCGGTCCGTCGGCGACACTATCACACGCGTTAACACTGACACTGTTCATCACTGCACCACTGGCCGCCGTCACGGGGCTGCCGAAGTTGTCGTGCGCGGCCGACGTGTACGTGGCGTTGACGGGCAGCGACACCACGGGCGAGTTGGTGCCCGACACCGCCGCGTCCGCCACGCTGCTCTGCGACATCACCGGCACCACATTGCCGTACGGCAGCCCCATGTTCGTCTGCGACTGCACCACGTTTATACCGACCGGCATGCTCTGCTGCATCGACATCGGTATGCTCTGGTGACCCATGCTCACCTGACCCACACCTTGACTAGCTACGTACATCTGACCCTGACCACCTCCCACTTGCTGACCCATCATATTCTGCTGGGCCATGTGCTGGTTCACCGGCATTTGCTGGTTCACACTCGTCTGCTGCATATACATCGGCTCCGACGTTGGCATCTGCATGGCCCCTTGATTACCGTCCATTGCCATTTGCATGTTTTGAGGGGCCGTCTGCATCATTTGAATATTGCCCTGAGGTACGTTGCCCTGCTGGGCGGCCATCGTATGGACTCCAGTGGCCTGCTGCTGATTAGCCATACTCTGCAGGTTTGCAGGCAAAGTGGAGCCTTGCGGCTGGTTCGGCATGGATTGGAGATTAGATGACATTGTAGCTCCTTGTTGTGAAGATGCAATACTCGTTAAAACTTCTTGCGGTAGTGTTTGACCTTGTTGATTCATCTGCGGCTGGTTATGGTATTGTGGAACAGTATGCTGCGCCTGAACCATAGTTTGTTGATTGGAGGACATGTTGGGGTTCATCATAGATTGAGCATTGGGTTGCTGGTTTACAGGCTGATTGTATTGGGCTTGCACCCCCGACATATTCTGCTGATGCATTTGATGCATTACAGTCTGTTGAGGCTGTGAAGAAAGTTGGTGCATTTGTGGAATCTGTTGGTTCGTTCCAGTTAACTGACTTTGTAGTTGCATCTGTTGAATATGGTTGGGCATCTGCTGATTTTGTAAAGCCTGTATCTGAGCTTGGCTTGCCATGTGTTGTAGTTGTGGTTGTTGCGCAGCCATGGCTTGTTGAGTTTGTAGGTGATGACTCTGGCCAATGTTTGGCATCTGCGCTTGTTGCATTTGATGCAGCTGTTGAGCATTTGCTTGGGCTTGCATTTGAGGTATCTGCATTTGTTGCATCTGTGGTTGTTGATTGGTCACTTGTTGTATCTGACCTTGATTGGGAATGCCCTGCATTTGAGGAATTTGATTCTGCATTTGCTGCATACTCGTCATTTGTGGTTGTTGAATATGCTGGTTCATTTGCTGCATTTGTTGGTTTGGAATCTGCTGCATCTGTTGTGGAATTTGTTGATGCATAGGAATTTGTTGCATCGCCATTCCCTGTGACTGAGCGATAACCTGCTGAAGCTGATGTTGGGGAAAACTTTGTGGGATTTGTTGCACTTGCTGCTGTTGAGTAGGCTGCGGGTGCGAGGGTTGAGGTTGCTGCATTATGTGGGTCATACTCTGGGGGTGTTGCTGAGTTACCTGCTGGTTTGCCTGCATATTTTGAGCATTCATCTGCTGAGGCATTTCCATTGGCGGAGATTGTACGGTCACAGTTTGTGAAACTGGCATCTGTTGCTGAATCATGTTTAAGGGCTGCGTTAAAGACTGCCCAGGGGAAGCCATAGGAAACTGCATTTGGATAGGTTGCTCTATTTGTTGAATCGGAGCGCCTCCTTGAACATCTTTTGGTCCTTTGTTAGTCAGATCATTTGGCATATCTTCGTGTTGACAGTCCGTTATAACAACTCCACTATCTGGCGCTTGTAAAGCATTGGTTTCAGTTACTTCTAGATTATTGTTCAATGTTATTGATGCATTTGGTTGAGTTGTAGTGTGATCCAAATAATCCATACACATCCACCTACCTCTGCGAAAAGGTTCAGTACTTTCTATTTTGACAACTTTAAATCGCTCATTCCTAACATGTTCTTGAACTTCTTTCATGCCTTCCTGAGGCTTATTATTTCCTATAATATTGATGATACTGCCGGTTCCTGCATTGGTAACACTGACATGCATATCATTCACTTCACTACTATTACTATTTGGCACTGCTCCTCCTATCTGGTTAGGTGAATTGTCTTGCCCGACAATGGCAAGCCCGTACTGAGAGCTCGTAGGTATTACCGGGGCGCAACCTAATGCTGTGCTCGATGCGTTGTAAAACACATCATCTTTCGAAAAGGTGTCCTCGGAGTAACTGGGTGTCTCATTCTCAATGTCGGTAACCCTTGATATATCGTCGGTGTGAGATTCGTCTAGATCATCAGCGGAATCCTCTCCCGCATCAGTGCTCACCCGAGAGCCGACTGTCACACTGGTGATCTGAAACGAAGATATTTTCCTTGGGTTATGGGCGGCTTGTAGACTAGTCGGGTGAGTCATTCCCTTCTCCGACTCATTCAGACGAAGAGATTCACTTGTTGTTCGTTGAATGACATTGTTATATTTGGTTTTCTCACTATTTTTATGGGTTTTTTGAACAAGATTGTCAGCCATTATGCTGTCCGAATCGAATGACTATCTAAAGAAAATTTCACTGTTTATTGGCTTCAAAGACATTGGATAGACATTCAATCATAACGATACGCCTAATATAAAACCATTTTACACTCACAATTTCACAAACACAATAATTTAGCTACACAAGTTCATGCAATTCATTAGTAAACACACAAAGTTCAGAACATCTTTCAGACGGCAGCAACATGGCGGCCATTATGCGCAATGCACTATGGTTGACTTGACATACAATTCGCGAAAGACCACAGACAAGAAAGACGCAGATATAGTTTTTAGTTCATACAACTTCCGATAGGAGGCACTAGCTACATTTTTTGCAATAAATTTATAATTGTAGTCTATTTTTAGTTATAAGTTAGTTACAGTTGTAAATCTAAATATCGATGTTAAATAATATATAAACTATTATACCTGGCACAAACCAATCACTTACCCACGAAGACTTCCTATGAAATACGTTTTCAGTAACCAACTAAGTACTTATCAAATATTTTTTCTAGCGCAACGCATCACTCAATCAAACTGCCAATAATACTGTCATTAATTATGCAGAGTGCAGACGTATCTAATTTATATATAAAATTAGTTGTACTTACTATAAACACACTAATATGTTGATTCTAAATATAACTACCGACATGAAGAAATAACATTTAACATTAACGTACTGAAGTAGTGCTGCTACTCTCCAACAGGTGGCAGTTATGCAACAAGAACGTAAATTATTTGATTTACTGCATGTAACACTATAGGAGGGAGAATACTGCTTGTATTTTAATCACAAATATATGTAGCCGAAGTAACCTGACTTCAACCGACGATTAATAAAAGACAGGTAAGTTTTATCTTTAATATTTATTATCTTAGTAATTATAATGGTATTATTAGAATAAACAAAGGCTACGAATATCATCATGCTAAATTCCATAAGAAGCGAACAATTAAAGAAACCTTAGATAAGTGTATGTAATTTATAAAATATATTTGAAAAATAACCATGTTTATATTATTTTCCAAGACATTCACGATTGCACATTATAATTAAAACAACTATTGACTTTCGGATATTTTAATCGCGTGTTATTACATCGTTATTTCCCATTGGGTTAGGCAGAGACTATTGATCGCCACTTCGTACGATCCTGACAAACCTCTCTAGCTTCGTTTACATCCATCAATCTTTTCATACATGCTCTTTTATTCTTCATATTTCGGACGCCATATATTTGTATTTTTGATATTGCTACCAATGATCTAAAAATATAAATATATATGTAGGTTAGGTGTGCGGTAGTATAATAATCACCATCATCAATATTTTTCTCATTTTTAACGTATTGTATGTATTTTTGTAACATTTTACAGCGCCATCTATCTATCGGTGAGCTAACTTCGCATTATTACAATTTTTAACACACAACTTCTATTCTACTCCAACTCTACTGAATTTAGGCATAGGCATGTAAAACTGGTTTTTATCACAACTCTGATTTTGAAACTCTATTTGTTTATCAGTACGAATTAGGGCTATAACGTACTTTTTTTTCTGAGGTCCACATATTTGGCATCAACAGGGGTTGTCGTAAATAAATTTATTACAACACCCAGTTCGTTAGAATTGCTTAGAATCCATTTCGAATGTAACGAAAATTAAAGATGAACATTTTCCACTTACGTTATGAGCTTCGTTTTAGTGATGGATAATAAGTTTAGCATGTCAACCTATCGTTTAGTTTGGTCGTATAGAAAAACTTTAAAAAGTGAAAATAATATCTGTTAAACGCAAAGTTCTAAAAATTTATAGTTGAATAAATAGTAAAAGTTGAGAATGAGCTAAGATTATCCATAATTAAGTATGTGCCAAAGTTTCACACCATGCACAAAGCAAATTCTTACCATCTCTTTAACTCTGCTAAGATGACGTTAGATATACAGAGACAGTTTCGTTTTAATATATCTTACATCTATTAGGGTGACTCTGTGTAGTGTCGGCTTAGAATAGCACCACAGCACTATCCCATTTCTCTCGGTGGGTGTACGTAAGAGGCGACTAACGGTATTGGGGCTTTTAAGGGAATCACCAACAACCTTTATTTTACCATCTTTACCCCACACAACTTCCAAAAGTGTCTGAGAAATTTCTAATTCCCTAGCTCTGGCGAACCCTTCAAGGGATTTGTAGCCGTGAGTATATGTATCTATGTAAAAATGTAAATGTACGGAGTTTGAATTTTGTTTTTTAATGGTAATCGGAGATACATGAAGTTTGCTCAAAATCACGGTAATTAAATATGCGACGGAAAATATCACCATCAGTATCAGTATAATATACATATATACACTTACGCCATTATTTCCCATTGGGATAGGCAGAGACTATCGATCTCCACTTAGTACGATCCTGGCAAACCTCTCTTGCTTCGTTTACATCCATCAATATTTTCATACATGCTTAATAAAATTCTTGATACTTCGGACACCTATCGTATTATTGCCTCGTTTCAGTAGGATAAAAATTAGATGCCGTATATTAAAGAATAAATATATAGTAATAATATTTGTTTTAGAATATATAAGTCGGCTTAGAACTAGAACACTTCCTCATTTCTTTCCACGAGTACCTTAATAGACCTAAGAGGTAACTATTTCTAATTGTTTGTTTGGCGATGTGGCTGGGGACCTATCACCAAAATTTCTTTATTTTTGTTACTTTTCCTCGAGTAGAATTTGAAAGAACTTGAAGATCAAGCTGTACACAAGTCGTTTTTGAAAATCTGTTTGCGCTCCGCTGAGTTGAATGAATGTATTGCAAACCGAAAACAATTATTTGCCTAGGAAATCCATCCATTTTCATTCAGTTTGTTTCTAATAACGGTAATCTATTATCATCGTCCCTCGCAGTGATTAATCCCGATCGCAGTACCATTTGTGTGTGTGCGAGAACCGCTGGATAAATAAATTAATTTGATAAATAAAGAACGTTCCTAAAATTTAAATGAAAAAGTTTACGAATAAGAGATCAAACAGTTACCGTAATTAAGAGTTCCAATTTATCAATAAAATTTAAAGTTACTTACAATTTGCTCAGATTTCAAAATACTTTTCAGAAAATGTCGATGGCAAATAGTGCGTGTTTCGCGACCCACCTTTGTGCACTAATCCGTATCGGGATAGCGCCCCGACCCCAGCTATTACCGGCAAGGTCTTATAGGATCGCTAGACGATTTAGCCAGCATGCCCACCAATCGCCGTGACACTTCTTAAACGAAGGTAATTTTCTATTATTCGTAAATTGGCGTCCCGCGCCACGTCCGCCACAATCCGACCCAGTCGCTCGGGAGCTCGCCTCATTCCTGCCTTCCTTCACGCTCAAATCTAAACAATCTCTAAGCAAATAAACCTCCACCGTCGAACTGTCAATCCTACCTCGAGCAAAGGCTCAGTTGATAAGATACAGCTCGCGAGCTAACATGAGCACTCTATCAAAAGTATATTTATATTCGTGACTAGTCTAAACTTCAGCCATGGCGAAGTCTGCGGAGGACGACGCGAAGAAAGAATATGAGGACGACACAATGGATGAAGAAAGTGATACAGCTCCTCGGTTAGGATGCATTCGAAGAATTATGGTTTTAATGCGGATAAATCCCAACCTGATAATGTTGAAAGTGACTCTTTTTGTTATGTATGGAGCGACGGCGTCCCTTCTACCGTATTTGACAATTCACATGCAGAGTATCGGACTTACTGTTCCAGAGATATCGTTTGTGTATTTAGCGTTACCTTTTACAACCTTTTTAAGTCCACCGATTACAGGTATGTTGCGATTTTCTTAGATTTTATAGATGTGACAGGTTTTATTAGTTTTATTATTTTTTAGGTTTCCTAGTTGACCGTTTCGGAGAATATAAACCAGTTGTGATAACCGCTCTGATATTGAATGCTGCTTTCCATCATTCTCTGCTTCTGATTCCCCATCAAGAAACTCCGGGTGTGATGCCGTCAGCTTACGTCATGCGGCACCCTATTACGAGAAGTGTCGAGGTACACAATTTATTTGCTTAGTATGGACCCTAAAAGAATTGACCCTCAACATAGTTACGGTCTTACCTAGTGCACTCCTTTAAGAATTTGAGCAAATCGGTTTCATCCGGCCCCTGATCAGATTAGCTCAGTGTCATTACATGAATGTGTCATTGAATTAGTCAAGGGAATTAGCAAAATATGGAGATTTCCCATAACTTGTGTTTCTTGGACGTGTTTATTTGTTAAACACTTATCTGCTAGAACTAATTAGTAAAATTTATCAGAAAGCAATTATATTAACTAATTAGTTTAGAAAAATAATGATTAAATGTAGTTATTTAAATACAACAAGTGCAGATGCATTCATAAAAATTCACCTGTGATTTTTGTAAATTGCAATAATTATAAAAAGGTGTATTTTTTTCACATGCACACACAAATACTCGTGGCTATGAATCTGAATTTTGTAAAAAAAAAGGATCAACAATCACTTATAATTATAAAGCACTTTAAGTCACCTCTTACGACACCCACGGAAATAAATGTGTTTATGCTATTCTTTGCCAACACTACACAGCTAAACACAAATAATAATGCAGAAAACGTTATTCTAAAATAGAATAAATGAAAACTGTACATGAATAAAAAGTTATTTTGTGGCAAGTGGTCTTTAACCTAAGATATAGTAAATTAAGGTAAAGCCTTTGTTCGTCGAGTCTAATATTAAAAAAGAGCGTATAAATTATATTTTGATCCCGCTATTGCAGCACATCTTTAAGAGTCATTTTTAAACTTAAGTTTTCGCTTTAGTCACTTAATTCGACATAAGTACTACGATATAAGTACGTGTATGTACATACACAAAACGGTGTAACGTGTGCTTCAGAATTGGAAATTCTTCAGTCACTTTTGATAGTAAATTGTGGAATAGTTGGCAAAAGAAAAAACTAAATTCGAAGATCGAGTAAATAATGTATTATTTTTTTGATGACTCACGTAATATTTTTTTTAATGTTTTGAATGATACTATAAAATACAGTATGTTTTTTGGCTAAAAATCAAAGAAATGTTACAAAATGAACTTAATAGTATTCAAGTATTTAGTGAGGTTGAAAATATTATCTGACGCTACATTTTAGATTTGGTGGAGTCCATGTCCCAGCCGCGAGTGTCCTGATGAAGACGAGCAAGTGGATTTTGTTCTGGACAGATGTGTCGACCATTGCATGCTGTTCCATCCTACTGAAAGACCTGCCAGCGATCCAGCTGATGATAAAGATGACATCAAATTTCGTATCAGTCACAAAGTTAAACCACCAAATCTATCCAATAGCAGCAAGTAAGTTGCATGGGATGTATATTTTAAACCTTTAACGGATGATATTTTACGATTAAATGTAGTGCTTTCTTGACTTCTTGTTTTACTCCTATTTTCTCACCAAGTAATTTTATTGTTCGTAAATTATTAATCATTCATAGGTTTCCCTCTTAAAGTGTTAGTAAAGAACATACACCTATACACCACGCTTGCCTTCGAGTACTATTAAAATAAACAGTCTACTAAATAATAATACACTACTTAATAAATATTAAATGTATTTTATTACACAGTACAGAGTCATGTCATGTACTTGAATTTGTGCGACTAATTGATTACAATTAGTTGATCCTTCCGAAAGCTTTGATAAAACCTTCTACAAATATAGTGATAGATAATGAAAAAGATTCAGTGTCAAATTTAACGTTGAAATAATTTCAGTCACAACAATATGAATAATATCACGGACGAAGATTACAATGACGCCGCATTCTTTCTGATAGAAGTTCACGACGATTTAGGAGAGCCCAAAGAACAATTGGGGATTGAAATGGAAAGGGTAATGTATTCCTTAAATAAACCTGTATTCAATAATATATGCATTATAATATATTTAGTTACTACCAATATACGAGTACTCACGGCTATGCTAAGTCGCTACAATTGTGCGACACGCACGGCAAAAAAATAGGTTATTGCTATTCAAAGCCAACATGACTTTTGGTTGTTTGCTTATAAATGGTCATTTATCGATTGAGTTTTGCTTACCAGAATCATGGACCAATTCAGATACTTCTTCAAGCTTGTGAAATAAAACTTACGTCTGATCTCGTCTTTTAGGATCTCAATGATACAGTAACAGACTTTAGATCTCGTTTTGGGGAAAACCTTTTAATTGCACAAGGTGTAAATATTACTGCATTAGATAAAGAAGACTTAAGATGTGGAGGCCTTGTCATGTTACACAATATGACAAAACTATCGCAAGAACGACTCAAAACTTTGTCAGCAGGCTGTATGGTACTCAAATGCGATTTCAGGTAGCTATAATTTTATTTTGATAAACGATATGTCAATGTACTATGCACTCACATACAGTAGCATTATCTTGTGTAGATAAAACCGATAGTTATTTACTTAGCTACGTGATTTTAATGTTGGAAAATTACAGGAAAGGTGGCCCGGATATATGTCCTCCAGATTATAAAGAAAGCGACGATAAGACATTTTACATATATTTCTTCCTGAGATTTATGGGCACCATAATGCTATCTGCCGGTGTAACAATCATGGATCCAATAGCGTTGACCATGATACAAAAATACGGAGGTGATTTCGGCAGAGAAAGACTGTTTTCAAGTATAGGCATGGCAATATTCTCGCCTATTACGGGTATGCTCATCGACATGAGAAGCAAACAAGTAGGTTGGTACTTGCGTTCATTTTCAATCGTTATCTGTCTGTCAACAGTTTTCTAGTGTTGATGATTGTCTGATAAATATCAATGTCTTTTACAGGTTACACCGATTACTCAGCTGCGTTTTACACATATGACGTTTTGTTGTTAATATCAGCTGTGACAGTAGCTGCTATGCCTCTTGGAGCGAAACTACCGGCAGATAATTTATTACACGATCTCGTAAATATCATAAAAATGCCCCACATAATAATATTCATATTTTTCCTGTTTGCCTTGGGCAATTTTTGGGGATTTATCGAATCTTATCTATTCCTGTATTTGAAGGAATTAGGAGCACCAAACTTTCTGCTCGGTAAGTTGATAATGAATCCTGTGGTCAATGATAAAATTACATGCTCAGAAATGTCCGATGTCACTTCCTTACTGTCGGGTTTTATTGTTTAAATTCAACATCCATTAGTTCGCTAAGGTGTAGCTTATCTTGCAAGGAAGTGGCCGTGTAGTTTCTGAGTGTGTAGTAATTGGCTGTCTGATGTTTATGAGCGACCTCCCGTGAAACATATTATTTTGCGCGATGTCCAGGAATAACCGTGACGGTGGGCACGCTGAGCAGCATCCCGTTCCTCTACGGCGCCGACGCTATCACGGCGCGCATCGGCCACGTCAACGTCATCATCATCGCGTTCTTCTCCCACGCCGCCAGACTTGTTGGCTACTCCTTTATCGAGTAAGTTACATTGGATTCGAAGGAACGTACACATTTTGCTATAGGTTTTTTTCAGAGTTACTTAACGTAAACTAAGGTTGATAGTATGGTATGATACGAACTAACGTTTGTCGGTTTATTGTTATTCTTTGAGTGGTACTTTGGATTCCACAAACCTTACGCATAATTTGTACTTTGGGTAAGAAGCGCATAAATAACTAGCCTGAGAGGAATTTAATGCTACAAGTGATGTATCCGATCCACATCCATCACCGCCACTCTATGAGGAGTTTACGATTACATAACAAGGCTTGAAACAAAGAAATATTGTAATAATTGAAAACAGAATCAAATTGACATACATACATAGCTTCCAATATGCACGACTATAACACCAAAATATCATTCACACACACGCACTTATAGCCAAATATTGGAAATTAAAACCTTCACAGCCACTCTATGAATGAAGAGAGTAAATTATATTGTCAAATCAGTGATCGATGGTGATGTTTTAAAACCAAAGAATATCGCCTAACAATTATTTAATAGGGCCTTTATTCTGAGTCACCTCATATGTAACCCACGCACGGGACTCAAAGGATAATGCTATTTTGCCACCAGCGACTTACAATTATTAGGGCCGGTCCGCACAGCGATTTTTTTCCCTGCGGAAAAAGTTCGCATAATTTATTATCCGCCATCAGAACGATCGCACTGAGTGCAATTTATAGCAAAACACTGATTTTTGAGGATTTTTTTTCGTAATGAACGTGTAATTCTACTAAAACTAGTAATTCTGTATACTAGAAAAAAACCGCGCGGTTAATATTCGCTGTGCGGACGAGGCCTAATTAATTGTCAATGAATATTTTAAATCCTAATATATATTTAGCTATGCAGTATTAGCTTAGAATAGCACTAACACATTTCTTTCATCATTCATCCTTTACTTAACAATATTCACCACACACCACTTCCAAAAAATATTAATGGACGTAAACGAAGCTAGAGAGGTTTGTCAGGCTCGTACGAAGTGGCGATCGATAGTCTCTGCCTACCCCAATGGGAACTAATGTCGTGAGTATATGTATGTATACACTTCCAAAAGTGACTGAGGAATTTCTAATTTTGTAGCTCCGGCTACTCCTTTTAGAATTGATGACCATGAGTAAGTATACGTTTTAAAACCTGTTTTTCCATAGGGATTCCTGGTGGTGTTTTCCATTCGAGGCCATGGAATCACTATCCGTCCATCTGATGTGGGTGGCTGCAGCGACGTACTGCGCCATGTTGGCTCCGAAGAGTTTGTTGGCAACACTCATTGGAGTGCTTGGAATGGCTCATTTCAGTTTGGGTAAGTTTATTTTAATGTGCAACTGTCTTTTAAAATAGCCCGTCGTCAAATGGATTTTTAAACTTACAGGATTTTCTAAGATTTTCACGATTGCACATTATAATTAAAACAACTATTGATTTTCGTATATTTTTATCGCGTATTATCACATTATTTTTAAAGCCCAACGTTTCGAAAACTTTTCAGTTATCATGGTCACGGGAAGACTGAGGTGTTATACAGTACTATAAAATTTATTAATACTGACTACCTTCACAAAATTTAAGATACATTTGCGTTTAATATTTGCTATGTACAGAAAGAGCTAATGTTATCTGGAGTCTTGCTAGTGTTCTTCCCTGGCTTAGTTGTGCTAATGATCGGGTTCTAAGCAGGTGGTAATTGCCAACCATCATCTCTATTGAAGTTTGGATGTTTCTTTATTTCAATAGATTCGCGTATCATTCTAGGTATCAATCGACTCTCTTTTGCTAGAATTGTAGGTTTATCAAAACGCATGTGGTGGTTTGGCTTATCCGAAATTCAATAGTTGTTTTAATCATGAAGATACAGGGTTCGGAGTCGGATGAGAAAGAAGATACATAAAATTGCGTACTCACTGAATACGCGAAATAAGCCATCAATTCATGATTGGGTTGGTAGAGAGACCTAACGTAACGAAGCTAGAAACCTAACTACACTTTGCTATGATGGTGACTAATTACTTACTTTCGTCATTTACATTAATTATCTCATATAATTAATTTCCGTTGCCATTGAACCTTGGTTTTTCCGGAGATGTTTAGTATTAGTTTACCCATATTTTGCCTCAATTGTAGTAAGGCTCCTCTGATAGCTTATAACTAGGTACTAAATGGATTGACGTTTCAATTAAGGCGTAAAATATATCTCTATGTTTATATATTTTCTAGGTAGAGGCAGTGGCAGCTTCGGCGGTGGACTTCTGATAGCATCTTTAGGTACAAGAGAAGCATTCCGCTACATGGGCCTGATAGCCTTCCTTGGAGGAATACTGTACGGACTGTTGCATTACTTCTGGTTGAGGAAAACCACTATTAGAGGAATAGAAGTTGCTTCGGTCCAGGATAATGGTAACTATTAATTTATACAAAAGAAATACATAGAGAATAAAAAAAAGATGATACAGATCTGACAAATCAACAATAAATCGGCCAGTTGAGAAGGAAAAATCATTGGTGATGGATTTTACATCGCCTATATACAGGATGGCCAATCGGGTGACGTTATTTTTTTTTAGATAGCCTGTACCGAGACCTATCCAAAACACCCCCATGTACGTTCAGCGATTATTGATAGTTTTCAAGTTATGATTTTTTTATTTGAAAATTTAGAGATTATCCAGATTTTTAAAGAAATCGTCAAAAAAAGAAACTAAAATGATTTCTGCCTTTTATTTTTTTCAAATATAATGAATATATATTGAATGCCCTGAAAAAGCGTTGCAGCCTACATACAACTAGCGATAGATTTACATGACTAAGTTCCTCTCAAGCCATGCTAAGTCCAAGTTAATAATATGCCATTTAATGGCTATCTGTTTTTATCTGCTAAATGTAGGGTACCATTTTAAGTAAGTTTTAGACAAAGAATAGTTTTTTTTTATTTATGTGGTGGTTAGGTTTTCGCAACTACGAGAAACTATGATAGGTCTCTGCAATTTCAGAGGAAATATCTACCATACAGCAGATTAATTTTATCTGATACCAACATTTGACATACTATTCTTTATACATTTCAGATAGTGGTGAAGGAGACAAATTAAATGGAGAGCCCCTCAGAAAAGATGCAGAAACCATGGTGTCACTGGAGCGCCTGCATTTGATCACCAGGTTCAATCCCCTGGGCTCGTTGCGATCACTTCCACGGGGATCTCGAGCTAGGGTAACTTTCATTTCTATATTTATCGCACTATTAACTTTTGCACTGTAGTTTGAACGGTATACCTACCTAACCTTTTACCTTTACGTATTTAAACAACACCTAGATTCCTGTATAGACGACTAATTAGATTTCTTTTAAAAGTTATTAGCTTTATCACCCAACTTCTTGTTCAACCTCAAAGGTGAGATGAGTTTGAATTTGAGATTTGCACCTTTGCTAGACGCATCTTTAGTGAAATGCGTTTCATTTATAGGGAAACCCTGTAGAAGTCAAATTAAAGTGTATCTGATCAATATTTTAATTACAGTTTCTGGACAACAACTAGACCTCTAGCTTTTTTAACTTGCAAATATATTTTAATCCTTGTTTATAACCATTTATAGCTGTGTAGTGTTGGCTTAGAATAGCACTACCCCATTTCTTCCGGTGGGTGTACGTAAGAGGCAACTAACGCTATTGGGGCTCTTAAGGGACTTTTGGGCAATGCGGTTGGAGACCCATCACCAACAACCTTTATTTTACCATCTTTTCTCCACTCAACTTTGCTGTGGTCCAACAACAGTGCTGAGGCCCTGTTAGTTCCTTAGCTCTTGATACCCCTTCTAGGGATTTACAGCCGTGAGTATATGTATGTAAGTATGTTTATAACCAATGATGGAACCATTTTCTGGCAATGTTTTCATTTTTTTGTTTAATGTTGTGTTAAAGCTGTTTGTTTTCTACAAATAAATAAATACTAGCAAAACAACTGGCTAAACCAATCTTCGATTTTACTTTCAGTTATCCCAAGGCGACATAAATGAACTCTGCCGCAGTAGAAGCGGCAGTAACAGCCAACGCCGCTGCAGCAACATAGAGATATCTCCCAAGACTTCACGAGGTTCCGCGTCTAAAGTGGACCTTCTTCGGTCTACGTTGGAGATCAGCCATCATCATGGTCGAGGACATATTTCTAATCCCGTTCTTTCGAGTCCTAACCGACCGTCTAATCCTTATAAGGTGAGATAAAAGGTGTTTAAAATAGTTTTTTTTTAAGTTGGAAAGTGTTTTATCTGAAGATTATGTTTTTTTAGGTATATAGTGTTTGGATTTTATAAGCTCGAAACCTTGTCAGTAATGTTTTTTTTTCATAAATCATGAAGAGCGTTCCTAAAGGTCATTGGTATGGTAAAAGGAAAAGCGTAAAATAGTTAAATTACTTGAATCGAAATTATAAAATAGTTTATTACTTTCCTAATTAAAAAAACAATATCAATTTATTGCTTAATGATAAGTTTTACAACAATAATTAATTCAACTCAGTTCATTCTAAGTTGTAAACTTTACGGTTACGTTATCGATTGACTAACGCCATCTATGAGTTGTATGACTAACTATCATCATTATTAGGAAAACTTCGTAACCTATCAATCTAGCTCTAAATAATACCATATTATAGCTATCATAACATAACATAACATAAACGTTCACGCCGCATATCCCCGAAGGGGTTGGCAGAGGTACTAATACTTCTGAACATCACGTGGCTTTGTGACCTGGTGTTCAGAGTACCCACGTTTTGCAGGGACAGTGTACTCACGTGATAGGGGGCAGGCCTATCGCCGTTTTGTACGAATACACTGTCACATGACTAAGTACAACTCAGCCATGTGGGTTTCCTCACGATGTTTTCCCTCACCGTTAACAACCATGATAAATCAACCACACATATGTCTTTAGAAAACACAAATTGGTGTAGGCCCGACCCAGGATTATAGCTATCAATCCTCAAAAAGAGTAGACGAACCTGCCGAGTTAGAAATTCCTCAGCCACCTCTGAAAATTGGACTGTCTTAGTTTCAATTTTTCAAGCGCGATGTGGTGGAAACGAAACCCATTGCTTTTGTCCCGCTAATCTTCGAAATGTAGATGGGATTTTTAATATCTTGAAATATTAATGAATTGAGGTCGGGCATTTGATGTTTAAAAAGGGGTATTCGATATTAAGTGCCGTGAATATAGGGTATATTACGCTCACAACAATCTATACAGTTCCAATACAAAAAAATGCTTGATCAGAACTTTACTATAAACAGTGGCACAGCCATTCTAGAATTGAAAGTGTTATCGTATAGTTGACATACCGATTAAAATAAATTAACTCAGCTACAATGAACAATCCAAGCTACCGTTTCGACTATTTGCTCGGCGTATCTGTGACGTATGAATTGTACATAAGATGTTGTTCTTATCTATAGGGAGAGGATTTGGAAGACAAATCAAAGGATTTAGAATGTGAGACTGTCTATTTATGAAACTCATTGTTTTGGTTCCAAAAATTATGCTTCAGGGTTGTTTAATTCTAATACTTACGCCGTGTAGTGTCGGCTTAGAATAGCACTACCCCGTTTCTACCGATGGGTGTACGTAAGAGGCAATAAACGGTATTGGGGCTTTTAAGGGATTCTTGGGCGATGCGGTTGGAGACCCATCACCAACAACCTATATTTTACCATCTTCTCCCCACTCAACTTTCCAAAGGTGGCTAAGGAATTTCTAATTCCTGAGCTCTGGCTACCCCTTCTAGGGATTTACAGCCGTGAGTATATGTGTATGTATGTATGTACTTAAATTATAAATACGTAACTTCCAGAAGTAGCTTAGCTGTTTTGGGAGCTAAAGCCGTGAGAGGACTGGTAGACAGGATTGATAAATACCCAAATGGCCGATTCGAGTGATCCTCACGTAGCAGTGTTGGCTCTCTCCCTACCCCGAACCCAAAACGTTATCCTAGATGTCAGGTGCTGATCGCCTCTTTTGTGACTGAATAGAATAAATTACATACATACATACATATACTCACGGCTATAAATCCCTAGATGGGGTAGCCAGAGCTAAGGAATGAGAAATTCCTCAGCCACCTTTGGAAAGTTGAGTGGGGAAAAGATGGTAAAATACCGCATCGCCCAATAATCCCTGTAAAGCCCCAATACCGTTAGTCGCCTCTTACGTTCACCCACCGGAAGAAATGGGGTAGTGCTATTCTAAGCCGACACTACACAGCTGAGAATAAATTATTTTTAAAAATAAATACATCAAAGTATGCCTACTTTTAAGGAACAAAGTCTTGCCATTGTCTTGGCATAGAGACATAACTCGTGGGTATTAATGGTATCATGTGAGGTGACTTTAGGGATCTGGGGTATTTAAGTGATTGGTCGGCAATGTTGTTAAATACTTATAAGATATGATTGTTTATCGTTAATCCTTTGACGAAGTAGGATTAGGTAATGGTTAAATCACTAAAATGAGTAGCCAGAGAGAGAGAATTAGTAATTCCTCAGCCGCTTTCAGCCTCGCGACATTCGGTTAAACGTATGACACCCATTTTGTTGATAGGTATAAAAAAAGAATAAAAATGTGAATTCAACGTAAGGCTCTTCGACTTACAATCCTTACCTCATATGTTTAAAATGACAGTCGTTTTCTATCATTGTTTCCTCTACTTAAACTGATCACAGTTCCTTAAGACAATATAGTAATAAGTTAGTTTTAAAATAAGCTTTTTTTGTGCATCTACCCAGATAACTAGTTTACCGATCTCACCTTCTAAAGGTTGTCTGGAAGAGATCGCTTTTAGCGATAAGACCGCCGATTGTGTCTCACTGTAAACTGTATGATAATTTCTTTTGTAAATTTGTGTTTGATGTACAATAAAGAGTTATTCTATTCTATTCTATTCTATTCTATAGTAATGATATGTTATCCGTATGTATTTTCAGCTGGCGAATAGCGCACCGAAACTGACGCAGCGCAACAACATATCACAACCAGTCCTCTCCGAATTCGATCCTCGTCGACGAGACTCCATCCCCGAAGAGGCTGAGGAGGACAAGCTAGTCCAGCCGAAGAAACCCGCCAAAACCACCAGTGAAAACCTACCGCCACCACCAAGCTATTATGAGGCGATCAGCGAACACAGAAAAAGTTGGCATTCCGATGACAGTACCCCAACTTAGATATAAAGTATCAGACTTCCAAGTCTTTTGAGCCTGTATTCTTAAATATTGTTATCATAGTGGAAACAAACACCAAAGACCGCTTACATCTCGCTGAGAGTTTTTAGAATCACTTTTGTAAACGCTTTAATTTATTACACAAGTTTTGTAGCTATTATTGCTAATATATTTTAAGATATATTATAGTTCTTTTTGTATCTAGTTCCTACAAGCCTTCAGCTGTTGTATTACTTAAAACTTGTACGAATTACCACTTAAATCAGATAAGTGGTTACCCATTTGAGCGAAACAAGCAAAGGTAGTTATTAAAGTAGGATTCAAAAGGGCAAGCACGAGCCGTGTTTAAACTAGTTATCGCGTGGGATAAAGCAGCCATCTCTTACGCACTTACTTAGTATCGTATACTGCCATCTCATTCCAACCGTTATCGTGTCGATAAAATAGCGCTCGTGCGCTAAATGATAGACATACCTTTTTTATAATATTGTATTTAGCAGTCTTTAAAACAATCTAATTCTTAAACAATTTATGACTTTATGTTTAATTTGGTTTTAATACCATGAACAAAAATACCAATATTACAATTTTACTATCTTCATAATTTCTAGTAAGAAAAAGATACATAATAAGCATAAATAATAAGAAGACTCGCAAACAAAACAGATTTACTAAAAAATATCTAAGCATCTAAACAATAACCTTTAAAAAAGACTCACATAAAACAATATTTGCAACTTACTGTTATTTCATGTCAAGCAACGAAATAAAATAATGAAAAAAAAAGTAAATTGATAAGAATACAAAAACTTATCATCATCAAACTACTAAATTTAAAGGAATGCGTCAGTATATCTTTAAAATATCAGAATAAAGTAGTAGAATAAAGGATTATTCTTGAAATTAGTCAGTCAAATGCGTTTTATTTGGCCGATTTTAAAAATAACTACAATACCCTAAGAAAGCTTACTAACAGAATACTTTATACCAGAAATTAATAAAAAGTAGATCTGCTACAACGACATTTGTCTAAATGATATTTTATAATTTGCGAATAATCAAGTCCGTACAGTAATGATGTATGCACACTACACAAGTCTGTTGCATTTGTATTCCGGAACTTTAAGACAATGCTAATAAATTACATAAAGCATTTATTTAACACATTAATCATATTTTAAACAATATATATCTTAAAGAAATATGACATCAGCTGAACGGAAACAGCAAGATCGTGACTACTTATTTGAGGGTCAACTTCATTATGAGTCGATATTTTTTCAAATAACTATTAACACGATATATCAAAAACATCGGTCCATTATCGCTTATTGTATGCGACTATGTTAAAATCGATAATCTGTTGAGGTTTATAATAAACTTACAGAAGACTATTTGATTTAGATAATCTATTCGTCTTCGGGACAATTCTTCTGGTCGGTTCTGATGAAGTAAGATCTACTTAGCCGGTTCTTGTCCAGCGACGCGTATGCCTTTTCAATCACGCTCATTGGTGGGTTGCGCTCCCGAGTGAGGATCCAGGCGTTTTCTGGAAGAGACGAGGACGTAAATGTAAATATAACTGATTTTGAACGTAGGTAGACTTAGGTGGTTGGCATAGAGTGTTGTTTTATAATATGCATACTACCTATTTCCGATTGATTTGCAAAAGTATCAAACGAAAATTAGGGTTTTAAGCCAATTATATTAGTAACCAATCAATGCTATTCTTTCTACGAGTATCCAAAGTGGCTGTGTTTACATTAGTTAATAAATTAAAAAAGTCAACACACATTATTTGCTATGCTATAAGGGACCTTGCAATTTTAAATTTGATACATCATGTTGTTTCAGTATAATATATGCCACTGGTGTAGCGATGCGACGTCTCGCTAGTGATACAGTTTTTTTTCATTCACACATACATACGAGTATAATCGGGAAGTCAGAGACTGTCGATCGCCATTTCTTACGATCCTCGCAAATCTCCGAGGTTCATAGACATTAATCAGTATTTTTATACATGCCCTTTTATGCTGCCTGCACTTTTGCGCTTATTATCTGTTTAATTATGACAAAAAAGAAAAAATCTAAGTTTTTATATGCAGAAAATACGGTACATTCGCTATTCATAACAATATTTTAGCAATTATAAAAATAATTCTGCGTATTTTGCTTACACCTCTCATAGTTATCCTCCGTGGTCGTCCTTTCCTCGATACTGTACTTTATTATAAAGTGACATACAGCTTCTGCTATATAGCAGCAAACTAAAGCAGAAGGCTAAACTAAAAACATTACCAGTATGAAACAATCCAAATCGTTGCAGGCCCATACTCAGGTGTTATTATCGGTTGCTTCACCTTGGGTGATTGACCTGAATCCAGAACCATTAAAACTAGAGGTAAAACATTATAGCTAGTAAGCCTAAACTCCTAATTACCTGTATGGAACAATCCAAAGTCGTTGCAGGCCCAGACCAAGGCGTAGTTATCGTAGTCGGTGTCCAGCACCCAGTAGGGCGCGGCCACGTTGAACGGCATGCTGGGGAACCGCACCGCCAGCTTGCCCACGTCGGACCTGGACACCTGCGTGGCCTCGCCTTGGATGGTGGAGCGAACTCCGGAACTGGAAGAGGAGATAAAGTTTTGAAATACACATAAGAGTTGAAGCGACGTCTATACGGTGAACTCACTCGCACATTAAATTAAATTACAAGTTTGTACAAAGTGGGAGGTACCCCACTAGTTGCATGAGGCTTTTGAGATTGCGTCAGAAACTTCTCACATGATATACTCGCCTCGCACGCCTATCCTGCTCCCGGGGCTGGTAAGTATACCTTTGCTATTGATACAGTGGTTACCCCGACTTGGCGTTGGAGATTTGTAGTTGTAGAGGTCTTTAGGGATAGATGTTTCTGGCCAGCATTGCATGTCTTTGACCTGAATAATAATGCTGATAAAGTGAGTGAGATCTTCGTGTTAAAACAGCTACAGTGGTTAGTCTTAGGTTCAAGATATTTACCTAAGACAATTTCTCAAATAATATTTCCGGTATTTAACCCAGTTAAGTAGGATATGGCAGGGTGAATCAATTATCCGATGACGAAAATATGATCATAGGTTTTAATAATCAATCATAGGTGTCGGTGGGAACGCAAACTGTCCCAGCTACTATATCAGTGGTGGTTGTTAGCCTACCAACCCACACACCATATTCAATTTAGGTTCTAGGCCTTTAATGAGGACATATATGGACTGAAACGAAAGGGTACATACATAAATGAGTTTTTGATGAAGGTAAACAAAAATGGGTTTAGACGAAGAGAAAAATAAATGGACTATGGCCTAGGACGTCATATATGAGCTGTGTTTAATGAAAAGTAAGTAAAACATACAAGCTACTAAGCTGCTGGTTGTTGACGGCGATGATGCCGTTGTCCTGCTCGCTGTACTGCGCGGTGACGCAGCGCCCGCCCAGCTGGAAGAACGCGAAGTAGCGCTCCGCCTCGTACCACTTGCCGAGGTACTGGAACACATACATTATAATTGAAAAACGCGTATTACCATATTTTATTTAATAATTGTTAGATAAGCCGTGTAGCTAACGATAAGTAAGCTAAGATGAGCACTATGAGCAGTACCCCATTTCTTTCCGCGGGTGTTCGTAAGAGGCGAGGTATTGGGAATTTTTAAGTGATTTTCGGGCTGTACGGTTGAAGATTCATCCTTCATCAAACCTTTATTTTATAATCTTCTCCTCACTCAACTTAGAAAATTCTGAGGAATTCCGAATTCTGAAGCTCTGTCAACCCCTTCTAAGGATTAACAGCTGAGAGTATATGTATTTAGGTTTAAGAAAAGTTTATTACCATCTTTAAATAAAGTAATTTAGGTTTAAGAAAAGTTTATTACCATCTTTAAATAAAGTAATTTATAGAATCAGTCACACTACATTGCATAACGTAACTGACGCATGTCACCCGTTAGTATGTTGTAATTTCTTTGTAGTATTTAGTTTGTATGTCTCATTATTTTTAGCATTTTTTTTACAAATGTATGAAGTGGAAACTTTATATTTTATTTTGATTTACGTTCCTTACGCGTTAAATCGAGAATGTTTTTATTAGGTTTTTTATTACATGTTGTACTGTGCACCGATTTTGCTCCAAAACTTTCCTCACTAAGTAAACGTAGACACATGACTAAACAAACATATCTTAGTCATTATTGTTTTCTAATGATGATTTCCCTCACCTTGATAAATAACTATATCCTTCATCTTCATCTAAAAGTAAGCGTGTTTCTGGTAAATGAAATTATAATCTAAATACTTGCCGTATCATGCAAGTAGGCTGTTCTTATTGTTGCGTGTCTACATGTTAATAATAGTTCGATATTCTTTTCAAGTAAAGTAAATTATTAATTTGATATTCATTACAAGGTCGCTATAATTATATCATTTAATTCTCATGCGAATGCAAAGAGTTTTATACATTTTGCAGACCGACATTTATTTTAAATCTAATGTTACATGAATTAATTAGCATATCTGATATTTAAGAGTTGGTTTTAAATATTATGAATTTAGTTGTATGTGACTATATAAAAAAAACAAAATAAGACAGGACTATCATTTCCATAAATTTTGCTAACATCTTCCTACTTCATAAGAACTGTATAGGTAGTATAATAGCTGTAATTTTATTACATGTATTAGGCACATTAACATTTAGCTAAATAAGTAATGGTGAATCCTAAAAATTACAAATAGTATTAAAACCCAAAAAACTCAACAAAAAAAAGAGCAACCCCAAAATTATCACTGCATAGTTTCATTAAACAATGATACGAGGGGCATGTCGAAAGAAAATAGATACTCTTTTCTCATTTAATTGACACTGGCAAGCTATACACCATCTTATAGGCTGGTTTTTTATTTGTTTTTATTGACATATTTGAATATCGTACCTACATAGGAAATTTAGAAACTGATTTCTATTCTTAGATCTCTGTTTTAATTCCCAGGGTTCAACTCAGGAAGTAAATTTAACTGATTTAACCCAGTTTGTTAGGATATGAAAGACTTGCCTCATGATAATTCCGTGCTCAAGACGGCATGTTTAGTCGTCCCCGTCTATTATCACCGGTAGTAATCGTTAGTCTACCAACTCGAACTAGGGTCAGAGTGGTAGACTATGGCCGAATCATACTGAGAGTGATCATTATAAAAGATATGGCGATATCTAACTAACTAAGAAATCTGCGGTATACCGTTTATGAACTGGTTTAAAACTTCACCTTGGCACAGTAAAATTAGTAAATTGCACCTAACATAAATTATCAGAATGTCGAATGTGTACTGGCAGCCCTGTACAGTATAAGTATGCACCTTATACTCGTAATGTCACAATTTCAATTTGGTTCCAAATTGCAGTGCCCACCAGCATCCTCCTTCCAGATATAAGCCGTGAGTATAAACATAAATATAGTAAATTAAACAGATGTATAAAAGTGAGGCAGAAAAATGTAGAGTTAAGAGGAATATATTACTGTAAAGATATGTGGTATGAGTTAATAAAATTTATATTGATAGCGCCATTAAAAATGTAACAATGGAATTATTAATTGCATACTGAATTTTCTAGTTTACCTAATGGTCAGGTATAGAATTATAAATTCATGTCACGGTTTGTAAAAAGCTATAATGTGACCGTTAATTTACCATACAATTGTGTTGAAAGTAATAAGTGTCTCCATCATGCTGGTTTAATAAGGTATACTTCTGATATAGAAAAATAAATCAGTATTTATGTAAATATTAATGAATGTAAGTTGGGCCAGAGTATATGCAAATAATAGTGTAATGTCTTTTTGTTTCTTATATTATTATACATACATACATACATATACTCACGGCTATAAATCCCTAGAAGGGGTAGCCAAAGCTAAGGAATTAGAAATTCTTCAGCCACATTTGGAAAATTGAGTGGGGAAAGGATGGTAAAGTAAAGGTTGTTGGTGATGGGTCTCCAAACGCATCGCCCAAAAATCACTTAAAAGCCCCAATACCGTTAGTCGCCTCTTACATACACCCATCGGTAGAAACGGGGTAGTGCTAATCTAAGCCGACATTACACGGCAAATATATAAATATTATTATATTGCCATAAAGGAGTTGCGCAATGCGCATGCATAGGTTTGTTGTGACATATATCAATATTACCTGCTAAAAAACTTAAAATTTATAGTAATAAATAAAGAATAAATAAAGGAAAGAAAAATTTCGACACAGGCGGGAATCGAACCCGCGACCTCGAGTATACGCTCCCGTCATGCCACGTGAGGTTTTCATGAACAAAAAACATTCAAAATTAAAATATATAGGTTGGAGACCCATCACCAACGATAGTTTATTCGTAATATTTTTTCCCCTATCAACTTCCAAATGTGGCTGAGAAGTTTCTAGCTCTAAAGCATTGGCTACCCCTTTTTGGGATTTATGGCCGTTCGTATATTTATATGTATCTTTTATAAAAAAAAATAAAAAAAATACCCTGTTAGGATTAAACTCCGTCATAACGTCGACCTCAGGGCAGGCTCCGAACATGGGCACCTGCGCCAGGGCGGGAGTCACCACCATGCACCCGCACAGGAAGATCGCTATGTCTCGTACTACCGACATTCTGGAAACAAAAAATTTAATAGAGTTATGGTTTATCACCATCATTGTTCAGTTCATAGTTTTTTACTACTAAGCATACCGAAACTATCACGGAACTAAAAAAGGAGTCTAAATAAATCTAGACAAGAAAAGAGTTGTAAAGAATTAATAAATGCATAGCAACGCTTACGAAAGTTTCCACAACATTATCTTAAAAAACGTCAATTAAAATAATTAACGGACTGTGGATATTTCTACCTGTTTGCGTTATAATATGACAAAAATAAGTTTTCTTGTATGCGAGTCCCATAACAAATATATTATATTATCTGTGATTATATTCAAAGTTCTAGTAGTAACTACTTTCTAGACTTAAATGTCTACGAACTATTTCATCGACTTAGAAATTCCTTAACCACTTGTAGAGTTTAATGGAGTAAAGAGTTTAAAATTAAGAGCTGTTGGTGATGGGCCAGCCACATTGACCAAGAATCTCTGAAAAGCCCCTAAACCTAAATCATCTCTATCGTTACGACAACACAGATATAAATAAGTAAGAATATTGTTTAAGCAATGTACATATAAAGTCTTGCAAAACCTCATGGCATATTTAAAAAACATTTCAATGTACAAATACAAAATTTTCATACACAAACAGACGCGAGGTTCCGTGTCATTTCACAGTTAGGCGCCGGTCAAGAAAATAACAGTTTCAAATTTTATTGTGGTGTTAAAACAGCCGTTATCTGTTCAAAATAATAGTGGCTAATGAACAATGAAAAATGATGTGTGACTTCAGAGGAAGACAGACATCGAAAAGGATAATTAATTATTGAGGATGTGAAAGGTTGCGTTGACCGAGACGTTTCTTCATTTTATTCTAATGAACCAACTTATGAATGCAATGTTGTACCTACCTACTAAACTAGACAAATAAACAAACCACATACATACATACATACTTACGGCTATAAATCCATTGAAGGGGATTAGAAATTCCTCAGCCACTTTTAGAAGTTGCATGGGGAAAAGATGGTGAAATAAAGGTTGTTGGTGATGGGATCGCCCAAAAATCTCTTAAAAGCCCTAATACCGTTAGTTGCCTCTTACGTACACCCACCGGAGGAAATGGGGTAGTGCCGCAATTTTATGGACTGAATAAAAAAAATGGCTTTTAGGTCGAGGTTTCAGGTATAAAGAGGTAATTGTTTGGGACTCAGTTTAAAAACAGCCTAGTGTATTTTTATTATATTTGAAAAAAAAATTCCAATGCATAGTAAAAATACTAAACTCACTAGCAACGCTTAAAAAAAATGATGTGCATTTTATTTCTTTCACTGAAAACGTAAATAAGACCAAGTAAAAATCAACATTGTATTATGAGAACAAGTATTAGATTTTACAGAAAAAACATATAGAAAGAAAGAAATACATTTATTTGCTGTTCATATTCAGCAATATAACTACAAAAATATAATAAAGAAGAAACAGAAACGCGAAACAATAATAATAAAAAAAAAATACATAAAAGATTTTAAAATTCTTTAAACGATGACTAAATGATTGTTATATTTTTATTAGTGAATAATTGCTAGAACATAACATAAGGTGCAGCAATTTAATCTTGCATGCTCATTAATAGTACCAATTTGCACAAATCAGAACCTAACTTTGATGTGCAATGTTTATTTTGTTGGGCTAGTTTAAACTTCTTGAAAGTAATTTTAAGTTCTCTTTATAAATACATACATACATACATATACTCACGGCTATAAATCCCTAGAAGGGGTAGCCAGAGCTAACGAATTAGGAATTCCTCAGCCACTTTTGGAAGTTGTGTGGGGAAAAGATGGTAAAATAAAGGTTGTTGGTGATGGGTCTCCAACCGCATCGCCCAAAAATCCCTTAAAAAGCCCCAATACCGTTAGTAGCCTCTTACGTACACCCACCGGAAGAAAAGGGGTAGTGCTATTCTAAGCCGACACTACACAACAATTATAAATAATAAAATTATAATATAATTTTCCAAGTAAAACTAATAACGATATTGTTTATTATAGGTATTGCTCAAGTATTCAGTAACTTCACGTTTTTATGATGTTACATCAATAGGAGAATCTCACGTCGTCAGCGTCAGTGGGAACCAACTCACGTCAACGAAAGCTGTAAGCAAACAATTAAAAACAAAAGTTCTATAGAAAATGTCGATGACATGGTACAATACTTGTGTGAAAGAATAGAAAGTCAATAGTAATGGAGATCTATAAATAAATAGTTTTTTTTAGCAGTATAGATCTTTACCAATATTAGTATGAAATCTGAATCATCGATTCAAAATAATATAGTTCGTGAAAAAATTAAGTGTTATTTCATTTTGTAATCAATAACCAACATCTTATCTATACATACATAGATAGTGGTTCTAGCTGTCTTTATGTTATTAATAATAATAATAACAAAATTACAACCGCGAGGTATGCAACCTCAGAAACTATTTTTTGACGATGACGGATGATAGTATTCGGGGAGAGGTGGTCGCTAGTGATAAAGGACTGACTCCCTTATCGTTGGCCTCACAGGATTGGCGAACCCCGGAGGTACTTAGCACCTCTGATCGGGAGTCCGTATGGAAAGAGAAAGAGCTGCACGGGAGGTTTTACAAGGTACTTCACGAACCTTTCGTGGACCGTAAAGCCTCCCTGCATTGGCTGCGTTTCGGGGACCTCTTTGGGGAAACCGAAGGTTTTGTCTGTGCAATACAAGACCAGGTTATCAAGACGCGGAACTATCGGAGATACATCCTAAAGGACGGTACCACAGACGTTTGTCGAGCATGTGGCCGTCCCGGAGAGTCACTTAGGCATGTTATTTCCGGTTGTTCGGCTCTTGCTAACACTGAGTACTTGCACAGACACAACCAAGGAGCCAAAATCCTGCATCAGGAGCTCGCTCTGAAATACGGACTCTTGCAACAGAGGCTGCCGTATTACAAGTATCTGCCGGAGCCAATCCTACAAAACGACCGTGCCAAAATCTATTGGGACCGATCCGTTATCACGGACAGGACTATTCTAGCGAATAAGCCTGATATCGTGGTATGGGATCGGTCGCAGTCGAGGGTATTTCTAGTGGATGTCACTATCCCTCATGACGAGGGTCTCGTGAAAGCCGAAACCGAGAAGCGTCGGAAATATCTCGATCTGGCTCACGAGATCACCGACATGTGGGGTGTGACTTCGACAGAAATAATCCCAATTGTTTTGTCCGCGAACGGGTTAATTCCAACCAGCCTCGCGACCAACTTGAGGCGGTTGGATTTCTGTGGCGTGTCGGTTCCAGCACAAATGCAGAAAGCGGTGCTGCTCGATACGGCTCGGATCGTCCGTCGATTCTTGAACCTGACTCCCTGACCCCGACCGACTGTGCTTTTGTCGGGGAGCACCGCCTCTCCCATTTAAAATTTATATTTTCATTTTCGGCCATGGGAGAGGCGAGAAACAAAAATGTCTTTCGAAATAATAATAATAATAAAACTCTTTATTGCACATTACAAAATAAAAACAACAATTACAAAAAAGATCGGTATAAAAGCCAAAGTACAACTGGCGGTCTTATCACTAAGAGCGATCTCTTCCAGACAACCCATTAATGGAAAGATTTGCTGGATTAAAAACATGTTCGGTAGATGTCCAATAAATGTCCAATAAATTAAACTGATTTGCTTAAAAACTAAAAATTATTCATCAAACTATTATCTATCTATTTTAAGTATTACTAAATATTTATTAAGTTCTAATACACTTACAGATACAGATAGTATTCCATAAAATAAATAATATTCAATAAATACAATACATATGCAATCGGTCGCAGTCGAGGGTATTTCTAGTGGATGTCACTATCCCTCATGACGAGGGTCTCGTGAAAGCCGAAACCGAGAAGCGTCGGAAATATCTCGATCTGGCTCACGAGATCACCGACATGTGGGGTGTGACTTCGACAGAAATAATCCCAATTGTTTTGTCCGCGAACGGGTTAATTCCAACCAGCCTCGCGACCAACTTGAGGCGGTTGGATTTCTGTGGCGTGTCGGTTCCAGCACAAATGCAGAAAGCGGTGCTGCTCGATACGGCTCGGATCGTCCGTCGATTCTTGAACCTGACTCCCTGACCCCGACCGACTGTGCTTTTGTCGGGGAGCACCGCCTCTCCCATTTAAAATTTATATTTTCATTTTCGGCCATGGGAGAGGCGAGAAACAAAAATGTCTTTCGAAATAATAATAATAATAAAACTCTTTATTGCACATTACAAAATAAAAACAACAATTACAAAAAAGATCGGTATAAAAGCCAAAGTACAACTGGCGGTCTTATCACTAAGAGCGATCTCTTCCAGACAACCCATTAATGGAAAGATTTGCTGGATTAAAAACATGTTCGGTAGATGTCCAATAAATGTCCAATAAATTAAACTGATTTGCTTAAAAACTAAAAATTATTCATCAAACTATTATCTATCTATTTTAAGTATTACTAAATATTTATTAAGTTCTAATACACTTACAGATACAGATAGTATTCCATAAAATAAATAATATTCAATAAATACAATACATATGCAATATATATAAAGATTTTTAAATAAAATACATATATACATTTTACGACATAATATATAATAGAATATATAAACTTTTGTATGCAACACAAATAATATTATAATGTTTCGGAGAGGAAGTGTTTTTTTACCATTTTCTTGAAAATAGGGAGAGACTTGGCTAATCGCACCTCTACAGGAAGACCGTTCCATAGTTGTACAGCCTGGACGGTAAAGGAGGAACTGTAAAAATTGGTGGAATGGGAAGGGGTACTCAACAAAAGATTGTGGTAAGAACGCAGATTGAGGTCATGTGAAGAGTGAAGGAATTGGAAACGCTCTTTAAGGTAGGAGGGGGTGGCAGGATTAAACAAGATAGAGTACAGGAGAGACAGAGTATGTGCATTCCGGCGGAGACGAATTGGAAGCCACTGAAGTTTATTGCGATACGCAGAGACATGGTCATATTTACGCAGTCCGAAAATAAATCTAATACATAAGTTTTGTAAGCGCTCAAGTTTGTTCAGTTGATCTTCAGTTAGATCGAGATAGCAGGTGTCAGCATAATCAAGAATAGGTAGTAGAAGAGATTGGGCTAACGCAGTTTTGGTAGCAGTAGGGAGAAAGTTACGTGTAATATACATTTCACTTACATAGACACTTATGAGAACTTAAAACAATCACGATATGTATTACAATCTTTATATATTAAACGAGAGAGCTCAATTTTTGTCGGCCCATTCACGTTGCGATGCGTGGTCACAAAAATGAGTTCTTGGTATCAATTTAAAGTGATCATCGAGACGGTGTGCATAGCGTCGAGCTTTTTTGCATAACTGGATTAGTTAAATTATGAACAATTAACAAAGTGTCCATTGGCAACCGTGCGAGCGGGACACACTCCTCTAGTATATATTAAATATATAACTACCCTTTCCTCCCAATCTTATCAAAATGCAAGATTGTGCTAAAGGATTTTAAATTAAATGCCTTGGCTACTCCATTTAGTATTTACTACCGTGAATATAGCAGTGTTAATTTTATATGGCAAAGAGAAAGATACGATAATATCCATAAACTTATCAATATGCCAACTTATATATAAAGCCCATACAAATCAAAAAGATCACATTTCTTAAAGTGTGTTACTTTACTAAATATTAATTTCCATATGAGCTTTTAAATTTTCAGCCAACCGTGCTTAATTTATTCTTTGTCACGTGTTTAAAAACTTAACGGGTGAAGTTCAGTTTACATTATAATAGCCCGCGCCTGAGAGTGCATGGTTGTGTTTTAAAAAAAATAGTTGACATCGATACAGTCATACGTTTGCTTTGTTCAAATGCAGATAAGATCGCATATCTTATCTTTTTTCCTTTATATGCAATGTTACCTAAAATATAGTAAATACATTTTAATATATTTTGTTTTGACCTAACTCTTAAAGCAAATTAACATAACAAAAACTTTGTAGCTGATGTATATAACTAAGTAGATTTTAATTTAATTGATAATGGTTGTTTTTAAAATTAAAGCTATTATTCAAATTACTATAATAAATAAATTACAAACACTTCAACAAAAACTTACATGTGTTTTATTTTATCCACCGCTTTGAGCTTATAAATCATTGATATAGATATCAATATTTTGGGCAAATATTAAAATCTATATCTATCTAATATAGATATCAATATTTTGGGCAAATATTGAAATCTAGTCTTGTGAAGTGGGGCTGCCGGACAACGAACACATAAAATTAATCAGATCATAGATTAATTTCTAAATTAACTTCTTTATAAGATACTTGAGCTAAGAGTTAAATATTTAGATTTAAAAACAAATCCATAAGTCCTAATTTATCTAAATTATATAAATATATTTCCTTTTATATTTAATCTACTAATAAATATGGAATTATTAAATTTGTTCTGTGATTTATCAAATAAAATAAGCTACTTCTCGGTCATTCCTAGTCTATTAAATGTAATATGATTTTATGTAAAAAAAACTGGAAGGAATGGCTTTTAGTGATATTAATATATAGCGTATTTTAGTGATTGGCAAAGTGGGAACTGTATTATTTCTATAAAAAATCTATTGCCATGTAAAGAGTTTTCATAGTCCATTATAATTGAATAGACATAAACCGATATCTCTTAAATATATAGAAGTATATATAGGTAGTATAGGAAGAGGAAGCCTAAGGTGGTGTTTGTCAAACACCGATTCACGAAATCATACAAATGTTTACTCGAACCGTTGGGGTAGCCAGAGAGTAATAATTTCAAATAATGATCTTTTCAATTGTGACCGCTTTCATTCGCTGTTGCTTACATTGTTCGCTTCATTCTTTTACATTCTTCGCATGTGTTCGCTTACATTCATAAATCTTTTCACAGCTAAAAGTCCGATTATTCTTAACACTTGGGACACCTCCCTTTTTAGCGGTAACATTGCAAAAATTCGAATATTTTCAATCCGAATTTCAACATTTAGAAAACGGTTCACAGAATTTACGTATCACAGATTTCCACAACTTCATTAGTACATAAATACATTTTCTAGAAGTATCATTTCCCAGAAAAACTAAAACCAGATTATAAAAATGAATTTTTTGCTTTTACCAACCATATCTTTTACTAAATCTCATTATTCCAAGGTCTAAAAGACCGATGTAACTTTATCTATAGTCTAACAATAATGTTAGAAAAATTGTATAAAAACGAGGATGCATGCCTGTTTGTATGCTACTTGCTTGATTGTTTGCATGCTTGCTTGGTTGCTTGTAAGGGGGGGGCGAAAGCCCCCTGCAGGCAAAGAAAAGTTTGGTCTCTATAGTTAGGTTAGGTTAGGTAAGATTATGTATAAAACGAGGAGCGCAGCGGAGCGAGCACCTTAAATGCCTGATGCATGCCTATATGGATGCATGCTTCCATGCTTGCATGCATGCCTGCTTGCTTGCATGCATACTTGCTTGTTTGCAGCTTGCTTGCATTCTTGCTGCATGTAGGGAACGGGGGGCTGGGTATACTACTTACATAAAATATGCCTGCAAAATTATTCTTAGCAGTAGGTATCATTCAATACATCTGTATTTTAAATGTATGGAAAATGATTTTATGGAATAGTGCATACATACATACATACATACATATACTCACGGCTTTAAATCCCTAGAAGGGGTAGCCAGAGCTAAGGAATTCGAAATGCCTCAGCCACGTTTGGAAAGTTGAGTGGGGAAAAGATGGTAAAATAAAGGTTGTTGGTGATGGGTCTCCAACCGCATCGCCCAAAAATCCCTTAATAGCCCCAATTCCGTTAGTCGCCTCTTACGTACACCCACCGGAAGAAATGGGGTAGTGCTATTCTAAGCCGACACTACACAGACTATGGAATAGTGATTATTCGGAAAAGCAATATTGCGGAATGAAGGTATATCTGGTTTTTGATTCTGTGGGAATCCGTTCTAGTGGTTAATCATAATGATAGTAAAGAAGAAAGAAAGTCAATTGGTAATATGGAATGCACGTATTCGAAATTTCGGTGGAACAATATTACAACAATTAAAAAAAAGTTTATTAGTTTTCGGTACAATCATATTCTGCTTTAAAAGTTTCGGAAATACAGTATGTAACCCTTTTTAGCACATACTTCTTAGCATCTTTCATAAATATCTTTCTCTCATTCGCGCTATAATTAATGTTTGAAGATACATTACTTAAATAGACACCAGATAAATTTACTTACTTACTTACTTATACTCACGCCCATTATTCCCATTGGGGTAGGCAGAGACTATCGATCGCCACTTAGTACGATCTTGACAAACCTCTCTTGCTTCCCTTACATTCATTATCCTTCTCATACCTGCTCTTTTATTCTTCTCACTTCGGACCCCCGCCTTTATAAGAACGTTTTCTATCTGGTCCAGAAACGTTTTACGAGGCCGTCCTCTACTAACATTCCCATCCACATTGGCTCTATATATCTCTTTCGCTACTTTATTTTCATCCATCCTCTCTATGTGCCCAAACCACCTCAACATTCCTTTTTCTATCTTGCATACTACGTCATCTTTCAAACCTACTCGTTCACGGATCACAGTATTTCTCACTCTATCACACAGCCTTACATTACATATACTTCTGAGGGATCTCATTTCCACTGCATTAACTCTGCTTTCATGCTTCTTCTGCCATGCCCAACATTCACTACCATACATCAGCGTGGGAACCAGAACAGCATTATGCACAGCTATTCGAGCCTTTTCTGACAACGACTGGCTCAACATCAGACTGTTCATGGCTCCATTCACCGCGTTTCCCTTTTTAACTCTCCTTTCAATATCTTCCTCACATTTTCCATCCCTAGTAAACAAACTCCCCAGATATACAAATTCTTTCACTTGTTCCACTTTCTTACCATTTATAACAATGTCACATTCTGTCATACTTTCCTCTCTTTCAAAAACCATTGTTTTGGTTTTGTCCACATTCACTCTCATTCCCTTTCTTTCGAAAGACTTACACGCAATGTTCACCATCATTCATAAATTTAGAAACTCGAAAAGTATGACGATTGTTTCTATAATTTACTGTTGTACAAATGATCAAGGATCCAATTAAACCAGCATATTTATAACATTGATTAGCATAAAACTGATTTCAGGGCATTGGCAGTCGCTTATTTCCATTGATTACCTAAAATAACACGTATCCTTTAAATTATAAGTATTTCAAATGTAAGTATACGCATTAAGTTAAACTCATTCGTATTGCCCTAGGTCAGGTTCGTAAGTCTTGTTTGTTTTTATTACGATAGTAGTAAGGGCGGTTTTAGTATAGCAAGTAATAATTGTGCATTTTCCAATGAACGGTATTTGTTACGGTAAAATGTGCTATTAAAGTGCATTGCTACGGAGCTGGTTTGTTGAGGACTGCAGCAGGGTTTATTGAGCTAGGTTTTAACATGGGTCAGTGTATTCTGTTCTTCTAAGAAGTAATTTTTGTATTAGTTTGTCCATATATCTGTATAATAAAAACTGACTGAGAAAGACTGCGGTAAATGTATTTCCAACTTATCTTGCCATATTTTATTATATCACAAACCCTACGGCGATACAATTTTTACTTCGCATTTTATTTAAGCGATCGCAGTTTATAATTTTGTCGTAATAAATGACAGTTACTTGTGTTTCAAATCGTCATCACGTCGATTTTGAATAGCACAAACGTTACTCTTCTAACTGGTGGCGCGTGAGGCGACTAGATAATAAGATTTCATAGATATATTTTTTGAGACATGGTTGGAAATCATCGAAAGTGATCTTTATTTTTTATTCCTTACTAAACTCCCCATAGCACTGAAGAATTGTTGATTCCAATCCAAGCTGTGCCTACTCCATGTTGGGATAATAATTTTCCTGCAGGATACAGTTTAAAAACAATCGTATGTTGTCATGTATGTTTAGCCTTTAGTATAAATTATCTTTATACTATCTTGCTAAATGATTTTTAAAATTATTACTTTTGGGTGCAATTATGAACACCCAGTGTGAGCCGTGTGAGTAATTGTTAAGAAACTCTTACATACTATTTTGCACTCAGAATTTTATAAAATCTCTAGCTTTTCTATACCACCGAACCAACGCTAGTTTGACATAATTAAAATATGGTATTGGGTCTTTTAAAGTGGTTGGTATGGTATGCATTTGGAGACCCATCACACACAACCTTTATTTTATAAACTTTTCCCCACGCAACTTCGATAAGTGTCTTAATAATTCGGTATGCAAAGTTTTTCAAAAGTGATGCTGGTTACAAAACATTTCGAGATATTATATTTTTAAAACATATTTTCTTGAAATTAAATCAAAAAAAGCTAAGATTTTAACAAAATACTGTAACAGTATTTGACCTTCAGCATTGTTTCAAAGACAATCGTTTTTGCAGTTTATTAATAAAATATCGAAAATCATAGGTTTGTTTGGTATAATATCCTAATAATTTCATTTCAGATCACAAATTCGTGAAATGATTTGCAATCAGCAACATTTTTATTAAACATTTCGCTTTATTTGCATGTCGCTACGTGATATTTTCGATCGATGACGTCATTAAGTACAAAAGTTAAACAATCTTTAAAAAATCATAACTTTGCAATTACTCATTTCAAATGAAAAATATTCAAAGTAGTCTTTTATTTTCGTGTTTGCTATCGAAAAAAATATTTAATAAATACCAAAAAAAAACTTTGCATACCGAATTTCTAACGGTGATAGATCTGGCTGACCCTTTTTGGAATGAATATCCATGAGAATATTTCTGCATGTAAATAACATTAACAAAATGATACAATCTAAATTTATATAATATTAATGTTGATTTAATAAGTTACTATGACTGAAGGTCAGCTACTATTACTCATCTGCAAAAAATATGTTTGTTTCTCGAATGTTCTAGGAAAATGTGAGCTCTCTGAAACCACGTATGTGTATGTTTGATGAACTTAATCATTTGCGGAACTTGTTTTGTAGCTAATGAAGAATGCTTGACGGTTATTAACAACGGTAAAATATTTAACTAGTAAATATTCCCCGCTTTGCTTGGTTTTTTAAATAAAGTAAATAAAAAATCAACGAACTACTAACTTACCTACTATAATATGTTTTTTTACTTAGGCATTTATACCTCCCTCTATACTCTTAGGTAAAGATCCCAGAAAGAGGTGACCAAGAGAAATTAATGGAAAAATTATTTAAAGTAAAGGATGGGTGGTTTCAGCATAATTGCTCAACAATTACTTAAAAAAAACCTTCATCTTAGAATAGAGCACCTCTAGCACCCTTGATTCACTTTTACGACACTGCGGGAAGAAATAAATTAGTGCTATGCTAACCCACACTACAAATCTTGTTTAATAAAGCCACGCCAAAAATTGCTACATAAACATGGATATGCTTGGAGGAGGTGTCTTGTTTACATTTGAGGTTTACACCTAATTTTTTACCAAATGTAGGTAGACGATACAATATGTACCCTATTATGGTATTATGGTCATACTTATTTATATGTTTTGAGTCATCTAACTGATAACTTTTGCTGAGATAACGCTAATTTTGGCTATACATATGAGCTGTAGTTATTGCACCTTTTGAATTTATTTACTCCAAGAGTACAGTTTAATAATTTCTATGTTTTGGTTAAACTACCAACACACAAACTTCATGTCTATGGAAATTAAGTCATCAAAGCTTGTTTAACAACTTATTTTCATGGTATTTATTATATTTTGTTATTAAAATCAATTTAAATGAAATCACACATTAATGTAAACAGCAGTCTCAGCAGTCAGCAGTCATTTATGCAGTCTCTCCTATTGAAATACGCGAAAACCAGTAACGTTAAGTTGCATAACAACCTCGTCAGTCGCATCCACAACATGCCATTGACAATGACACTGACCGTGGCCTCTCTATCTCTCACAGTAGCCGCAGTTCAAACCTCATTACTGCTGATTCATTTACCGGCTCTTTGAACAATTATCCAGACGCGATTTTCACGCGTGAACAATTGTAATGGACAAAATCCAGCCCGAATAAAGAAAATTCGATTTACATTGACAAAAATTGTATACAAAAGTTGATAGGTCATAGTTACTTTGCGATTTTAATGAAATAAGGGTTCTCAATTGGCAGTGGCATGTATTATTTAAATGGATTTATACGATTGAAATATTACAGTTATATGTAGATAAAAATGTACAGAGTTTATTCAGGGTTTTAATCATACAAAAGGGTGAAAAAGTTGTCGAATCGACGATTCTACAGCTATTTTATTTAAATGGCTTTTCCCTTTAGAATAATTCGAGTAACGTAGCGAAACGAAAACATGTTGCTATAAGTTAAATAAAAATAATATTAAAACCCGTGACTTTATCACGTTACCGAAACCTTATTATGTTTTATTAGTACGCATTGTTCAACCCAAATAATAACAGTCTAATAATTATAATTTTAAAGATATTTCTAAAAGTTTTATCCCGATTAATTTATATTATGTTAATTTCGAAAACCTGCATTTAATATGAAAGGGTAATGCGGTAAATGGAGCAATAAATAGTATATTGACTAGTCAATCGATGTCTGAAAATGCCGGAATTGCCATGCATGATGCTGTTCTTATTCCTATGCTTATGTATAGAAGCGAATGTTGGGTGTGGCAGAAGAAGCATTAGGAGAGTAGAGTGAATGCAGTAGGGATGAGGTCCCTCAGAAAATTTGTTAATGTTATTTTATATTTAATTTGGTTATATGATCGAGTGAGAAATAGTATGATTCGTGAAAAGTGTGGTGTAAAAGATGATATTGTAAGAAAGATAGAAAAAGGAATGATGAGACGGTTTGGGCACATAGAGAGAGGATGGATGATAGAAAATTGGTAAAAGGAGTTCATAGAGCTAATGTGGAAGGTAAATGTTGAGTTGATAGTAGAGGACGACCACGGAGAACACACTTGGACCAAATTGAGAGTATGCTCAAAAAGGCAGGCGTCCGAAGTCTGAAGAATAAAAGGGCATGTATGAAAAGATCGATGGATGTTAACGAAGCTAGAGAGGTTTGCCAGGATCGTGCGAAGTGGCGATCAATAGTCTCTGCATACCCTAATGGAAACTAATGGCGTGAGTGTATGTATTAATTATATATAAGCATAAGCATAATAAGCATAAACGTTCACGCCGAATATCCCCGAAGGGGTTGGCAGAGGTACTAATACTTCTCAAACTCACGTGACTTTGTCACCTGGTGTTCAGAGTACCCACGTTTTGCATGGACAGTGTACTCACTTGATAGGGGGCAGGCCTATCGCCGTTTTGTACGAATACACTGTCACATGACTAAGTACAACTCAGCCATGTTGGTTTCCTCATGATGTTTTCCCTCACCGTTAACAACCATGATAAATTAACCACACATATGTCTTTAGAAAAGACAAATTGGTGTAGGCCCGACCCAGGATTTGAACACTAGTCGTTTGCACGATAACCGAGTGTTCTACCCACTGGGCTATCACGGTTTAATTATATATGGCTAGATAAAGTTAGGAATATAGTAGGTATAACAGTTGGTTGTGTTGTTAATGTACTTATAACATAAAAAAGGAGTAAACACCAAAAAGATACCGTAAATATAAATTTTTAGTTATATACCCTTTACTACACATTTAGCGCAAAGTTGATCAGCAATTCGGAACTACAATTGTGTTTTGTGTTATGTGACCGAGAATAAAATAATAATTGCCTTCATATCCTCGTTTAAGGAAAAACTTGCTGTGAATACACGAAATCTAATATAAACATCAAGTACAGGTACTTTTTGGTCGTATAGCAATGTTTTGTATAGAATCGTATGAGGTTTTATTTGAAACATATGTTAAAAGAGTTACTTTTCTTAAGAGTTACTGGTAACCTTTATAAACTCTTTGCAAAGCAACGGATAAGTATTTAAATTTAAATTTTTCGTTATGATATATTATATGGTCTCCCGGATCCTTTCTTTTGGTAAAAGTTTTTAACCACATTCAAAACTCTACGTTCCAAATTTAAGTCATATGACAGCTGGAGGATTTAATCATCAAACCAAAAACAGTCATAATTCCTGATGTTTCCATACATACATATACTCACGGCTATAAATCCGTAGATTGTGTAGCCAGAACTAAGGAGTTAGAAATTCCTCAGCCACTTTTGGAACGTTAAGTTGCTGTGTAGTGTCGGCTTAGAGTAGCAATACCCCATTTCTTCAGGTGGGTGTACGTAAGAGGCGACTAACGGTATTGGAGCTTTTAAGGGATTTTTGGCTGATGAGGTTGGAGACCCATTATTTGCAACCTTTATTTTACCATCTTTTCTCCTAATGTTTCCGTTTTCTTTCTAATTATCATGTCATCCATTAGGTTTGTAAATCAATACCAGAGTTTTCGTAACTAAAACTATAAAATAAATAAATATACAACAACAAAGCCAATACAAAAAAAATTTTAGTAGTATTACATATTTAATCGATTTAAATATAAATATTTTAAATATAAATTTTTGACCCCGGTACTGTTTTATTATAGTATAGATGATTATATCTGATTAAATCATTAGTTAAAGACAGCAAGACAGTTTTTTTTTTAAAATTATGTCACTACTAACATTTAAAAACTAGTTATTATCAAGGTTTTTACCATTCACTTACTTAAACTTGTAAATATTTTAAAAGACATAAATTATTATTAAATTATAAGCTTTACCTGTCTAATCAGAGACCACTTCAATATTTTAAAAATGCATAACTAATATTATGACCTTTTTAATTTGTTATAATTCCAAAGTAATAACATTAACTTCACGTAAATAATAATAAAAAGTGTTAAACTGTACTAATACTAGTAAATTCGGTAAATCTATTTATTTTAAAAGTTTTCGATACAAAAGTTTCCAAACTAGCAATAATATTTGTATACTTATTTACTTTCAAAATTAAGCTCAATTAGCAAACCCAAATACTAGTATGTCCTAAAAGAATTAGTATGCGATAATAAATAAATAAATATTCATGTACATCCATACCTTATTTTCGATGTTCCGATGTTCCCAGCACTAACTTCAGAGCCTCGCTCGCTTCACGACCAATTCCGTTCGACTGAACTAACTGACGGCTGATGGGTCGCTATACCACAACTCTACTTGCCTCTAACATTGAAATTCGCGAAACTAGTTGTCTTAGGTCGTCGCCATCATTACTTATATTACTATAGGTTCTTATTGTGTATAGATAGGGTTGTAGAATCGCTTTGTCTTAGTATTGACACCGCCTTACGTCATATTTTCGACTTGTATTTAATTGTTAAAGTTTCAAATAAAATAATTGTATCAAATCTCGGGGTATTTAATTGTTAAATTATGTGACGAATAAATAAATGTATTGTTTCAAATCTTATGGAATATTCCATGCGTTTACAATACATCGAATCGTATTCGTATACAATCTGGTATGTGTTATGGAAAATAATAACCTATTCCCTTGTATTATATTGTAAAAGTAGCAAGTTCTAGTAAATTCATTGTTCTGAAAATCAAACAAAACATTTGTAAAATGTAGCAAATATATATTGATTGTTCAAACCCTCAAAGTACCTATACATTTATACAGCATTATGTATTTAGGTATAATGAGAACCCAATTGTTCTTCTATTCAAGAACATAATATGTGTTATGGAAAATTACAACATTATTTATATCATCACCACCAGTAAAGCCTTTGCTGCTTTTAAAACTTAGTAATATTATCTTTTAATTTTACTCTTCTTGGTTTTGAATTCGGTTAAAAGTATTTTAAATCAACATCAAGCACGCCATTGTAAAAAAAAACAGTGTTTATTGCAAATTAAAAAAGTTCGCGAAAATTTTATTAATTTTTAAATATCTTACATGTTGTATATTGGTTTGTATATAAAGATTACTTCTTTTGAAACCAAATCCTCACCACTTTTAACATTGAAACCAATAACCTTCTTAGGTATGGTCCAGTGTACTTTGTCAGCATTAACTTACCAGATAAGTCAGACTAGGTCAGCTTCCATTACATCGCTGTGGACCATCGGTGAACCCATGGCTTGTTTCGGAAAGCTGTTTAAAAGGTCATGTTTAAAATTGTCTGTATTTTTTAGTTGCCGTATGTCAAGCAATGGCTGCTTATCAGTGATCATTATGAAGATGGTAAGTCTCATTTAGTTTCATTGGTATCCCCCTTACACATACCTACCTATACCTGAGACTGTAAATCTGAAAATAGCTCAAGATGCCCCAGAGTAGTATAGTATTATATTATCTGAGGTTCAGAGTAAGATATTAAAAGTTGATTTTGGGAATGAGAAAATAATACGTACATACATTACATTACAAAAGTGGCTGAGGAATTTCTCATTTCAAAGCTCTGGCTTCCCCGTTTAGGAATTTATAGCCTCGAGTATATGTATGTATGTATAAATTACATATACTCATGTCATTAGTGCCTATTGGGGTAGGCAGAGACTACAATCGTCTCTTTGTGCGATCGTGGCAAACCTGTCGGGTTTCATTGACATTCATCAATCTTCAATAAATGGCATTTATTTCTTAGATTTCGGACGTCAAATAATAAAAGCTGATATTAAAATAAAATATGAGGTAAAGAAAAGTTCAACTAAAAAGGCATTTAATTTTATATAGTTCTCAAATATAAATTTAGCCCGGAATAGAATCTCAAATTTTTAACTTATTTTATCGACGAAATTGATAAAAGTGAGTAAATGAAAAAAAAATCTCCTATACTAACACAAACTTACTAATTTTGCCAATATAAAATTAGCAATGGCACGAGCAGCTCAAGTATAAAAATGCATAGACCCCGAAAGGAGAGCTCTACACTGGTTAAGGGTACTCGCCGACGACCGATTTTTTGTAAATATATATAGATATCTGAATTCAATGCAATAAAAAAAAAACAAAATACATAAACCATATTACTTTTTAACAAACAACACCTGCTTACGACGTTACGACAAACAAAATACTAAGTTATCTAATGTACTAAATACAAAGTGTTTGAAATGTTTGATATTTTAATCTGGTTTTGTATGTATATAGTATCACTTCACTCGTGGAGCCCCATTTTTAGAAGCTCCAGATCTAGTTCAGTAATTTAAAAAAAGGACGGATTTATAATTTTGTAAATGTATATCAAAAATTCAAGTAGTTTTTTTTTTAAATCACAGATGCCACACAATCACAAGTAAGACACTTCTTCATTCCAGTACTGTAAAAATATTACAGAGTTATTGTGTGTATAGCCGTGTAGTACCGGCTTAGAATGTCGCTACCCCTTTCTACCCACGGGTGTCGTAAGAGGCGACTAAGGGTATTGGGGCTTTTTATTGGATTTTTGGGCGATGCGGTTGGAGACCCATCGCCAAAAACCTTTATTTTTACCATCTTTTCCCCACTCAACTTCCAAAAGTGGCTGAGGAATTTATAATTCCTTAGCTCTGGCTACCCCTTCTAGGGAAATATAGCCGTGAGCATATGTATGTATGTATGTATGTTTTAACTTACAATGCTTTGATCAATCGTCGTTGGTTTTTAAATCATGTACATTAAAACTTTCGGGATATTAAATTAAGGCATAATAACCGTTATGTAATGTACCTAATATGAAAGTAGATATTTGGTTTTGTATATTTTTTCGTCACTTAGGAATTTCAAACTATCATGATATAGAAGTCAGGTGAAACAATCATTAGATACTTATTTATATTTTAGTTTTTAATTTTTCTAATTTTTCCATAGTATTAAAATTAGCACTGAAGGGTACTGCTCCAATACTGATGGCCAAAAATTACATTTAAGTATCTTGAAATTAATAGTGAAGTATAAGTCCAATTTACAACTAAATAAAGACTTTTTCAAACGCCATAGTTTTACCATATTTCCGAAAGAAAGACCGTATTTACGTTATTCAGTGTTATTTTACTCTACAGTTCAAAAGAGTACAAAAATTCCATATGTGAAAAAAAACAGGTTTTTGGTGTATTCGATTTAATCTTTTTAAAATAGGATTGTTCAATTTAATTTATCTATAACGAATGATCTGATTGTATAATGTTTTCTCGTTTATTTAACTTTGTCTTTTTTTAATTCATTATAATATTTTATTCAAAACTTATTAAACAGTAATAATTAGTTGCTATTTGCATGGTGTTTATTTTGAAGCTCTATTTAAGCAGAAGCAAAGAATAAAAAATATGGGAGTAGCTTTCATTTAATAATTATGATAATGAAATAAAAAATAATAATATTTGATGAATGAGGATGACACTGTTTATTTTATAAAAAAACGAAGTCAGCTTTCTATAGCAGCGCCATCTTGTAAAATTAAAGCAAACTATGACAATTTGAAGCAAGGTTTACCTTAACTGGTATTGTACCTAAATATGTTAGTTTGTAGTTTTTAATATAGATGCCACTAGTTAATTAAATTTATTATTTATTTTTATTTTATATTTAGTGGCACTCAAAAAAAATTGGTTTTGATATTTGTAAATAATATAATTTTTAGAACAAAAAAAAGAGATATCATGTTTTGGGATTTGAACCTGGTCTTTTGAGTTGAATATATACCGCTATTTCGCCATGTTAAACGACTGGAAGCGTGGCGTCTTCTGTAATCCGGCTGCTCGGAGGTCGGGGTCGGAGGATGGTTTGAGGTCGGGAGTCCTGGTGCTGAGTGGCCCATGTTGACTAGACGTCCACACTAAGCCTGGTATTAATATGGATTCCTCGGAGGAGTCTGAGGAATGCAGGTTTACTAAGGAGAGGCGAACCGGGCCAGGGGGGAAACCCAGCAGCCAAAAGTCTCCGTATCGGGCAGTAGTGGGATAGCGGCTGGGAGTGGGTGCTCAGTAACAGCCCGACCAATACAACCAGACCTGATCCTTTTTGCCACTTTTTGTTCAAAATTAATTCTTATTTAATATTTTTTTCTAAACTTCATTGTTATTCATGTTACACTACTTTTCAATATTTATTAAATTAACTCATACCTATATGATTTTAACTTCTTGTTTTTATTGATTGTATAATTCGGAGCATCAACTAAATTGGAATAGTATGTGTAATGAAATGACACAACTCTTTTTTATTGTCCTTGGGAAGGAGGTAGTTTTATGCTCTGGGACAGTTCTAACAATTTATTACAAAAATTACAGCACAAAAATGCATTAGGATTATCACAAAAAATCATTAAAACTTGCACAACTTGTTTTATTAAAATGAAGATTTTGCCATGCCTGTTAATATCTGAAATAACACATTTGTTTAAAACATGTAAAGTTCAATCTTTACATAATTTGATACTTTTTATATTACTAATTTAATTAATTTTTGCTGCAGTGCAATGCTGCATCTAGTATATCCGTATCTTATACAAAATTAACTTATTTTTTAAACCTACCACTAAAAAGCTGGTAATCTACCACAAAGTTGTTTTTTAGTGATGTGTTTTTGTATTTATACTTAACGATATTGTTTTTATTTTGTTTTCTCTCTAAAGGTTATTGTTGTAATTTGTTAACCAGTATGTTATTTTGAGTTGTTTGCTGTTAATGTCCCAAATAAAGTAAAATAATAAAAAAAACTTAAAATTTGTCTAACTCAAATTTTATCGTAATTTAAAGAACACTTTTTTAAATATTAAATAAAAAGTGATATCTTTTCAGTCGTAACACTCTTGACAGAGTGGTCGTGGGCGTCATTTTGGTTGGGTGACCCGCCGCACAATTCATCGAAATTCCTCTCTGAGGGCTGCTTTTTTGGTGCATTGGTACAGGGGGTCATCCAGCGCTGCTTTTATTTAGTCCGTCCATCTCATTGGTGATCGACCACGCATTCGGGTGCCCTCTACTCTGCCCTGTACCACCAGTCGCTCGATAGACATGCGGCCGCGTCGAGATATATGGCCGAAGAAAAGTGATATATAAAATAGAATAGAATAACTCTTTATTGTATTGATGTATTGTTGTACATCCAACGCAAATTTACAAAAAATAATAATCAAATCAAATAATGATAAAATGACAGTGAGGTACAATTGGCGGGCATACATATATACGAGTATGGGATGGTGTGAGAGGTATGTAAATGACAAGATTAGTGTGCCGCCGAGACGACAGCAAAAAATCGTGCATTATTGTGATTCCGACAAATACTATTAAATGTCACTTAATACGTTGTGCATTTTTGCCTTCATTTGATCAAAGGCGTATTTAAGAGAACAACACTCATAATATAATCACGTCTATAAATTCCAAAACTTCTGGATAAACAATGCCTCAGTATCTTTTAGAACTTGTTTAATTAGAAGGTAGTATAAATAAAGTGTCGTCGGTGATAGATCTAAAATGGCATCACCCAAAATCATTAACTACGAAATAGAGAATTCAAAGTAGGCATTTTTAAAATCTATTGCCAACCCTCCTGTTAAGTCGCTCCCCGCAGTGTGAGATAGGGATGACAACAATTTAGACCGAGAACAGAAATTAAGGGCAATATACACTGAGACCGCCGACATATATCGGTGGTCTAGTTTTCATACATAGCTTAGACATGATTCTTTTCATACAGGCTGGATTGTGTCGCCGGGCAGTCGGCGGCCCGGCGGGCTCACAAAATAGATGTTGCATGGCTCCATGATCCCTTTTTATTAAAAAGGAACTAACCTTGGTCCTCTTTTATTTTTACTACATATATATAAACGACTTGCCGCAGGTAATAGAAAATAAATTTATTCTCAATGCTAACGTCTCGGTTGAGTTCATACTCATCAAATGTTGTACCTATGACTTATTTTGTTTCTTATTCATAAATATATCATCATTGGACACAATTTAGACCAGATAGATAGTGTCCTCAAAGATGCAGGCGTCCGATGTATGAAGAATAAAAGAAAATGTATGAAACGATTGATGGATGTAATGGAAGCTAGAGAGAGGTTTGCCAGGATCGTAAAAGTGGCGATCGGTAGTCTCTGCCTGCCCCAATGGGAAATAACGATGTGAGTATATATGTATGTATTTACATGTGTACATAATCATTTTTATTTTTACTTACTGTCAAGCATGTTGCTGTAATTATTACACTTCTACCAGGTCAATCTATAAATAAGGTACTGTATGCAAATAAATAAATTGAAAATGAAAAAAAAAATTGTCTGAGAGGTCTAGCTTTCTACATTGCCAGATTCGAATCGATATTTTGGGGTATCTCACTGTTATCGTTACCATAGAGGTCATGCATTGACGCAGTTGCTTTAGATGTCGACAATACCAATTATGCCGTGTAGTGCCGGCTTAGAATGTCGCTACCCCTTTACTTTGTTACGGGTGTCGTAAGAGGCGACTAAGGGTATTGGGGCTTTTTATTGGATTTTTGGGCGATGCGGTTGGAGACCCATCACCAAAAACCTTTATTTTACCGCCTTTTCCCTACTCAACTTCCAAAATTGGCTGAGTAATTTATAATTCCTTGGCTCTGGCTACCCCTTCTAGGGAATTATAGCCGTGAATATATGTATGTATGTATGTACCAATTATCGCATCAACAGGGGATTATTCAGTTAATTGGAAGAACCTACTCGCGCTCAGGAGGGACGCATGTACCAAACAGGGCATGGAGCATAGCGGCAAGGCGCTTGTTAGCAACAAATGCGTTCAAGACAATGATGCTCATGATTGGTACCATTTGTTTACTTTTTCTTATAGTGCATTGCGGCTTCCTGATAAAGGAGACAACCGATCCCTTACTGCTAAAATCTATTAATGAATGTAAGAAAATAGTAACCGACTGGCTAGTAAAACAAACTTACGACTGCACTGAGCAATTGTTCAAGAATAAAAATTAAGTTAAATAGTAAACAAATAATGTGTATTGTTTATTTATATATTTATTTATTTATCAAATATAATATGTAAATAATTAATTAATTTAAATATAAATTTGTCAATTTCATTTATTTTTCTTTTTGATATTATTTAAGATCAACTTTTACTCTTACATTAGAGAAAAAATCTTATGTTGCAATTGCAAATATAACTGTGGATGTGAAAAGTTACTTAAAATGTAAACCTAAGAATAAATAGTTTTAGTCTTCTTTTGGAATGTTGCATGCATAAATAATTATAAAAAATAAATAATTAAAGGTTTGATTGAATAATTTAATGTATTAATATTTAAATTTTGATATTATTTTGAATACAAAATGAAAACAATGTTTTTGGATTATATAGCTTTATCAATAATTAATATAAAGAAATATATAAAAATATGATATTGTATTACTCAACAATAATTAAAATTCAAATGTATCGGATATGTAGTTTCATCGATATTGTATTACTTGCAATCGGAGGAGCGGGGTCCCCTGGCACAGGTATTTATTTACTTAAAAGGGGGCTCCAACCTTATACTTCTGTAAAAAAACCATGAAACTGAATAAAGATTTTTGTATTTTGTATTTTGTATTTTGTAAAATAAAGGATACTGGATGTGTTTAAAAATACTAAATTTCGTGCTGGGTAAGTGATAAGATGATTGATCCCAAAGTTCATAATGGTGATTTGAGAGGTGCGGTTTTCGGCTATTATTGCCTGACTCGTCCTGTAAATAGTAGAAGAATAGCACTATCCCATTTCTTCCGGTGGATGTACGTAAGAGGCGAGTAACGGTATTGGGGCTTTTAAGGGATTATTGAGCGATGCAGTTGGAGACCCACCATCAACAACCTTTATTTTACCATCTTTTTCCTACTCAACTTTCCAAAAGTGGCTGAGGAATTTCTAATTCCTTAGCTCTGGCTACCCCTACTAGGGATTTATAGCCGTGAGTATATGTATGTATCTATATCGTCTGTAAATAGTTAGAAGTAATAAGGGTATCAAATAAAAGTTCTATGATATTGACTTCACATTTAATTTCGTGACGACTAAAATTTCTTTTATTAATGACTATTGTAATCTTACACTAAAGTGACGCACCCAGTCTGATCTCAGTGATTTTACAATTTCAATGATTCCATACTCATCGAGTGATTTTATTTGGTTTAGTAGCCCATAGATTTAAAATTCAAATCACTCAGCTTCACTACTATACAATATTATTTTAAGGAATCACAAATTACATTTTTTCGTCTTTCTTTTCTTCCTTCTTTTCGGGCATAGCTTCCATTGGCATTTCCGGTTTCATTTCTGGTTTCATTTCGGGTTTCATTTCCGGCATGGCTTCTGCTGGTTTGTAGAAGGTTTCTTTCTTTTCGGAAGATTCTGACATGATGAGTTCTGGCACTTGCATCGGTTTCGCGGCTTCCTCAGCGGCGACTGGGACGGCTACTCGCTCTTGTGCCACCGGAACGTTGGTCTTGGGACGACCTTCCACTTCTTCCTTTTTCTGCAATGTTATTGAGAAAATTAAATATATTATTTATTGGTTAAAGCAAAGCCCATATATTTAAATGAAACACACACTTGACTTCATTTATTTTACTTAGACGGAGGGCAAATCAATAATCAATAGTCTGTCTTTGTCACTTATCATAACACAAAGAAAGATAGCGAGATGTAGATTTTTGAAAGAGGGCAAAGCTTCCTTTTTGTTTACATGCATACATACATATACTCACGGCAGTAGATCCCTAGAAGGGGTAGCCAGAGCTAAGGAATAAAAAAATCCTCAGTCACTTCTGGAAATTTTAGTGGGGAAAATATGGTGATATAAAGGTTGTTGGTGATATGTCTCCAACCGCATCGTCCAAAAATCCTTTAAAAGCCCCAATGCCGTTAGTCGCCTCTTACGTACACCCACCGGAAGAAATGGGGTAATTTAATGTTTTTTGACATGAATTCCTCATGTGGGGATTATTACTCATAAATAAAAGATAAATGATAAATGGGGTAGTGCTATTCTAAGCCAACACTACACGGAATGTTTATGCATATTCCTTTATGTTTTCTTTTTTTCAAATGGTATTTTATCCAACAGTACTTACAGCAACAACATCTGGGTCAACCACCACATTTTCAACAGGCACTGCATTCTTGGCGACGACATCGTCAACCCCAACAGCGTTCTTGGACTCCGGGTCTACGGGCGAAGGCAGGATGTTGCAGTCAGCTTGGTTGGTCTTCACGAAGAATGTTCTGGAGATCTTGTACCTGTCCAGGATTCCGTAGGCACTCTGCATCACGGCTGTAGGTGCTAGTCTTTCACGAGTCAACACCCAGGCGTTTTCTGTAATATGGAATATAGTAATAGTATTGTTTAATCGTACATGGGTTTGCATTTGGTTCGATTTAATTGTGAGTTTCGATTTTTTTTATTTTACTTAAATGTTTGTAGATCTAGGTGAATCCAGAATTTATAAAATGTAGTAACATATATTGTGTGCTATAATCATATTATAGTTTGTGGGTACAGAAAAAATGCCGAATCTCTTATTGTAACGCCAGAATTGCCCGAGCAGGGAAAGATCGAAATAAGATAACTCAACTGCACAAGATTTTGAATTAAAGGATTAAATGATTATCTGTGATAGTATAACAAAAATTTAATAAGACATTCAGAAATTAATCATTAATTATATAAAGACAGCGAGTAATTGATTATTTTCGTATTACTGAGTATTTTAGATAATACTCAAAACCCTTCTAGTCCAACAGGTATAAAAAATCTATATCAAAACTCAACTTATCAAGAGCAAAAACCTCTATTTCACCATTTAATCCCCATGCAACTTAAAAAAGTGGCTTAGGAATTTCTAATTCCCTAGCTCTGGCTACCCTTTCATGGGATTTATAGCCGTGAGTATATGTATGTTATTATACTCACGTGTATGAACAGGTCCAATACCACTGCAGGACCAGATAACAGCGTAGTTGTCATAATCGGTGTCCAGAATACTGTATTCAGTGTCGTAGGGCACCGGGTACGACACGTACTTGACGAGCACGCGCCCTTCGCCCTCCCGCCCTATCAGCTGCATGGACCCGTCCATTATTCTCTTGAGACCAGTCCTGTGAAACATGATGATGTTAAGGGTTTGTAAAACATATTATGTCACCTATTGGAGAAATTTATAATTACAAATATGAAGGTTTATTTGGACAGACGTACTTATTTGAGATTTATTAGCTCTCACCCTACACCTTTCTGGTTGATGATAAGTGATGTTTTAACACGAAATACTTTGTCAATATAGATCCTCGTTTACGATAACAAAGTTAACTCAACTTAATTCTCAAAGGGAGGTACTAATATTTCCGACCATCACGTGTCAGACAGTGTATTGCCGTTATAAGGTGCAGTCCTGGCAAAAACACGGGGTTGGCTATTTTACGCCGACCATAGATTTACTCAGACTGAAGACTCAAATGCTCACGCCGTATATCCCCGAAGAGGTTAGCAGAGGTACTAACACTTCTGAACATCACGTGACATCGTCACCTGGTGTTCAGAGTACCCATAGATATACTCACAGCTATAAATACCAAAACAGGTAGCAGGTATACAAAAGGTAGGTTAATATATAAGTGCAACCGTGATAGCTCAATGGGTGGAACACCGGTTCTCGTGCAAACGACTAGTGTTCAAATCCCGGGTTGGGCCTACACCAATTTGTCTTTTCTAAAGTCATATGTGTGGTTAATTTATCATGGTTGTCAACGGTGAGGGAAAACATCGAGGGAAAACCCACATGAATAAATTGTACTTAGTCAGGTGCCAGTGTATTCGTACAAAACGGCGATAGGCCAACCCCCGATCACGTGAGTACACTATCAATGCAAAATGTAGGTACCCTAAGCACCAGGTGTCAATGTCACGTGATGTTCAGAAGTGTTAGTACCTCTGCCAACCCCTTCGGGGATACACGGCGAAACCTTTTGAGTTTTATATACTCAGAGCTATGAATACCAAAAAGGAGTAACAAGTTAAAAGGTAGGTTAATATATAAAACGATAACTTACAAAGAGTTAGTGATCTCGTTGGAGACGAGGATCCGGCCCTCAGGTGTGCGGTCGTACTTGGTGGTGACGCAGCGGCTGCCCAGCTCGCTGACCGTGAAGTAGCGCTCCGCCTCGTACCACGTGCCCAGGAAACGGTTCATGTTGAAGTTGGCCATGGGCTGGGGAACAAAGGCAATTATAAGAAATTAAGAAAAAGTTGAATTTATTAGCTATTTGTGAAAAAATATATAAGCAAGAAAATATAGACAGTATTGAATACATGTGTGTAATAAATGTCTGTAAAAACTACTTTACTAGTACATTAAAATTCATAAGTATTTTTGCGCCACGCCAACAGTGAATTAGTAGTGCATTACGATGTGAGCCTTTTTAATCTCGACACTCATGTTCAGTAAGTGCTAAAAAAATTCGTTCACTTTTGTGAAGACGCAGAAGCTGTGTTTGTAAGTTGCTTTATTTAGCTAGCTTCATATTTATTTAATAAAATAACATAATCGTGATGAATAACAATAACAAGTACAGAAAGAGTGGTTTTTCTGGTTCATTAATATCAGTTTCAGTGCGCTAGGGTTGCCAACTATTTTGTAAATCTTATGTATGTATAGTATAGTATTGCACCTATTATAATTCAGTTCTGCGTACTGTTTTAGAGATGGATATTCACACAATAATTTTTATTTTTAATATCCTACTTAAATGTCTACCATATAGGTAGCATATGCTTTTGTAATCTACTTGGTAACATAATAACTACGCTGAAATGTATTTTGCAAAATATTATCAGAAATAAAGTTATACAGGGGATAAAACATTTTCTATCCTAGTGATTATTGTTTGTTCATATTAGAAATAGAAAAAAAAACTACACCGCTTGACATAAATGTTGCAAACCCTTGCACTCACATTCGCACGTTTTTTTTTCAGTTATCGTAGGTCAGTACAGAGTGGTAAGACTACTCGGTCTCCCTTGTCTGTGGTCAGGTCGTTGATACCGGCCGGCCACAGTTATGTAAGGATGCTACGCAACTGAATGTAACACCACTGCATTAACCAGAGGGTTTCTTTGTTTATTTGTGTTTTATTCAGGGGCGAGTTCTCGGTTTTCGTTCAGATATTTTTTGAGGAATTTGAATCAAGTTTAACAAAGGCTCAGTTGAGTAAAAATAAAATAAATATTTATATATTTTAATATTTTTTTTTGTATTTGAAATCAGAAACATTTAGTTTTCTTTCAAAGTAAAATAAACAGTTAGCTTTATTTTAATTATAGGGTAGAGTATTCTGTTATCAAAGTTGAGTCATTTTATTTACGTACCTAACTAACGTATCAATAAAAACTAAATGTCTAATTTATGAAGTAACATGAAATACTAAGATTACTCCGCAAAGGCCGTTCTTGAAAAAGTATTTTTGTATTTTATTTGGTAGAACTCGATTTCTTTTTATTAATTTTTATAATAACCTGCTATTTTCTAAACACAGTGCAAAAACTAGGTTTTAAAACAAAATATATGTAGACCGCAACTAATTGTTTCTCAGTAATATTTTGTTAAAAAAGCTAATTCTTGTAGTGTTTATTGTTAAATTATAAATAATAGATATTTATATAGTCTAAGAAAGTCGATTATTTGTTTTAAAATACGAGAATGGAAAAAAATATTACTGAAATGTTTTTTGGTCGTGAGTGCCTCGTACGGCAATCAACAGAATGAAAATCAAGTTATATTTTGTTTATCTTGTTTATAAAAAAAACATTGCCTAGCTTAACATGTTAACATAATATTTTTTTAAAAAGAAATTAATAAATTTAATAAAAAAAAATATATATAACAATAGCACTGATCTCTCTATCTTTAGTGTTTGAATTTAGAATTTATTTAACATAGCGTTAATCAAAAAACTGCAACCCCATAAACCCAAAACCCACCAATAACCAACATCCCAAAATCAAAAAAACGAAACCTGATAATCGGGACACCATCCCAGCGAAGGTATCTGCGCCGCCGCAGCAGCCACGAGCGCGAAGAACGATAACCACCTCATGTTGTCCTGGTAGAAGCTACAGACCGGGAATGAGCTGATCCACCGCAACCCTGGCTTTTAAAGCACGCCCCAGAACCGGTCCCGTGTCCACCATATCTAGGTGGTTGCACTGCGTCTAGGCTGATTTATTACTAACATAGGACGCTGTAATGAATTCTTTGTCTCTTCGCTTTGTTAGGAGTCAAGTTGATATAATATCGGTGGAGAGAAAAGTGGTCGGTTGGTAGGGTTTTTAATAATTTCTGTTCTGAATTTGAAACTCTGTTCACAGTTTTAGTTCATTATTTAAATAGGCTCCCAGTAGGCCAGAATGGAGGAAAATACATATACCTAAACTTGAAACTCTGACTTTAACCCTTTAGGGGAAGAAATTAAATCATAAATGCTCATTTATATAATAAAATTACAATTTCCTAGGTACGGAAATGAGAAAATTTTCATTCAAACTTTATCCCACTATTTTACCCCTTAAGGAATTTATAATTTTCCATGAAAAATCATAAAAAAAGTGATCGAAAACTGTCTAACAATTTTCAAACTTATTATTTAACAATACAAAAATTTACATAAAAATTTCACACCGCTATTTCATCCTTTTAATGTCTGAATTTCTGAAATTCCCTTCTTAGTACTCTCTTTCATAACTGACATCTCTGACTGACTGAACTGACACCTCTGGGCGAAATTTCAAGTTTTTAGGTAGAGTTGTTTCGGCTGTGCGTTGATTTTAAGTCAGTCAGTCAGTTTTGCTTTTTATATATATTTCGTTTTGTAAATTTAACGCTTAGTACTGCATATAAGAAGGTTGTATAGTTTCATTGGTTTTTTGGTTTTTGCTGGGCAGAACTTAATTCAAAATAAATATCTGATAAAAAAAAGTAAAAACACATTTCACTTTACGGTAAATTATCACATGAATGTGGCCTGAACTTATTTTTAATACTATCGCTTTTCTATTTCATACTACTTCTTTTAGAATCGTGGATGCATCGCAAATGTTAGGTCTCAATCTTTTAACTATTAACTAAGATAAATATTTTCATGTTGCATGCAGTGTTGACATTGCTTCTGTGATCTACAAGTTCACAGCGTTAACCTTACGAATTGTGTGTCCCTGGTTCGAAAACTGGCATAGAGACATAATCATCTGTTTCTCTTTTAAATAAGATTATTTCGTGCTTAGAAGGCCAATGGCGCATAAAGAGGTCGGTCCCAGCTACTATCACGGTAGTAGTAATTAAATTCTGCCAACCTATTTTTTCTTATTCTCGGATGTTAATTATATGTCTATTACATATAATTAAATATATCGTCGAGTTAGTATCCCTTACCACAGGTCATTGTGCCTTGGTAGGGGCTAACTATATCTGTGTAATAACGACCTATAGGTCATTATACTCGTATATGTAGGTATATATTTATTTATAATTTTATATTTTATAATTATTGGCTGTGTAGTATCGGCTTAGAATAGCACTACCCCATTTCTTCCGGTGGGTGTACGTAAGAGGCGACTAACGGACTTGGGGCTTTTTAAGGGATTTTTGGGCGATGCGGTTGGAGACCCATCACCAACAACCTTTACTTTACTATCTTTTCCCCACTCAATTTTCTAAAAGTGGCTGAGGAATTTCTTATTCCTTAGCTCTGGCTACCCCTTATAGGGATTTATAGCCGTGAGTATATGTATGTATGTAATTTTGTATTACCCGCGTTGCACAAAATTGGTAAGCTTTAGCTGAAACCAAATAATCTAATTCAGTGTAGACTCAAATCCTTCGGTGTAGACAAATATGAATTTTTAACTTTATATTTTGGTCTATGCATGTAACCAAATTATCAAATAAATAGGTCACTTTTATGTTTGAATGTAATATAGTTTTGAAGACCACATAGCGTATCGTAACTCGGTACCCACGATACAGGCTTGCCTAGTGTGGGGCCACAGGTACTCATATAATGTAAAACAAAATGTGCTTATGTAATATCTTCACTGTACTGAAAACTGTGTTTGGAAAATAAAGATTATTATTATTATTATATTATTATGAACTACTAGTGGATCGTCCCAGCTTCGCACGGGTAGCGTTGTTTTTTTAAATATCTGAGGTTTCTTTCTTCAGTCCCTGCTTAAGCATTGTGAAATTCAGCGCAATGTTTTCAATTTATTTAATTTATAGCACTCCCTAAACAGTGTAGTTTGGTGATTTTGAATGCGCTTTAATGAACGGTTCAGTATTTCCATTAAATAGCAAATTTTGGAATAAAACGCTATGAAGTATTTATAACGATCTGAAAAATAAATCATTACGTGATGTAGGATGCAACTACTGGCGCCATCTAGTATGTTATATATAAATTAGTAAAGATTTGGTTTTGGTCACGGGCGCGCTGGCTTATTTAATGTGTAATTTCGGTGTTTGTCTATCGATTTCTATGATTTTTTTTTATTGAATAGGTGATAATGTTACCTTTTTTAAATTAGGCATGAGTGAGAGATTTACAAACGTAAGAGTAATCAAATATAATCAGAATGTTCCGAACTGCTAAGCTATCAGGAATTACACGTGTTATTGTGAGTCAACCGTAAAAGATAGACATAAACTGTCAAGGAATTTTTTTTAGATAATTTTATGAAAAATATTTCCGTCATACATGATTTCTATGTAAGTTTAACCATTAAGGCTGCGCAAGCGACGGAAGCTTAAAAAATGGAGTAACTTCTCCCGTTTTCCCAAAATTTCCCAAAATTCCCCTTTACTACTCTACTGGAAAGTATACAAAAACCTGCCCAGGAGTATGGAGAATAATTGTACCAAGTTTCGTTAAAATCCGTCGCGTAGTTTTTGTTTCCATAAGGAACATACAAACCGACTGACAGACAGACAGACAGACAGACAAAAATTTTACTGATTGCATTTTTGGCATCAGTATCGATCCCTAATCACCACCTGATAGTTATTTTGAAAATATATTTCATGTACAGAATTGACCTCTCTACAGATTTATTATAAGTATAGATAACTAGTTTGGGTACTCAGTTGCACGTAAACTGTATCTCCAAACTATTTCAAAGTATATAAGGCCTTAGAGAGAGGAATAGCGTTAATTTTATTCGCTATAAAACTGTACAGTATTGGATAAGAATATCACCGAATGGCTGTGCATGATGCTGTTCTGGTTCCTACGATTATGAATGGCAGCAATAGTTGGGTCTGGCAGAAGAACCATGACAGTAGATGGTATTGCCAGTAAAGGACGAGCATGAGAAAGAAAAATTTCGACACCAGCGGGGATCGAACCTACACCCCCGTCGCCCTGCCGATTGAGCTATAGTGTCAAGTGGCTATTAGTGCGAAATTCTTCTTTCCTTCGTTTCTTTTACATTTAAAAAAAACTGCATACATACATACATTTACTCTCGTCTATAAATCGCTAAACGGGGTAGCCAGAGCTTTGGAATGAGACATTCCTCAGCCACTTTTGGAAGTTGTGGGGAAATGATGGTAATAATAAATAATTTAAAAAAGTAGTGTCGGCTTAGAATAGCACTACCCCGTTTCTACCGATGGGTGTACGTAAGAGGCGACTAATGGTATTGGGATTTTCAAGGGATTTTTGGGCGATGCGGTTGGAGACCTATCACCAACAACCTTTATTTTACCATCTTTTCCCCACACAACTTTCCAAAAGTGGCTGAGGAATTTCTAATTCCTTAGCTCTGGCTACCCCGTCTAGGGATTTATAGCCGTGAGTATATGTATGTATGTATGTGGGTGACGGGTATACAACCACATCGCCCAAAAATCACTTAAAAGCCCCTATACCCTTAGTCGCCTTTAACGATCACCCATGGGTAGAAATGGGGTAGTGCTATTCTAAGCCGACACAACACAGCAAAAAACCGTCCTTTATTAAATTGTTATAATCCCCACATGAGGTTCTCATGAACAAAACATTCTAGTTATACATACATAGACTTATACATCAAGACTTAATCATACACTCCCTATATCTCCGAAGGAGTGGCAGACGTATTAATTCTTCGGAACATCACGTGACATTGTCGCCTTTTCAGACTATCCACGTTTTGCTTGGACAATGTGCTCACGTGATAGAGGGCAGGCCTATCGCCGTTTTGTACGAATACACTGTCACATGACTAAGTAGCCATGAGGGTTTAATCACGATGTTTCCCTCACCGTTACCAACCATGATAAATTTACCACACATATGATTTTAAAAAAATTAAAAAAAAATTGACGTTCAAAAATGTTAGTTATTAACTAAATTTTGAAAAAAAAAAAAAACTTTTTGACTTTAAAGAGACATATTGACGTAAGCCTATTCTAGGATTAGAACCCACGCCTGTCTGCATGATAAGCGGGTGTTCTATCTGCTTACTAGAGCTATTGCAGTTGTCACATACACTCACGGCTATAAATCCGCCGCCGTCGGGTAACCACCACTCTAGAACATTAAAGGCCCAGTTGCCACCTCTTAATTAAGGTATTAAGCTTTGCCCAATGCTACTTTATTATAATTTACTGGTTAAACATACATACATATTCTCACGCCGTTTTCCCATTGGGGTAGGCAGAGACTATCGATCGCCACTTTTTACGATCCTGGCAAACCTCTCTAGCTTCATTCACATCCATCAATCTTTTCATACATGCTCTTTTATTCTTCGTACTACGAACACCTGCCTTTTTGAGCACATTTTCTATTTGATCCAAATGTGTCCTCCGAGGTCGTTAAAGGTGGTTTAAAATATGAGAAAGATAAGAATACTACAAATCGCACTCTCAGAACAAAAGAGGCTCAAGTCAAAAATAGTGATATTCAGTTACATTCATAGAGAGACATAAAAAAGTATGTTCTAAAACAAAGGCACTTATTGTTATAGGGTCGGAAAATTCGCTATCCTGTTTTTTTGAACAATTTGTGCCTTGGTTTTACTATTCATTGGATTGAGTATACCTTTTTATGTCTCTCTACGATTGTAACTCAATATCATTACTTTTGAGTTGAGCTTCTTTCGTGCTGAGAGTGCGAAATTTACTGTCGCCTATTGAGATCGAAGCATTGATTTGATGTTGAATTGATGTCATCTAGCAAGCGCCACCTAACTTAATATACAGAAACAGTTCAAAATTACCCCTTGAGCGCTTTTCTCACTCACCATTTTGTATGTAGTGTGCGTATTGTTTGTTATTGGTTTAATAGACTTTCTATGCACAGCTTTAACAACACAATATAGCACTATGCACTTCTTCTCTTTCTATATTAAAAGTGTGCAAACTCTTCCGTCAGCCCGATTTTCGTAAAAAGAGTCGCATCGTCTTTTATTAAACTAATTAATTTGTATGCAAATTACATACATACATAGTCTCACGGCTGTAAATCCCTAAAAGCGGTAGCCAGAGTTTAAGAATCAGAACATATTCAGCCACTTTTGGAAATTGAGTGGGGAAAACATTGTAAAAAAAAGGTTTTTGGTGACGGGTCTCCAATCACATCGCCCAAAAATCACTTATAAAGCCCCAATAGCTGCAACTTTCGGAAAGCCGAGAAGAAATGCTTTTTCACAGCTACATATTTTTTTTGACATACATACATATACTCACGGCTATAAATCCCTTAACGGGGTAGCCAGAGCTTTGGAATGATAAATTCCTCAGCCACTTTTGGAAGTTGATTGGGGAAAAGATGATAATAAACGTTTTTGGTGATGGGTCTCCAACCACATCGCCCAAAAATCACTTAAAAATCCCCTATACCCTTAGTCGCCTCTCACGATCACCCACGGGTAGAAATGGGGTAGTGTTATTCTAAGCCGACACTACACGGCAACTTTTTTTGAATTACACGTATAATACAGCAATACTTTAGATAAAACAAATATTTTATATAGTTTCATTATTATATGCACATAGACGTCGCGCATAGAAAAGGAACGGTAAGTACAGCAAATAAGTTTTAAAGTTGGCATGTGAAGAGTTCAAAGACTCGCGACAGGTTTGCATAGTCATCAAGTGCACAGTCAACAGCCAGTCAGGTTTCTGAAGTAATGGATAAAAGCCGATGTTACTTAAGATCTCATAGCCTTAGCGTAATAAATATTATTATACATACATCCCTGACTGTTAATATTTTAAACTCGAGAATATATTATATTAAATATTTAAGCTATATTATTCGCATAATTTGAATGTTTTTGTTCATGAAAACCTCATGTGGGGATTACTACTAATAAATAAAGAATAAATAAAGGAGAGATAAATTTCGACACAGGCGGGAATCGAACCCGCGACCTCGGGTGTACGCCCCCATCGCTCTGCCAATTGAGCTACGGTGTCAATGGCTGCCAGTGCGAAATTCTTCTATGCTTTGTTTCTTTTACACTTTTTAAGTATTGTTTTCGTTCCCTACCTCCGATTTTTTGTAAATACTATACTCGGCGTATACCCGAGCTCGCAGGTTCGATTCCCGCCTGTGTCGAAATTTTTCTTTCCTTTATTTTTATTATTCGCATTTTAAATATAACAATCGACATAGCTTCACCACTATTCTTTACGAAAGGGTGACTTCTAAAAGTTTGTCATTACGACATCATATTTAAGTCCCCATCAGGAAGTCCAAGCAGACCCCAAATAATAGTCCGGTCAATTTAGGCCTAAAATAAGGAGGAAGGTTACATAAATTCATAAGAAGCTGAAAATTGGCACAATTGTTCAAAACATGATTATAAATGAAACCTCAAAAGTCCCCATCGTTCCGAGGTGTGCTAAAAATTTTACATGGGGTCAAAGGTCAAAAAAATTAGTTTTTTGCGATTTTAAGCGAAACGGTGAGTTTTTCGCAAAATCTTTCCATTACAAAATTGTAGATCAGAAGATTTTCTACAAAAAAGATATCAATATTTTTTTTCCTAAAAGCCACCATTTTGAAGATATAACGCGTTGAAAAGTTCGATCATTGGTAATCTTCATACTTTGCACACGTTTCCACGCCACCTATGAGGTAGTGTACTTAGCGCGTTTTATTTTAACGTGGTATCTCCTGTAGGCCTATTCCACGGGTCTGCATTGATTTTATTTGTTTTAAAACTATTGTAAAATATTATTGTACATATCGGTTGGTTAAAATAATGGCGGTGTAATTGAAAATGAAATGATTTATATTCCTCGTCTGATTCGTAATTTTCCAGGATTACTGTTTCTTGTCCTTCGTCTTCTTCTTGTTCTTCTTCCTGTGTTTCTTCTTCTTTTTCTTCTATTTCACAGATCAACTGTCCCACTAGCGATTCCTCATTGGTATCATATGAGTCTTCTAGATTAGCTGACTCAACATTAGAGCACGATCGGCCTTGGCAGTTTGTGCATGCCAGGGAATAAAACAGTCCAACTTTTCTGCATCCACATTTAGCATTACAACCTTTTTTACAGTTACAAAATATTGAGTTGAGAAGTTTCTCAGGTGCTGGTGGAAGTAAAGTTAGAACTGGCTCTAATGTATTGTCGACCAACTTCCAACCCCAGTCTTTAGGGTCCAGGTGATTACCAAGACACACTTGAACTTGGTAATATACCCGAAATAAATGTTGGTGAGCAGCTACTGAGGTTTAAGTTATAACACCTTATAAGTGATGTTCATACGTGGCGTACATTTGCAAAGTATGAAGATTACCAATGATCGAACTTTTCAACGCGTTATATCTTCAAAATGGTGGCTTTTAGGAAAAAAAATATTGTAATCTTTTTTGTAGAGAATCTTCTGATCTACAATTTTGTACTGGAAAGATTTTGCGAAAAACTCACTGTTTCGCTTAAAATCGCAAAAAACTAATTTTTTTGACCTTTGACCCCGTGTAAAATTTTTAGCACACCTCGGAACGATGGGGACTTTTGAGGTTTCATTTATAATCATGTTTTGAACAATTGTGCCAATTTTCAGCTTCTTATGAATTTATGTAACCTTGAATGTATAAATTGACCGGACTATAAGTTGAATTACCATATCACGTAGGCATAATAAGGGCCGACATACATTCTAAAAATTAAGTGACATAAATGCCACCTTTATTCCGAGTTTCTTATTTTACCTATCGCAGCTTTGCTATATGCGCTCATCGTTCCTACCTAGTCACTGGCACAATAGCTCTATTAAAATAAATAGATATCTGACTTTATATAGCACAGATGTCCAATTGTCCATTGTATTAGTTCAGTGCTTGGGGTATCTTGTCACCCTATAGAAGGTACGAGCTTTTGACATATCATCGACTTAGTTGCCAGGAAATTTAGTACTATTTTGCAAAAATACATCAACTGTTTTCATCAGGGAAAACTAACACTACTTCCCGTTTCCTCCCGACATTAATTTCTATTAAGAATTTAATTGTTCTTTTTTATTTCCTGCAATCTTGTCCTGATATCAATTGAAAACATGTATCTTGTGTAGTTCAGTAGTTATTGCGGAGTCACTCGCTACAAAAATTTAGGCGACAGAACTTGTATCTTTGAAGATATACGATGTGAGAGAAATCGGAGTACTACACATCATAAATTACCTATCCTAGATCACCAACAAGCGTACCAAACACCTATATCATTCCTATTTGCTCCCTAGCCATGTATCGATGGGATCTATTCATAGCAAGTGGGTATAGGAATGTTCTCAGCACTGAGACGGCGCAAAAAGATCGCGGGCGCATCTGCCCCGTACCGGTTCTACCACGTTGTTTGCTCTACGGTTTTTATTTCTATCTTTCCCTATCTATTTTTACCCTTACGCGTTACTGGGAGCTGAGGCTCTTACACATAAGTGGGTTGCTTGCTTTATTTTTATGAAGGTATTTTGCTTGTTAAACTAACTCACGTTTGACTGAAATGGAGCATGCTAATTTTTGACACATTATATTTTTGTGATGCATATGAACTTTGTAATAACTATCCATCATTTTATGTCTCAAAAAAATATTTACTATTATTAGATTTATCAACGTGACGCGTCTAGAACACCGTCGTACTAATATATCTCTTATCACTTTACATAAAATTATTCATGGTTCACTAAATACTTGTCTTTTATCAAATATGTCTCTCAATACAATATATAGATCACGTAGAAAGAAACAGGATCTATTCACATTACCTGTTAGTCCCACTTTACGTTCTCATCATAACCCTATTATTCATATGCAGCGAATATATAACTCTGTCTCATCTCAACACGATCTTGATGTCTTTCTTAGTCTTACCCAATTCAAACATAAGCTTAAACATATCTCGTACAATATATAATTCACTATTTACTATTTATTATAATTATTATGTATACAATATTGTATGTATTTATTTTCTTCAGTATGTTAAGTAACATGTAAATAGACGATGGTAGACTTAGTAATAAGTTAAATAATTGTGCAAGTTGTCAACACACCTAGTAGGGTGGTTTTCATATATTTTATAAAAAAATGTTTTTCAAACGTGTATTGTTAACTGCCTGTTGTGTGATGCAAATAAATAAATAAATAAATAAATAAATAAATAAATCTGCGGTCGTCCAAATAAATCATCCGTTAATAAGTTCGAATGAATCATTGTTTTCACAATTTTATACAATGACAATGGACATAAAATATCTCTACTAACTTCAACTCTATGTCTAGTTTTTATTGATTCCATTACTATTAAAACGGTGAAAAAATGTATAAGAATAGTAATACGTCACCCCATGACGAATAAGTTGGGAAATATTGCCTTAAGAATAGTTTTCCACTCATCATAACCTATTTGATGGAATATTTTTTTAAGATAATAAAAAATGCTTCAATAATTTGTATTTTCATTTGAACCCGTTCTCTAAATTAAAATCTGTGTAAAATGTTTTTAACTGTGATGTATAATAAAGAGTTATCTATTCTATTCTATTCTACATACATACATACATACATAAACATATACTCACGGCTATAATCTACCACTAAGGGTATAGGGGCTTTTTAAGTGATTTTTGGGCGATGTGGTTGGAGACCCGTCACCAAAAACATTTAATTATTACCATCTTTTCCCTAATCAACTTCCAAAAGTGGTTGAGGAATTTCTCATTCCAAAGCTCTGGCTACCCCGTTAAGGGATTATAGCCGTGAGTATATGTATGTATGTTAAGTTCGCGGATGATAAAATTCAGAATCAAATGTGTATGCTCTCTAACTAAATAAGATACCTTGTAGTCAGGTCAGATATTTCTAGTTTGCCATTTATAGACACGCTTCTTATGAATTTAATTAAATTTATAATATTATGCGCCTGTAACATTATTCAATAGCTGCTTAAGGCTGCTTGGGAAGCTGTCTTACAGGAATGAGGCGATTACCCTCAATTTGGTACGGGTTTATAGAAACTAGTTATAGGTGGCAGTTTTAATAGAAAATAGAAATGGGGTTCGCGCTATTTATATCCGAAATGCTAGTTATAATAGAAATGAATTTCTGAATTAGCATCATTCATAAATTCTAATTCATACCCACGGCTATAAGGATACCTAGACACGGGATAGAAGGGGTAGCCGGAAATTCTGAATATGATATTCCTCAGTCACTTTTGGAAGTTGAGTGAGGAAAAGATTGTAAAAATAAAGGTTGATGGTGAAGGGTCTCGTAACGCATCGCCTAATAATCATCTGATAAGCCCTAATACCCTTAGTCGCGTCTTACGTACACCCTCGGGAAGAAATAGGGTAGTGCTATTCAAAGCCGACACTACAAAGCGATTGTCAATAGAATTTACATCACTGCTGTTATATGAGCCCCCCGGGGTTCCACTCGAGCCTAAGCTGAATAAGGAGACAAGGTTGTTGTCCATGATGCTGGCAGACCAATACCTGCTTAGGTACATGAAACTATATTTTTTGATATAACCTATTTTGTACACTTTGGGTTATTTCATTACTCGTATCCAATTTTTAATGACAACGAATTTATATAATTAAATACAAAATATGAACAATTACAAAATACATACATACATACATATACTCACGGCTATAAATCCCTTGAAGGGGTAGCCAGAGCTAGGGAATGAGACATTCCTCAGCCACCTTTGGAAGTTGCGTGGAGAAAAGATGGTGAAATAAAGGTTGTTGGTGATGGGTCTCCATCCGCATCGCCCAAAAATCCCTTAAAAGCCCCAATACCGTTAGTCGCCTCTTACGTACACCCATCGGAAGAAATGGGGTAGTGCTATTCTAAGCCGACACTACACAGCAACTACAAAAATCTAATCTATTCTATTAGGATATCTTGAGATAGGTGTGTTGAAATGACAAGGTTTTATTCTCATATTACTTACTTACTTACTTACTCCGTTGGCTCAGCGACCCAAAGTGGATCTTGGCCTCAGACACAAGAAGTCGCCATTGGTCCCTATCCTGTGCGATCTCTTTCCAGTTGCCTGCCTGAAGTTCGCGCAGGTCCTTTTCGATTTCGTCCCTCCATCGATATTTGGGACGTCCAACTGGTCTTCGACCGCTTGGTATTCCAAGGTAAACCTTTTTGACCGCCCGATCCTCCCCCATCCTCTCTAGGTGGCCAAGCCAGCGGAGCCGGTGGGACTTTATTTCGCCGATGATGTTAGGTTCAGAAATCAGGTCTTCGATTTCCTGGTTCTTCCTCATTCTCAGCGTGCCATCTTCCATCCTGTTGGGACCCAGAATTTTCCTCATTACTTTTCTTTCCGCAACCAGAAGTTTATTCTCTTCCTTGAGAGTGAGTGTCCAAGCCTCGCATCCATACATCAAGATCGGCCGGAGGACGGTTTTATAAATTCGGATCTTGGTTTTTCTGCTAAGGAGTTTTGACACAAGCACTTTGTGGAGAGCAGCGCTGCTCATATTACTTTTATTAAACTAGTGAGCAGTTTCAAAGATATGATCTCCCGGGGGATGGTAAAACAAGATGTTCCTATAACACAATATGATTGCTCAGAGATCAACAAGAAAATTAAATCGATTATTTTTTCGCTGTGTAGTGTCGGCTTACAATAACACTACCCCATTTCTGCCGGTGGGTGTACATAGTTTTTTTTTATACTGAATATAATACAGGGGTTCTCAAACTAGGTTAGGCCTGTTTTCGGGAAACCTTAAATTTAATTGTAACGCTTCTATATAAATTGAATAAAAAAAGGGAAAATTGAGTAAAGTTGTGGTAATTGATTTAAATAAAACTAGCAATTATAAAAGTAAACAACATAATATTTACGTTAGTTGGGTTAGTAATGTAGGTATGAATAATTATAAATAATCTTTTTTTAAAAATAAATATGCAATTTTTATAAATAAATATGAGGTAAGAGGTGACTAACGGTATTGGGGCTTTTAAGGGATTTTTGGGCGACGCGGTTGTTGACCCATCACCAACAACCTTTATTTTGTCATCTCAACTTTCCAAAAGTGGCTGAGGAATTTCTAGTTCCTTAGCTCTGGCTACCCCTTCTAGGGATTTATAGCGAAATATAAATTACGCCAATACAAAATTAAGCCAGATATACTTCTATTGACGTTTTTGCAATAACAAAACGTTTAGGCGCTTTCAGCACTAAATGTAAAAAAACTAAGGATAGTTGAGTAGTGTCGGCTCAAAATAATAGTAACCATTTTTTTCCCAATGTTTTTGTGAAATGCAGCTTAGGGTACTGGGAATTTTCAAGTAATTTTTGGGCGATGTGGCTAGACACCATGTGAAAACATTTTCAAAACATTTTCATGTGAAAACTTTCGGGATGCGTTAGGTTTATATTGCAATCTTACGAAAGCCTTTGATTGGGTGGAAAGGCAATAGAATTATATAACTTAAAAAATACGGTTTTGCTGAACAGGCGGTAAAATTAATGGCTAGAGATGCAGTGCATTAGACAAGAAGATTTTCCTGCGGTCCTTGCGTGAAGGGGTAAAAGGGGCAGGATTATATGGATAGAAGAAAGTGCAATAGCAAGTAAGAGCTTTTACCGTCATCCATTTTAACCGTATGGCAGATTTTTGTTTTATTACTAGTGCACAACAAGTTTGGGACTTACGAAAATCGAAGCATACTTTGTAGTTGATTAGAGATAGACGTAGTGTATTATTTAAAGAAAAAATATGTATTTAATTTAATTAATTAAGCCGTGTAGTGCCGGCTTAGAATGTCGCTACCCCTTTCTACCCACGGGTGTCGTTAGAGGCGACTAAGGGTAATGGGGCTTTTTATTGGATTTTTGGGCGAAGCGGTTGGAGATCCATCACCATAAACCTTTATTTTTACCATCTTTTCCCCACTCAACTTCCAAAAGTGGCTGAGGAATTTATCATTCCATAGCTCTGGCTACCCCTTCTAGGGAAATATAGCCGTGAGTATATGTATGTATTAATTTAATTGTTTATGTTTCACCGTTAAGTAGGTATTCAGCCGATTAGTAAACAAAGGGCCGAATTATAATGCCTACCAACCATAACACTCACATAATTTCCTTGTAATTAAATGGTAAGATGGTTTCATCGTTATTATTCAAAATTTGAATGAGTAATTCTTCCTCCTATGGTTTTATTTACATGTAACAGTTTGGAATCGGCTGATAATATCATTACACTATATGTGTCTAATTTTAATTTGGAAATCAATGTAAATATCGAGAAAGGCCACCCGCAATACAGGTTTTACCTAGTGCAGGGGCCATTGGAAAAATCACTATGTAATTCAAAATGCGCAATAAACATTTTTTTTTAAATTTTTTTTATTTGTTCCTTTAATTGTCAAATATAACTACTAAGGTAAAACCGGCGAGCGAAGTGGTTAGAACGAAGTGGTTTTTGTTCTTTTTTATCTTCCAATAGTGGCTGACCAATTGTTGATTCCGAAATATTAGTCACCTTTTTGGGTTTAAAACCGTGAGTATAAGCAGGCAGATAAGTAGTTTTTATGAGTAACTCAAAAGGAAAACCAAGACCTAAGTTACTGTATGATCGAATCTGCAACGGTCATTCTTATAAAGGGGAAACAATGATGTCATAATGGCAAACTATGACATTATTGCATAAGGAAACCACAGACAAACCACCAGGTGACAAAGTCACGTGATGTTCAGAAGTATTAGTACCTCTGCCAACCCCTTCGGGGATATTCGGCGTGAACGTTTATGTTATGTTTATGTTATGAAACCACAGAAACTGAGAACTGTTATGCCAGGTCGACTCTTCATGGGAGAAGAAGTTTGAAAATTGTGATAAATCAAACAAAATATGTGTGTAACTATAATATTTTCGTTTTTAATTTACTAAGAACACATTTTACATAATGTTAACGTTCTAAACAATATCTACAAAAATTGTACACTATCTATGTGAAAAAAATCTTATGTTAACTTTAATTTACAAATTAACACAAAATTAAAAGATTAATCGAGTTCAACAATTTTAAGTTATGGTACTTACACTACAGTGTTATCAAACTAATCTATTTACATTAAATTATATTACAAAGAAATAGTAACAAATGTACTTTCGCATTGCAACAATGTGTCTCTTAAAAAACTAAGGAAAATTTTCAGAAGGTACATTGTATTCAGAGATATTAGTCAGAATCAAAAACCAAAACTAATGCATTGAGGAAATTGCAGTATTGTGGGTTTCACACAATTTAATACATGATATCGTTTTCGATCACTTTATGTGTTTTAATATTCATTGGTTCCAGAATTTAAGATATGTAGTATACTAGTATACACAATTTAAAATCATAGTTATCAGAGTGGCAGCATCATAAACTGTATATCTAATGGAAGCAACAATTACGTATACAATTTCGATATCAGTATATACCAAAAATGATAATAGATTGGACTACAAAATTTGAGAGCTGGGCTACATAGTTTAAAAATACTATGGAGATTTTTTTGAGTTCCATTTTATAGTAAAGATAGGTATCAAACGTATTATTAAATCAATCATTATCGTTCGAATTGATATTCACTAAAGAATTTAGCAAAATAGTATTTTCGGAAACAATATGCAGTATTTATATTTTTTGTAGAAAACAATGGATATTATGTATAATGTTAACTTTTATTTTCTTAAATTTTGAAAGTTACATTTGGACTAGGAGCTATTTAAAATTATTTTGCATTTTGGTAAGAACATTGTGATATATTTTAGGAATGCATTGGTAATGTAAGGAGGGTTTTACTAAATTATTAAATGGAAAACAGTACAGTTTTTATGGAAGATATACTCATTAAAAAGAAAATTTTGTCATGATTAACAAAAGTTACAGTAAGCCTTACAACTAGTTTATATTTACAAATACTTGGAAATGGAAAACTTTTGAGGAAGACAGTTTAAACACTTAAGAGAATACACGCATTGACAGTTATTTATTATGATCACAAAGATTATCCTAAGAAAACTATGAAATCACAAGTTTAGACGAATAATTTTAAATTCGCAATGTGCGCCGTCAAAGTCGTACTCGACGAGAAAACGTTCACATTACCTTAAAAAATTCAGGTATATCAATAGGTAACATTAAAGTCAATTTTAAAGCAATTAAACATTTTCATAAAACTACTTTTGAACAAATCCTTGGTAACTTTGTTTTGCATTTACGTTAAATTAGAAATAATAACTTAGATTAAAGTCAAATATTGCATCGAAACGTTCGTTTGCATCAATGTGTAAAATGCTTGATGTAATGGTAACAGGTTTTAGGTACAGTTTAAAAACATTCTATAATTTAAAATTGAGTATTAAATTAAACAAAAAAGCTACAGAGAGAAATTACAACGGAAGTACATGCAGTCTAAATTGCACAAAAACTTAAACATAACTGGCCTTAATCATGTGTTCCATAAAAAGCAATTTAACAGCATGCAGAATATATGATCGCGAATATTTTCTGTTAAAGAATATGAATTCATTTTGGTAAATTTAGATCAACATTCTTACAGTGAACATGTAGTAAATAACGATACGGCGGCAATATCATTATAAAGGGTAAACTACTGCTTTGGTTATTGTAAATTGCAAATTAATACCTCTCACACCACTATAACTTCTCTTGGAAATTATATTAAATTGTAAAAATATGTAGTTTAATAGTTGGTTTTCAATAATATTCAAATTCCGCACCTGTCACTGGATTTTAACCCAATAGCATATGGGATATTTTTCTTTAAGGCTAAATAAATCAATGTTTTATAAAAACTACTTTAATTATATAGAAACCGTTTCGTATTGTAAACAAAAACAAAACTTCAAGTTGAAAAAAAATATGTATTGAAAGTTAATCAATTATTTTTGTAATAATTAATGAGCCTAACAGAGACAGAGGGACAGAGAGAGATAATATGGTCTTTGAAAAAAACCAACAACCCTTAACAAAGCAGCAGGTTACACCTAAAAATATCATGCCGATGGTGGTACAATAAATATACTAATAAAACAATCTGGAATTTATGAAGTAAGAAACACTATACTTACAAATGAGATTTTCGTATAGGTGCCTATTATATTAATTTTAACAACAAAAATGATAATTGTTTCAGGTCCCATGTTTTAAATTAAATTTAACACCAAACATAGACATTCTTAAAATCTTTGGTGCTCACTCACACAGCGACATCTATCGGCACATGCTAAAGGAAGTTCTGATGTAAAAATATATCAATTTTTGCAACACATTTCGTTTCTAATTCTTGTTCAACATAAAATATAACGTATACCTAAATATTGAGATTGTCTTTGCCATCAAAAAGCTGCGAAGTGCAGTCAGATTTAATGCTTTGGATTTGGAACTGATTAGCTTTATATTTACTAAATTTAGGTTTGCCATAAATAATACACCAGTGTCTATGTATTCAACCAGCAGCTTTACCTTAGTTGATGATGGTTCCATCTCTGACTAGAACTCACAAAACGACATCACAGCGCGCTTTTACAATGCACGACTTAATTAGGAGGTAGTTAGTGTGACGTCATGCCCAATCCACTTCGCAACTTTTCACTGACCTGTTAACTATGTTCTACACTTAAGGAATTATGTGTCGGTGGCTTTCAGTATTATTTATCCTAACGAAATACATTTCTCAAATAAATACTATCTCGGAAGGTATTGGTCCCAAATTATAATTCTTAAACAAATTATAATGGTTTGGACCATATCGGCGAAAACACTGTTTTAATTTAAATTAGTTAATTAAAATTATCCCGCAGTGGCCTTTAGCTTAACCGCCTACGCTACGAGTATCGCTCTGCGATATCACACGTATACCTACTACTATCTAAAACTTAAACTACGCGCCTAAAACCATATCACAATTAGACTCTCCAAATGAGAGGAAATAAACTTTAAAGTCCATGAATACGACTTAACCCTCGTCAAGAGGCTGAATGTCATTCATGTAGATTTTTGCTAAGCAGCAAACTATTGTGTGGCCCTGATAAATGTCTTATTAGTTCAGGTAATGCTTCAAAAGTCAATTGGCAGAAACAGCAGTTAAATCGTCCCGGTGTATTGGTGCGGCCGTCGTTTTCACTGGACGATATCACATTACGATGAACCGAACATAAATGTTTTAAAAGATGTGCTTTTTGTTTGAACATTGCAACACAAAGTCTACAAGCAAACGGTTTCTCGCCCGTATGTACTCGAAGATGTGTTTTGAGATTCCAGGACATGCCAAATTGTTTACCACAATATTCACATCGGTATTCTCGCACTGGAGCTTGTTTGCTAGAACCTTGTTCGTGTTCTGTCGCTGGTGCGTCATCTCCACCCATTTGGGGCTGACAAAGCCAAGGTCCCCAAGAACCCGCACTTGGAGGGCGATATTTCATTGAATCTTCATGACCTGTTGAAGGCGGAGTTACACTTCTTTCGGGTAGATATGGCGGTGCTGATGCACTCAAAGGATGTAAAGCGCCTAGGCGGCTTGCTGTTAATCCAGCTACTGCACCCGGTCCTTGGGCGTACCGAAGATGAGCCATTTCTTCCAAGTAACTAGGAGGAAATGAAACAAATGGGGGATTTTGTGAAGGTGAATTATGAAAACCAGGCCGCCGTTTTCGATGAGGTGTCACAACATAATTTTCGGGTGAAGTCTGCACAAGTGACATTAGATCCTGATCTGGTGGTTTTAAGTGAGCATAGTCCTCTAACTTCACTGTCCTTAAGTCTAGCTCTGGTGGTTCAAGATAATGTGATTTCCGTTTTGTTCTTTCTATGCCTCTTCCTAGTCTATCGCTTAGAAGTTGTCTCCGATATACTGTTTCTTGTGGTGGATCTTCTTGGCTTGACGTTGTTGATCGTCTTCTATCAATATTCTGAAATAATAAATGAAACAAAAATAAATAAATCATAATGCTTACTGAAATAACATAAACATAAACGTTCACGCCGAATATCCCCGAAGGGGTTGGCAGAGGTACTAATACTTCTGAACATCACGTGACTTAGTCACCCGGTGTTCAGAGTACCCACGTTTTGCATGGACAGTGTACTCACGTGAACGCTTACTGAAATGTTTTTTAATATTTGATTCCAAATATAATTATTTAAAAAAACTGATCTATCTATCAACTTTCAATCAGTTCTCACCTTTGCTGCTACTGTTTCAATATCTACATCTTGGGAATCCTCGTGTTCACTACCTGCATTATCTGAGTTTCTGGCAAGAGACAAATTGACAGGATTTGACGAACTCCGCCTTCTCCCAACAAGTCTTCCACATTCTTTCTTTTCACCATCTTCAAATTCAGTATCTCTTTCATCATTACTGCTGTTTGATTGTTCTTTCTTAACTATACTAATGGCTTCATCTTGATCTCTGCTAAATCCGGCTGTAGGTGATACTCTTTCACTTTCTGAGTGCGATGAACCAGATGGAGTTTCATTTTTGCTACTCTCATTACTGTTGATATCTGTTTTCAGATTTTTTGATTTTGGTCTTTCACATGATCGGTTCCTTTTTTCAGCTTGTTGTCTTTCTTTTGTTGATTTCCAAACGTCTGATTTGATCTCCAGCAACTCAAATAGCTCTTGCATGTCATCAATTTCACCAGACTGGAATAAAAATAAAATACGCATTTTAATAACAATAGTTTGATTGTTTATTTGTTGGATTGTTAAATACGATTCAATTTTGACAGTTCATTGTATTTTATATCGATTAATCAATTATTTGTGAAAAAAGGACCCAACGTGTATTTAAGTGATTTTTGGGCGATGTGGTTGGAGACCCATCACCAACAACCTTTATTTCACCATCTTTTCCCCACACAACTTCCAAAAGTGGCTGAGGAATTTCTGATTCCTTAGCTCTGGCTACCCCTTCTAGGGATTTATAGCCGTGAATATTTATGTATGTATGTATGTATGTGTATTTAATATTTCTGTTATAGTTCTACGGAATCATATCCTACTGGCAGTACCAAATAGTTGTAAACGGTGGTTTACTCACTTCAATATAAGCTTGACCGCTGTATAGAAAAACTAGGAGATGTCGCATAAGTGTACTGTTGATGCCCGACATATGAATAGTCACAGGGTTTTCCATGGTCGGTGTGTCATCAAGAATTTTTCTGAAAATATAAAAGATATACATTATTTTGTTGAAAATATCTAAGGCAATGAAAAGAGAAAACAATATATATTTTTTTTGTTAAGAGGATAATAAATGTCATTTTAACCTAGATAATATCTCTGTGTCGTAAATTGTAATCGCGCATGTTCCAAGCATCTTCATTCTTAACAAACACGTACTTTGCAAACTAGATTAACTAATTAAAAGTTATTTTTACTGAAAAATCGTGGCTATATTATATATATATATATTAATCCGTATCTTTTTAAAAATCAAATTCACTACGCAACCAGAGCGGATATCTGGTATGTAGTAGAACAAAACAACAATGGCTAAATGCACTGTGAAATAAAGTTAACAAACTAACAAAAGAAAAAAATAACAGTGTATTCTTACCGACACGACCTAAAACCTAACTTATGATGCCCAATCTAGTAATTACAAAGGGCATATTATTTTTTACTTGCGTGAACTCCTAATTTTATCCGATAGACTTAAAATTTACCTGATAAGAGGACTTGCTGCTGCCATGACAATTCTGTGTGCTGCTAATGGTACGGCATCGTCACACACCAGCACCAGGTCTGAATACCGAGCGCCTCTCCACGCCGCCCCAACCTCGTTCAGGATGCAGGCGTGGTGCTTGCCATACGTGAGGGTCAGCAGGCCCTCGCCCATCATGCCAATGCTGGAAAATTACACACTACGTTGATCATTGAGGATTACTGCTCCTATCAACGTATACTGCTGATAGTTTTGTTTAACATACATACATACATACATATACTCACGGCTATAAATCCCTAAAAGGGGTAGCCAGAGCTGTGGAATTAGAAATTCCTCAGCCACTTTTAGAAAGTTGCATGGGGAAGAGATGGTAAAATAATGGTTGTTGGTGATGGGTCTCCAACCGCATCGCCCAAAAATCCCTTAATAGCCCCAATACCGTTAGTCGCCTCTTACGTACACCCACCGGAAGAAATGGGGTAGTGCTATTCTAAGCCGACACTACACAGCTATTTGTTTAAATAACTAGGCATACACATACTCGCAGCATATATTCCCATAAAAAGCAACCCAAAGTTATGAAATTATTGTTTAATGTTACAGCTGTTTTGTTTTCCTTGAATAAATAAATAAAGAAATATAACCATTGCTTCGTGCAATAGTTTCAGCATGAATATTGGTGAAATTAAGGAACATTGATGTGATGATCCGCACATTTAAATAGCCCTTCTCTTTTCCTTAGTCACTTCATATCCAAAAACGGACAATCCTTATTTTACATATTGAAGAAGTGAAATTAATACAATATTAATAACTTTGAGTATAGAAACAAGCATTTTTCCAAAACTAAAGATGGCCTAGTCTATCTAGAGACAATACAAAGTGTTGTTGTGAAAAAGATTTCTGTTTATGTACAAATAAGGTGGAAAAAAACTAAAGTAAAAATGATTTCTAGTGTGGTGTTTATGAATTATTTTATTCTCTATCTTTTAAACGAAAACGTGCTATATAGGATAACCATGCTTCAATAGCTATGTTTAGAAAAGATATAATTTCTATACTGCATTATCAAATGATGCAATAATAACTAGCATAAGAATAAATAAGGACGGAGTTTATTAAAAGCAATGGTTAGTATTAAAACACTTTAATGCTATGTTTTATAAAACATGAATCGAACCTACATTTTCAGATTATATTTTAATCGTGAATCAAAATATTTTAATAATATATTTTATGTAATAAACGGTAATTATCTTTATTTATAATATATTCCAAATATAGCAATAAATCGAGGCATAAATCAAGTCTTGCATTGTAAATAACAAAGAAATTGAATTTAAATATGTGGCGTAATAAAATCATTCGTTCGCAAGGTTTTAATTTAATCACTGAATTGATTAAATTAAAACAATCCAATGATTTCTCAATAAAGTTAAAAAGGTTAATAGCTCTTCAGAATTCTAATGAATATTTGAATAATCTTCGACTACCGAAATAGTGGCAAAAGTCCTTATAGTAGATGCTAGAAAGCCTGTCGCAATAGAACCTTGACATCCTAAAGCATCTTGCAGCTAGAATTGTAAAGGCGAGAATAAGTTTAAAAGGCTATTAATAGGCGCTTCTTTAAAACTGTTTCGTGTTTAGCAACACATTTTAGTTGTAGCAGAGTTGTTGTCGTTAAATTGTTTTGCTATTGTTGCTATTTCGTTACCACTACAATTTCGTTCTTACTCTCAGATATAAAAATGCTATAAGCTACGTTTTAATGTTTTCGGCGTGAATTTGGCATGTCAATGATAGTAATCTTGTCATGCGCAATTGTGCAATAGTTTATGTTTCAGTAAAAAAATACTCCCGTGCGAAGAAAATGACGCAACGCTTTTGTCTATCACCTTGAGTTTCGTGAGAATGGTTGATGGTCAAGTCAAGTTATTTGAATATTTAGATTTTAAACTTTTTTGGTCTTGCAGTCACAATAAAAACGAACGACGGTTTGTATTCTTTTCTGTAGTTTGCAATTTAATTGGTTTTTATAAGCTTAGTTTACAATGCAAGCTTCCGATGCATTGAAGTCAAAATTATTTAGTATTTCGATCTAAGTGTTGAGTTTTCAGGGTTGCGCACTCGCAGTGAAGCGGAGCGTACAGGCCCGTCCGCTATTGTCTGTGTGAAACCACACGAGACGGTGCAGTTTTACATGTTTTGCATAAAATTGCAGTTTCAACTGATGACTGAAGCTCTGCAACTAAAGTTAAGGCTGTGATAAAAATCAGATAAGAGACATAAATAATTTATAACTTTTGTTGGAATGCTCACATTGTTAACAAGATTATAATTATCTCATGTTTTTTATCAACCGATCAAGGTGAACTACCATCGATATCATGGACAATGAGTCTAATGAAATATTTGTTTGTTTTGAATTAGATTTATTTAGTAGCAAGGAATGAAAAGCTATAAAAGTTTATATGTATAAATTGACATCTTAATAGCGCCACCTATGAATAATCTTCAGAACTAGCAAGATGTTGTATCTATATTTCATATTCAAGTATTCACTGACGGCCTAGATGGCACTGTGTGTTACTTTCGCAAACTGGGTCTAGTTTAGGCTGCGCCAAGTATATTTGCATTTCTCAGAACTCATATGTGAAAACCACAAATAAATGCATTCGATAGTAAATTTATAAGAATATAATTCACATCAAACTAAAAGAGAAAGGCTTATGATTCATCATATGACTTTGTTTGAATTGGGGCACACTCCATAACCAGCATTAATATAAAGTTAAATATATATTGTAATTGGTTTAGTAGTATGGCCTTTTTCTAGGGAACCTTTCATTTACCTCTCACTGATTACCTCGACCTTGAAGCCAAATCGGCACCCAGTTGACCATACAATAACATACTTTCACTTACTTTTCAATAATCTTGAGACAATTCTCTCGCTCAATCTTGTCAAAATTAACAATGATGGTTTTTCAAACTACGTCTTTTGTGCTAAGTGTTTATTTTATTAGTTTCCCGCGCTTGTCATGCGAGGGCGGCGAGAGGCAATTTAGGATTTTTGGGACTTATTAAGTGATTGTGGGGCGATTTACAATCTTGCTCCATTTAACTTCCAAAAGGTATAAGTATTTAGAAAGAAAGCTCTATTTCACTCCATTTCAATAGTTTTATTGTCCTTCACGATTTTACTTTCAGTCAGGTAAATGTTGTTCATATTATATTACATACATACTTCCACATCTAAAAATTATGCCACACTAATAAAATTGTTATATCGTTTATGTTTATACTAACAAACAGATATTAACTATGAATAATAATGAAGAAAAAATCTACATAGATTAATTTGATAGATTTCTAAACATAATTAATAAACAATTCATAGAAGGTCAACACAATCACCATAGCCATATTCATGTTAGTTTTTCCGGAACCGAAATTGTAATAATACGATAAGAGATTGATAATAGTGATAAATAATAACATCGTTTTAATTCCAGTACAAAAGCCAAGGTAAAACAATACATAAAAGAAAACATAGAATTTGTTGTGTAACTAAGACACAATACAGACACACTTAAACCTTAACTTATTGACCTAGCTAGAGTGTCGTTCAAAATCAAGTAAGCACCAACACCAATACTAATATCAAGTCGGCCGTCGGCCTTTACTAGCATTGTTTAATTTTTATAAATTTTATTCTATGAACCTGCGTGTATGTATATATTATTTATTTGTATGTTTATGATTATAAGTGACACATTATCTTACTGAAGAATTGAGTGGATTGAGAATTTATGATACATTGAATGAAATGCTTCCCTGGATGCGCTCAAATATTAAATGCTCTCGCACTAAATGCTGATAGCGGTTTTCCCGTGGGACATTATCAATTAACATATATACCAAAACTACACAAATTAGTGGTAAATATAACTGATGCTAGTCTATCTTTAATCGTGAGTGAGCATTTATTTTAAAACGTAATTAAAACTGTTCATCTAAAGGAAGTTGAAATAAAAACTGCTTATTTGCGAAATCGCGAAGCGGCGGCGGGCGTATTGCAAAACCTAGAAATTGTACGAACGCGGGCGCTCGCTACTGGAGCGTGGGATTGGGAAAAATGCATAACTTTCACCGATTGCTTAACTACTATTATGATTCTACATTAGAATTATAGAAAACTAAAAAAATTACTTGTTTAATTCGTCGCATATTTACTTTCATTTATAATTTAAATTAGTTTCCGTCGTTTCTGTTTCTATATTTGAGAACTAGTGGATCGGGCCCAGCTTCGCACGGGTAGCGTAGTATTAAAAATATCTGAGGTTTCTTCAATCACTGCTCAACCTTTGTGAAATTTAGTGCAATTTATAGCATTCCTGAATAGTGTAGCTTTCTGATTGTGAAAGCGCTTTATAATGAACGGTTCAGTATCTCGGAAAATAAAACCATGCAAACAAACAATCAGAGTTACAAACTTTGCATACATACAGGGAGTATATGTATACTCCCGGCTAACTTTTGCGCGCACAACCATTACTAAAAAAATAACCTTAGAGCATTCACGTGCGACGACAGGGCGCGATAGCTTATTTCATGTGTAAGTTTGGTTATTCTATACGGATTTCTATGATTATTTTTTTATTGAATAGGTAATAATTTAAACTAATTTAAATCTTTTTGTTCATGAAAACCTCATGTGGGGATTATTACTTATAAATATCCCGCCTGTGACGAAAATTTTTCTTTCCTTTATTTATTCTTTATTTATTAATAATGTAAACTTTTTAAAATGAGAGATGAATAAGATAACTATAAACGTAAAAGTAAACAAATATAATCAGAATGCTCCGAACTGCTAAGCTATCGGGAATCACACGTGTTATTATGAGTCAACCATAAAAGATAGACATATGCTTCAGGAGGATATTTTTTAGAAAATTTTATGTTTAATATTTCCGTCATACATGATTTCTATGTAACTATAACCACTAAGGCTGCACACGCGACGGAAGCTTAAAAAATGGAATAACTGTTCCCCGTTTTCCCAAATTTTCCCAAAATTCCCCTTCACTGCTCTGCTGAAAAGTACACTATAACCTGCCCAGAAGTATGAAGAATAATTCTACCAAGTTTCGTTCAAATCCGTCGAGTAGTTTTTGTTTCCATAAGGAACATACAAACCGACAGACAGACAGACAGACAGACAGACAGACAGACAGACAGACAGACGGACAGACAGACAGACAAAAATTTTACTGATTGCATTTTTGGCATCAGTATCGATCACTAATCACCCCCTGATAGTTATTTTGAAAATATATTTAATGTACAGAATTGAGCTCTCTACAGATTTATTATAAGTATAGATTAGTCTTAATTATTCACCCTTATATGTGAGCTTTATTTATGCAAATTTTTGTAGTTTTAGTACAAATTATATTTTGTACTCATTTTCAGAAGCTTAAAAATATTTTTGTAGCCTAAGGCCTAAGCCTAATATACCTTTATAACTTTTATAAGTACGTCAAAATAGGTGTTCTTGTCCTTAGCTAGATTTATTACTAAAACTTATATATGTCAACTTAAGTTTCACCAAACTTTTTATTTCTGATGTTTGGTTACATTAGATTAGACACAATTGCAAAAACTCCTATGAATGTCTACAAAGCTAAGTTAATCATAGTTTAGTGCAGTTTTCCGCTCTATTTGCTAAACTGAAATCATTGGTTCAATGAAGCCGTCTGTTTATTAAATCGTTTTATTTTCATTGAGCCACAGCCTAATCAACTGATATCGATGCTAGTTATTCTGAAACGAAAATAAAGTTTTAAAGCTATCACAACTGTCTAAACATTTCGATAACATTACAAGTAAGGATTTCACGTAGATACAAATGATAATAGCGTATTGAAGATATGTGAAATTTAGTTTCAAGGTGATGATGCCTAGCAACAAACGAGACCCCTTCTAAATCTAACGGCAATGGAAAAGGATGACAGAGAAGCAATAGCCAATAGTTGTAAAACAGGAAACGAGAAGGCGCGTGGTGATACTGCTTGCTTTGTGCGGGACACTGCGACCTTCAGACGAAATGTTGAGCTGTATGCATAGCACACATTTGAACGTTCCCAGCCAACATACTACAATAATCTAATGCCAACATTATACAACAATCACTTCCATTCACAAGAAGCAGAGCCAATAATTTGCTTTGTACGATGATGTTTATTTTCTGCTATAGGTAGGTTCGGTATAGAAGGGTAACATACATAACAAAAAATATAAAGTTACATGCTGTACAAAAATCATTTCCGCATTTTTTGGTGTTGTCGGATTGGTATTTGTAATGTAAGCGAGTCATGTAGGGTTAATGAAGACGTAGGAAGTGATCAAGTGTATTTTCCCTTTCTATTGGCTTGTCCGACCTGGATATCACTGTGACTTAAAAGTCTTTATTGGCGATTTATAATAGTAGATTTAGTAAATCAGTACCGATTTATTAATGTAAAATTATAGAACATATATTCGAACAGTTGAAGGTCTGTTATTATAATAAATGTAATTGCAAGTTCATATGTAATTTTGGCAAGCTCCAATCCATTTTATTTATATTCGTTCGTACCCTTGTCTGGGAGAGTCTTGGGCTGAAAGCGCGTTTCAGTTTTACCTTCGTTGATGCAGAAATAGCATCACAGTTCACTTTTACCTTGTCTTTGATTGACGATTGATGTTTTGTGCCAGATATCTGATACAATATGATGTTAACAATCAGCCATTTAGCTGATACGCTACAAGAAATTACATCAGTGTAGTATCTTTGCAGTTTGAGACATTCCAGCGAATACAGCTGTTGGGCATATTTCTTTAAATTTTCGCAACTCTTCGGAAACAAATCGAATTCGTGTATTTCGTGTTCGACATTTTGCGATCAGAGTTGGTGTAGTAAGATGACATTTTATAGGGGAACGTGTCTTACAAAAGGTCAAATTTGATTGTTGGTAGTCATTTGAATATCTAAGAAGTTATTACAGCAAATTATGACGAATTAAGTATTTAGTCAAGTAGTTGTGTTTCTCACGCGTTGAAATTGGTTGACCTTGGTTGTCTTGATTTTGCTCTCACTACACCGCATTATTTGCGACATGTAATTAAACTTTTCAAACACAGTTTTTTTTCTGTTCTCCTCAGCAATATAATGACTTTTTTGAGATATTTTGTAATGAAAGAACAGATTCTTATTGATACAGACTATGTTGCTGATGCTGCTAAATAAAAAGACTTAGTTTAAAGTAAAATACTAACTAATAGATAATAAAATGTTATAAATCGAGATGACAGTATTGGTCAAAGCCGGTTATAGCTTCCGCTAAGTTAGTTGTTTAGACGCAATACGAGGTAAGCAAGACTAGTCAAGGTTTATTTCGAAATAGGATGGCTCTTGACCTTCAGGATGAAAGTCAACAATATTACGCAACTACAAATAAAGCTATGCTAATGACATAAAACTATCTGAGTGCGGGACACGCACATTGGCATCGTCTGCTCATGACCTACATTGAGCCCACGTTCAAGGATTTCACATATTTGGAAGGCAAATATTTCATAACTCCATTTTTGAATTTATGCTTCTAATGTGAGAGAATATAATTATCTCTATGCGAATGAATGGACAAAGCAAGTCTAATTAGTCATTCCTTCGTGTTTCAATGCTGGTTTTCTTTTCCACGATATTTCCTAGACGGATTGGTAAATCATTTGACGCTATCAACATAACGAGCAGTGAGTAAGCCAGTTTTAATTACGGCATGTTGTTTCATCCCGAGATCCAAAGAAACCCAGGAGGACTCGACAAACGAGATAAAGCATTACCACAATACTTTCCTGCGTTCATTTGTCTCCTACCACACATAGATCTATTTATTATGTACGATTGGTGTATGTTTGTGTTATTGCTGGTTGTATGTATTGGTGGTCGGAGCGCACAACATCGTGCGTAGATCAGCGGGCACGTTGTGTGGAAGTGGGGGAGGGGGGGAGGATTTAGCGAGCGGTGCCGCGGTTTCGTAACAGCGTTTTATTTCAAGGTCACTTAAGCAGTTTTAGAAAGTCAACCATAAGAAGTTGCGACTTGGAAGATGTAAGCGGCAAACCTAATGCTCTTGTTTTGTGTCTCTTTAATATTTACAACGACGAATCATGCGAATCGAATAAATTTTGTTTTGGTTTTGTTATGACGGAATCGTAACTTTTTACGAATGTCTTTTTCTACATAAAAGTTATGTTTTCATCTTTTGATAGAATAATATATAAGTAATTTTTTTTCTGTATATTTTTCTTATATTTAAAAATATTGTATCATAGTTTATATTTTATTATTTCTTATAATTTTTTAAATGCAAATTGTAGCCTTTATTCATATTTTTTTCTCATAAATACATATTTTCGGTAAAAGCGGCAAGGTACATGCCTTTCCCGCTCCGCTAGCATACTTCTATAAGTAAGTATACATTATGATAGTGTCGACAACATCCTAACAGTATGTTTAAACAATCAACTAGCTGGTAACTCTCATTCAACAATTTTAATTTCATCATTGTTGACGTAGCTACGAACATCCAATGGTCGTCCCTGAGCGCCTCGTGGCCAAATGTTGAAATTTCACCGACTGCCATTTCGACTGCTTGCATAACTAACAACGCTGAATTCTGCTGACAGAGAAAGTACACGAAAGGCTTTACGTAAGCCATTACGTAGCATCGTATAAACTCACTTTTGATTTCCTTACTTTGGCGTCCATCATTGGTTCAGTTACATCATTTTCGCGGTAGTTTGAAAGCATTGAAATGTCTTGCTCTACTTTTTTGTGAGGTTTAACGTTGTCATCACTAATGTCTACTTTTACTTTGACTTCAATATCATTCTGCTGTATGTTATATTTCACATTACTCAATAGTTTATTTCATAATAGCAGTTGTTTCATGAAACGAATAGTGGTGAATTGTTATGTTTTAACTAAACAACAAATATCTTCGTAATGCGAGTACTTAACCAGTTTTGGGAAATTCTATATTTTTTTAATATTAAATAAAGTTACTTAATGCACATAAATAACATTACGACTATTATGTCACGTCAAAATAGTCGTGATTAGATATACATACATATACTCACGGCTATAAATCCCTTAACGGGGTAGCCAGAGCTTTGGAATGAGAAATTCCTCGGTCACTTTTGGAAGTTGATTGGGGAAAAGATGGTAATAATAAATGATTTTGGTGACGGGTCTCCAACAACATCACCCAAAAATCGCTTAAAAAGCCCCTAGACCCTTAGTCGCCTCTTACGATCACCCACGGGTAGAAATGGGGTAGTGTTATTCTAAGCCGACACTACACGGCAAAGATATGATTAGATATAGTGATATAAAACATGCACAATTCAATGCATTGTTTATTTAATCGCCTAGATCAGCAATTTTCTTGAAATAAGTTAAATTCGCTACTTTTTACGTACATGATACATCCAACTAAAAGTTCCAACATATGAGTAATATCTGTACGTAACTACATTTTAGTGGATTTCGAACATTAGTGCAAATCGCAAAATATAATCCGCGTGTGTCCTAATTTCGCGCGTTATCGCACTAGTTAAATATTATTTAGATATCAGTGAACAAGAAGCTAAATCTGATTCATAAGTCCATTATACAATATATACAAATGAAAATTCGACGCAAGCGTACATTTGATGCCCAATTAAAGCAATATATATTTTTTTATATTTTTTTATATTTTTATTATTTTTTAACATCTTTTCCCCACTCAACTTTCCAAACGTGGCTGAGGAATTTCGAATTCCTTAGCTCTGGCTACCCCTTCTAGGGATTTAAAGCCGTGAGTATATGTATGTATAAATATTTAGAAACAAACGCATAAACTGATATAAAAATATACTTTGTCAGATGATAAAGATCTACATTTGTTTTGATAATCTGAAATTTACAGCTTTCTAGTTGAATGCGGAGGACATTGCTCAACAGACGAGGGCGTTGTCGCAATTTTGTACGATAAGAATCTTTTTATCTTTCACAACACTAGTAAATATTGTGACTCAACTTGTGGTTTTTAACGCTGGGTTTTCTTCTTCATCTTTTAATTGATAAATTGACTGCTACTAAGAGTAATAGTGTAATAGAGTAATAGTGTCGGTTTAGAATAGCACTACCCCATTTCTTCCGGTGGGTGTACCTAAGAGGCGACTAACGGTATGGGGCTATTAAGGGATTTTTGGGCGATGCGGTTGGAGACCCATCACCAACAACCTTTATTTTTACTATCTTTTCCCTACTCAAATTTCCAAAAGTGGCTGAGGAATTTCTAATTCCTTAGCTCTGGCTACCCCTTCCTGGGATTTATAGCCGTGAGTATATGTATGTATGTATGTAATTTTTTTTAAACTATTATATTAAAGTAGGTAAAAACATACATACATACATATACTCACGCCATTAATTCCCATTGGGGTAGGCAGAGACTATCGATCGCCACTTCGTACGATCCTGACAAACCTCTCTAGCTTCGTTTACATACATTTAGTAAAAACATAATTATTAAAAATTATCTACAAAGATGAATTTTAGTAAAACCGAGAAGCAGCAAATATTTAATAGGTTTATAACAAGGCATACAACAAAAAGTTGTATTTCTTTTCTCATACGAATCAAGTGTGAATTGGCTAAACAGCTAATGGACTTAGAAGTAATAGCCACGAATACAAAAAAAACTGAAAATAAACTTAATACTGCTATTGGTTTGCGTGTAGTGTCGGCTTAGAATAGCACTACCCCGTTTCTACCGATGGGTGTACGTAAGAGGCGACTAACGGTATTGGGGCTTTTAAGGGATTTTTGGGCGATGCGGCTGGAGACCCATCACCAACAACCTTTACTTTACCATCTTTTCCCCACTCAATTTCCAAAAGTGGCTGAGGAATTTCTAATTCCTTAGCTCTGGCTACCCCTTCTAGGGATTTATAGCCGTGAGTATATGTTATGTTATGGTTTAAAAGTCACTAAAGGTACAATGTTTGCTATTTGCTGTGTCACCATCTCATCCCAACACTATAATATTTCTTATTTGAATTACTATGTAGAGTCTTCGAAGCTAAAATAATAAAATGTGTTTCAAACTAGAAACCATTACAAATACTATGTATGCAAAATGTGTTTCGCAGAAGTAATGGTGTAAAAATAACAATATCCTTTATCTTCTGACCTAAACTAGTTAACTATACAAAGGAAGGTAATTGCTGGGAATTACACTACACTGTTATTTCTATATCACTTTGGTGAGACATTCAGAAGAAATACATATAAATTTTATTAACCATCTCCTACATTATTTCTATTAAACTACATAATTTTACTCGATAGTAGCTCAAACATTATCATAAGCAATTTTCGGCAACTTATAGAAGTAGGTACGATCGTGAAAAGGTAATACCGAGATAAATAAGTTGGTCTTGGATGTATCCAATATGAATAGGTGTGATGCTAAGCAAATTAGCCCTTTTGTGTTTTATATTATGATTACAATTTAATAATGTCCTTCCTGTGTTTCGTTTGATTTGACACTAAAATATACATACATACGTATACTCACGGCTATAAATCCCTTAACGGGGTAGCCAGAGCCATGGAATGATAAATTCCTCAGCCACTTTTGGAAGTTGATTGGGGAAAAGATGATAACAATAAACGCCAAAAATCACTTAAAAAGCCTCTATACCCTTAGTCGCCCCTTATTGATCACCCGCGGGTTGAAATGGGTTAGTGTTATTCTAAGCCGACACTACACAGCAACAAATATAGTGTATATATACTATATGTTAATTTCTTTCCATCAAGAGTAATATTACTAATAAAATAGTAATAATCCCCACATGAGATTTTCATGAACAAAAAGATTTAAAAAAGAGTAATATTCATTATAGTTTTACTTTTCACAATATAATAAAGCAAAATATCGTAATTGGTAGAAGTTTTAGCTAAAATAATAAACGGGTATTAGAATTTAACTGAGTGTGTTAATGTTTTGAAGTAAAATTTTAGTGTACTTCTTGTCAAAATGTCTTTTCGCAAAATTAAATGAATAAACTTGCCCGGTGTGGTAACCGATATTAAAATAAATCAATTGTTTTAAAGGCTGGAGTGATTGGAGGAAGTGTGACACTACATCTTTGCCTAAAAGAACAATTTAAATCTCACGCATATCTCTCCAGAACATACCTTTTTGATTATAAATGAAATTTAAAAAAATATGCTCATACATTTTGTAACCACTTTTCATTAATATTTCTTTTAGCATAATTCTAAATCTGGTTTTCATTGTGTGTTCATGTGTATTAGATATTAAACTATTGACCTAAGTTTGTAAAATTCCGAAAACAATAAGTCATGCATTTTCATATTAATTAGTCATAGTCTAGGTCTGTAAGATTGTAAATTTAAAAAAACATATGTTAAGCCTTTTCACGCTCATCTCATAGAGCTAACCAAGCTGATTTCATGTACTCTGTTATTCGATCCATATTGGCATTTTGTCACTTTGTAATTATTATTTAGTACCTATAGCACAGATCTAGGTCTATTATAGGTGCTAAAGATAAATAAATATGTGTTAACTAATAGCCTCGCTCAGTACGAACCGACACTATATATTTCTTATATATGTACAAATAGTGGTCTCTCACATGTATTAGGCTTTATCTACTCAATAAAGTATTTTTATTTTATTTATTTATTTTATACTGCAAATACGCGTCAATGTTATAATTTAATTTGGCCTAATATCACACTAGTATGAATAAATTGCCGTGTAGTGCCGGCTTAGAATGTCGTTACCCGTTTCTACCCACGGGCGTCGTAACGTAAGAGGCGACTAAGGGTATTGGGGCTTTTTATTGGATTTTTGGGCGATGCGGTTGGAGACCCATCACATTACCAAAAACATTTATTTTTACCATCTTTTCCCCACTCAACTTCTAAAAGTGGCTGAGGAATTTATAATTCCTTAGCTCTGGCTACCCTTCTAGGGAATTATAAGTGAGTATATGTATGTATGTATGTAGTATGAATATCGGATTTAGGGCAACATAAGTATCGGTTTATATTATTTTAAAGAAAGCATTACATACTGTGTTCAAAAACTTTTGAAACCAAATTTTGTTTGACAGCCTTATTTTTGCTTGTACAAATCTGAACACTAAAGTTAGTTGCTTTATGTCATTTAATTAACCTAGTGATAAAATTTAGTTAAAATAGGTCACTGATTGATCGCAAACGCGGCTACTTTGAACACTTCTCGAGTGAACTAATAAAACTGCACGAAATCGGGCTACCGAGAAATGAATGACACATTTTCTAGAAGTATAGTTGATGCTGACTCACAAAGCCGTCATGGATTATATCCGTTTGGTTCTTGTGCATTGTTAAAAACTTTCTTTGGTCACGTACTGGCTATTAATATTAATATTCTTATATGATATTATGAAAGAAGTACCTGCACACATGTGGTTCTTTGTTTAGCTTTTAATATAAGACCGATAGATTGTTTATTTGCTTTATTTGTTTAATTAACAACCTCAAATTTCGATAAACCTCTAGAAATATTGTATGTTTTTCAGCCTATGATGTATAGTACATCTCAGTAATTGTGTGTTATATGCAAGTTTATATTATAAAACCTACTTTTTATAGTGATTGTTTATCTGAAGATTTTCTCCGCCATGCTAGACTTGGCTTCTTATCGATTTTCCAATAACTGACCTACGCAACGCTACTATTTGCTAAAAATACCTTTCGCCGTGTGCGATTCTTGGTCGAGTAGTTAGTGTAGTATATTGATGTGTGTAAAGTGAGGGCGTGAATTGAATGGTGATATGAAAAACTGCGCATGTGTGCGTTACAACCACAGATTAATCAACACTATCAGTATGCTCCGGACGTTGCGCAGATTTGCAAGCGAATTGTCGGCCGCACCGCTGATACATCTAAGTCTATTTCACACAACTTATTTCAAACATTATTACTTACACGACCGACGATAAACCTACTCATTGTTTTGGCGAGCCTTGAGGCTTTTGAATTTTATTGGTCCCACTTATTGGCGAACACTATTTTATTACTTCAATAAATCATTTTACAATCGTGATGTGAATTCTTGACAGCAAATGAAAATGTTGCGGTTGGTGTTAAAACGGCGCTTAGCTTATATTAGAAGAGGTTACAATGAACTATATAATTTCAATATCATCTGAATTTCTCATAAGCCTCCATATTCATTGTATAAATTCACCTGTTTTTTTGACAGTTATTCTTAGTTTAAGATTTGTAAAATTTTGGTGGTATGAATAATACAGTTTTATAATAGAGCTAAACAAATTCACCATGCGAAACAAATAAGATTCCCAAAACAACGCAATGATACGCTCAAACGCAATATTGTGTCCAATCTAACGCAAGGAAAATGTCGTAATTAAACTAAAATTTGAAATATTTAACATCATAAAGGAACAAGGACATCGAAAATATGAAAATTAATGTGTTTTTTCTATTTTATTAGCCAGATGGCCTTAGGAAAGTGAGCAGGCAGCAGAAACGAGTTACGACTCGGAAGCTATACATTCAAATGAAGTAGATTGTGCGGTATGCATTCATTAAACCGAGATAGGTATTGCGTAAGACCTTGTAAATGAATTAGTTACAAGGATGTTACACACAGCAAGATTTGGTGTGCACAGGATGTGTTGTTAGACCTAATTTGAATAGGAGGATTGACTAGTCAGCGGTAGTGTGTGTGCGTAGCGTTGGTACCACGTCGGCGCAGTGTGCGTGCAAGCGTTGCGTGCGCGCAGCCTAGCCGATAACAATAAACTATTTGCGAAGTGACCCAGTTTGGACGTCCTTCAGCAATTTGTGCCGTGAACGGGAACAAGAAAGGGCCAGTCCGGTACCGGGAACTATTTGGACAGCAGTCGGTTTATTGTTTACGTTACAACAGAGATAACAATCCTTTGAAGTGTCGACGCCGAAACATATAAATAGTGAAACTATTGTCCTGTATTTCCTAATTGCGCTTTTGCTTTCTACCATTGCGTTGTTTATTTAGAGTAAATATTGAAGTTTTTTTTGTGCGGGTAATTCAGTTCAGGTAAATTAGTAAGGTCCAAATTGACAACAAATTAGGATTTCATTTTCAACGGCTGGATATAGCCTGAAAAATTAGGAGGCATTGATATTTACCCGGGTTAACGTGTAAATTATTAATGAAGTTGTATGTTGTGCTTATTGCGAAGGTACAAAGTGTTATCTTTGGGCATACAGAAACAAAAGTGAAGTGAACAGAAGATAAATAAAATTTTATATCTGGAAAAAGAATAGTGATAATAATATCTGATTGTAGGAAGATGAACGCAAAGCATTTAATAAATCAGAAGCAGATTAATATGTAAATAGCGTGCAGGCATCTGAAAGACAATGGTTCGAATAGTTTAATGATGTTGATTGATTACACAACTAACACTTTCTTAGGTCGCAGTGTAAATAAGTATATTCATATATACATAAGCTAAACGTTAAACTAAATAACCTACTGTAAACGAATCCATTATCTGTTAAAAACCAAGTAACTAAATTGATTTACGTTCTAACTTTAAAGGCTACGTGGATGATCGATTAGTAAAGTGTGCTAATTGTCGCTTTGTCATGTGGCTGGAAAGGTGCACATTAAAATGTTATTTAATAACAATCAAAGTAATGACACTAAGCGTGTCTTCAATGCCAATAGTTTGGATAGTTGGTTTCACAATGGAGTCGGTGCGAGTACATGGAGGACCTCTCTGATATGATAACCCATTTTGTTTTCGAATCGGTTCAATGTCGCTTCTGTTGCGGCTTGCGACATGCCTTCTGTACTCATTTGTATTAAATACATTTCAACTATTTAGTTTTGTGACGCATTTATTTGTTAAGAATTGAATTAGAATTCTGTAGTTTGGTGTTCAATTAGTTTTAATTTAGCTTCTACTATACTTTTTGTTCTCGTACCTGTGTAAATGATATCTACTGTCTTCTAAAGAAATGGCTCGAATAAAACTGTTCTGAACAGAACTTTGTTGGATGGAGTAAATTGAGCACGTACAATGTTCCTAGAGATGGATCAAGTGCAGATATTAATTATTTAAATGCTTAGTTTAAGTATAAATAAGTTTAAATTTTGGAGAAATATGGATGATGCTACGGGACGGGAGTTTTGTTTGTACTAAGTGGTGTAGTGTAGCAAAAGCCACAGTCAAAGTATGATGCAAAAGATGTCACAATTTTCTACCTTCGAGTAATGAGCTAGAAGACAACGATGTTTATATGACGAAGCAATAAACCTATTTCACAGCATCTGCGCTCCTCGCAAGCGCAACATAATGCATCTGAAATTTGCTCAAGATCTTTGCTGTAAGAGTTTAATTTTAAATTTAAAAACATATGTATATTGTAGGTTTACGCATTGAAATTCCTGGGGTCTTGGAAATTTCTTTATATTCTATTTTAAAAAAATGATAACGCACTTTTTGCATAGGGCATTCAATTTAAGAATGAACTTTCTTTAGTGTGCTGATTGAATGTTCTGATAAAAAAATCACAAATATATTATAACTGCGAAAGTAATGGTATAGAAGGTACTACTTACACTATGAAGTCAATGTCAAACAGATAGTTTATCAGAAACTATTAAGCAAGGTTACATTGCTGTCACGTTGGTCTTCAGGAAGTTAATGTTGTTGATATGTCGAAATATTTATTGATAAACATGAAGTGACAAACAAAGTTTTTAGCAGTCCATTAACTATCGAAATGTTGAAATTATAAATATGATATAAAAAATAGGGAACAGATGACGAATGATTCAGAGCGTCGTTAATAAATCAAAAGAGTAGTCAAATAAAATTAGTAGGGTAAATCGAAACACGAAACTGATACAAATACTCGAGATTTAAACGCTTTGTATATTGTAAATGGATTATTGGACCAATTAAACAAAGCAGTTTTGATTTGTCTACAAATATTTGGTTCATGCAAACTGTGGGAGGGAAAAATGTTACAATATTGTGTGTACACGTGTCGAATGTCGGTGATAATCGAACTGGCACATGCAAAAGTAAAGAGTCGATTGGATGACCCATGTACAGTGAAGAGATTTCATTATGTTTGTGACCCATAACGGGCAAAGTAACAGTAATATTATAACCTACTAATGGGTTCAAAATATCATTGAATAACCATGTGTATCAATAATCAATAAATTTTATTAAGCATAAAGTTTACAATGGTATAACCCTTATAAATAGGAGTTGTTACTGTATGTATTTTAAATGAGATGGTTTTCAGTGTAGCGTCGATTTAAAATTTAACTATGTATCCTAAATTTCTTCGTTAGGTTTAAGACACTTTTCAAGTAATCGTTTAAACATTGTCGATAAAAAATTCTTTAAACTTAATTGTAGATTAAAATTTTTACCAACACCATTATTGAGATTATAAGTAAACATTGGTCTGAATTTACTCAGTTTGTTTTATGTATCTGTTTAACTAAGCGTATGTTTTTTTCATTATATATAATTAAATGTTATAACAGTTGGAAACATATGAAATTAAATACTATAAAGAAAAGGAGATCGATGTACGGAAGTTGAAGAAAATGTTATAATTAGAAGACAACAGATAAGTTTTATACCTACAATACAACTAAAGTTTGTTTTCTCAATTAGTTACTGTCTTTATTTGCGACAATTAAGAGATATTTGACAGGTTTATTTAATCAGATTAATTTTAAAAGACTACTTTAAATACTTTCGACGTAAATAAACTATGAGTACATTTCTTTATTTACAAATGCGAGCATATACCTAAATGTATACATAAAAGCAATAAATAGGAATGAGTCGACTTTGAATTTGTACTCAAAATTTAAAAGTAAACTATCATTGGTAAGAAAAAGATCGGATCTAATTATGCAAGTTACTTCACCGTTTTCTTATCAGAATGTCCAATTCTAGAAAAAATAGAGTAAAAGTTATTCTTCTGAAATATAAAGTTTCTTTAATAATTTGTATGCTTTGAATGAAAATCCAAAATGTTTTGTGATTGGAAATTTAAATAAAGATACGGCTAAACTCATAATTCAAATTAGCAATGCTGTTTGTTAACTCTCATTATAAATTTGCTGGTATTGCAGCGAATTTCGATAATGATTTGAGAATTAGGTCAGCTTTAATTGCTTATAATGCTGATAAATTCACTTGTAAATTAGCTCTTCGCGATTATGCGGTTGTGATAGGAAAGTTGTTGCGTAATTTGTAAATTCATTTTTACTGACCATCATATCACTAATCACAGTATCATCTAAACAAGAATAAAAATTACAGATAACAAAACTATAATATTTCTAAATCTTAAAATACCATCTTGCTTCATCTTAGGTGGTACAAAAAAAAAACAAATGTTCTATTAACAAGTTCCTGTTCGTACTGAAATGAAAGACATAGAATGTAAACGAGTACTCGAAACCATTGAGATAACTCGATTTCGCAAACCGACATCTAATGTGAACCTATTAACCTCTCCCAGAGAGGCAGAAGCGAAGGCAAGAGACGGACGATGCGGCGGCGAATAGCGTGTTCATTAGACCCAAGGTTGTTTGGACCATCCTAGATCACTCTGCATACACATAAAAGGTACCTTACAAGTACTTATAAATATTTATATTTACTCACATTCATGCCACCTATGTTAGTCAGTACACAGTTGAGAGGTAGAAGTTGAAGATAATTGAAGGATAAGATCTAACTTAACAATAAATGGCAAGTAAATATAAATAAACAAACATTATTTACCTTGCCAATTGTAGTGCACTTCTGTTAGCAATCTCATGGTAAAAGTTGAAAAGAACGTTACTGTCGAACATATTAGCACTGTATCACAGCCATTATTCACCAAAAATAATCAAAAAGACAAACAGCGTAAAGCGTAAAGCACCAGCGATCACAGGATTCACAGCGTCCGTAGCCGACACGTCTGCGCGCGAGCGACGGCAGATCAAACTGCTGGTCAAAATGACGAAAGTGAAAACATCGCACGCACAGAAAAAAGGCTCGGCGCGCGGGCGCAGTCCTTGTGGGGCACCTCTCGCGCGGACTCCACTGACACACTAACTGCGATGCGCGCGCTCGCCTGTCGCCTATTTAATGAAACATTCCGGCTCTCGAAGCCACCTATTCCAAACCTCTGGCCGGTAAAAGAGGATACTTTGCACATTTGCAACTAGGAAAGATTGAACCGAGAATTGTGATTGGCGACACGTGGACGCGTGTGAGTTCACGTGCATTCGTGGTAGTGAGCGCAGAGATAGGTACTCGCAGGAAACACCGTTCTCTTCCACAAGGAAAGACCTTGGATTCCAATCAGCAGGCACGTTGCAATACCAACTATTAGATTAGATGACAGTGCCCACTCCTAATTTTAAAATACAATTTAGAGCGATTTTCTTAGCAGTTGCAAATGGTGAATGAAATAAAACGCAACTATTTGTTATTACGATCGTAAATAGTACAAACGAGCGAATAAGCTATGGCTTGAAGATGACGATGAGGCAACGAAAGTTGATAATAGTACAAGCAATTTAACACGTTCTATGTGTGGGTGGGCATTCAGCAAAGATGATTGTGGAACAACGAACAATTTAAGTAGTTTAACAGAAACCAGTCAAACAGATTAGAGGTCACCATCAGCTACTTGAGTGTTGAAATAGTTATGACCAAAAACGTTGCTAGAGACGTGATAACCTAATTCTTTGTTTTACATAGCAATCGAAATCCTGACGATTGAAGAAAATGTTGCAATTTCACGAAAATAAGTCAAGAAGGATTTTGATCGTCATCACATGATAAACCACATATAATTAAGTTTGAAATTTAAAAGGGCGATGAGTAATACGAACAATATTCGAATTCAAAGGGTGTTTTTTTATAGGTACATGAACAACACAACACATGAAAATCTGTGATCAAAACCAAAAAGAATTATAAATTAATTTTTTTCATTCGCTTCGTTCATAATAATAGTTAAATGCTGTGTTTCCGTTTGCGTGTCGTAACTACTTTCGTTTTATTTCCGCGATCGCATTGTCTTAGAAACGCTAAGATTGAATAACGCTTGTTCACTGATCTCAGAATTAACTGGTTACATAAATATACACAAACTACTTCTTTGGGAACTCTCACAATAATTGTTGCGTTTTTATTAATTTAATTACCACCAAGTGTTGTTTTGCTTCGGAACAAAAACATGTTGTAAAAAGATCCCGCGACTGATTATTTTGTATTAAAATTTGTCTTTTTTGGTTCTTTGAATGTTACAAGTTATGTGAAGTATCATATCTATATTACAAGAGGATCAAAAGTTAATTTTTGATGTTTAAGATGGTTTAATCAAAGCATAGATCAAAATTTGAAATCTCTCAGTTTTTCACTGGCGATGAAAATTCGGTTTAATAATTTAGGTATTTGTGACCATTTCTTTTATTGTTTATAATCATATATTGGTGATTGATAATTAATCGCATATTTACAAACGAAAAACACATGTTTAATACCAGTACCGAATATGTACAGTGCTCTTAACATAAAGCAATTAAGGCAAGTGACTCTAATTATTAAAATATACAATATGAAGGACTATTATTTAATTTATTAATAAATTGGACATAAGTATATGAATACGTATTATTTCTCTGAAACCAAAGTTAAAACTGTAGGATCTCGATACTCTTTAAATCGCTGCCATGAATAATATTAAATAATCAACAGAGCCAAACCCTTTCTTTTCAATATTTCAACTTAACGTTTACATACAGAGTAGTACCCGATAAAATCTGACGTCACTAACAAAGAGCGCACGCTGCCGTAATAATTTCACTTTCTCCGAAATTTCACTCCAGTGAAAGTGTTTGGGTACTGTGGGCGTAGGTGATCGTCAATTGAACCTACGTTTCGATTTTAACTAAGTTATTAATGGTTTTGTTTAACTAATTGATATTTTAAAACTAAAACATGATAAAAAAAACTGAGTCACAACAACTGCGTATTAAACCAAAAATGATAATACCGAAATCATATTTATCTGTTATTGATTCGTAATAAGAGTTTTTGATATGGTAAACATGTTATGATTTAATTTTAGAATTCCGTTTATTACGCCTCAAAATGTTGAGATTTCGCGTGAAAGTCAATAAATACTATAGCATTTTTTTGTAACTCCGACTTTTATTCGGCGCGATCGATCATAGTTTCGCCTGTCATTAAATTTTAATAAAATCTCTGGTTAACCTTGGAGTTAGTTCCTTTCTGTTTTATCGAGTTTGACCATCGGTGATGATGGTAACTCTTGGTTTCAATGACAGAGCAAAACATCTATTGAAGTAAACAATTATGCGTGATCAGACAAATTTTTCAGTGTCTTTAGTATTCGACAGTTCAACATTTTCACAATACCTATCAATTAATAAGTTTGAATTTCCTTCTGTGCCATTAAGGAACTTTCAACAGTCTAAAGTTCACACTGGTTACTAAACAATTACGTTGTATTCGGCAATGTCCGTTGGCTTTGATGTTTTGTAGTAACTGGAAACAGATATAGAAAGCGAGGTTGCAAACGCGTTTTTTATTGCAAGTCTGCGTGAAATCACTTGAAAGTTACATCGTCCTTGGATAGTTCATTTCTCTACCAAAACTAAGTAAATTTATACTTCCAAAACTTATGTTGTCAGTCGCGGATGACGGTATGCTTTCAAAGTCCCCTTCACTCGTTAGTGAGTACCTATTTCGTCGATGTTAGAATTCGAGTATAACATAATGTTGAGTTGATTTTGATTTAAGAAAATTGAGAATGTCGCAACGAAACGAAAGCAATTGATTGTTTGAATGTACTTATTACGTAATGCGGAGAAAGTACTTTCTCCGTAAGTCTGCGTTAACGTCTTTGAAAATGATGGTATTTATCTCCAAAACATTTTAATGTAATACTCACCAAATTTATCGTGGGTGAAAACAATCAAGGCAAAATGTCCTTGAGAAGTAGATCGCGATGAGCGCGAGAAGCTGCGAGGAGCGCGAGAGCGTGGTCGGCGGCGATGGCTTCCCGGCGCTTGCGCCACTTCCCGCTTGCGACACGCTTCCTGCGGACCCGCGGGAGAGCGCGAGGCCGAGCGAGAGTTCCGCGCGGTGAGTTGCACAACACAGTTTATCGGCGACCCGATTTCAGCTTTCACGCGGTAAGATTCACTTCAATGGGTAATCCAGGAAAGTCACAGCACTGTTTAGTGTATAATCACTGTAATCCGGGCACGGGTACGGCGGGCGCTGGTAATGACGAGAGGAGCGCAGAGTGCGATGGCGCGACGGCGCTGGTGGCCGCGGGCGCCGGGCGAGTGGCGCGCGCGCTGCCGCTCTCCGCCGCGCCGACGTTGCGCCACAATCGAAAGTAAAAGTGAGTGGCGGAACGGGCGCGGGGAGAGGCGACACATTTCTCCCACTTTCGCTGAACGCGTACTCATTAATTCATTCCCCGGTCCCCGCTCACCCGCCAAGGTCGCTCCCGTGATTCCCGCACGATGAGCTCACACGGATAACTCACTCACACGTGCCGCGATTCTTCCTGCGCAAAATGTTTAGTTGTCATTTCTGTGCAAATCAACGCGATGGATGGACAACGCGGTCAGTGGGTACTTATCGTTCGTGACGGCACAATGTCATCGAGGACGCATGACATGAAACTAGAATAGAGCATGAATAGTGAGTCATTGAATTTTGCATAGAATGAAAGGAAATTCCATTTACTATCTAATGATGCGATCGTTATGTGGATATAACATGCCAAGCCAGTTTTGGTTACTATTGTAGCACAGAATTTGGTGCAATAGCGTTCTAAATATTGGGGAATTTGAAACGTGCCGGATTTTCTTGGTTTTTCTTCCTACTACAATCCTATACCTATTAGGATCACGAAATAAGAATAGAGTAAAAAACAAACTATTAAATAAATAAAACTACATTAAGAAAATTTCATACAAACGTCGCTTATGTAGTCATGTCGGAAAAGACTCAAGCACTAATTAATTTGACAGTCGAAGATCGTTTTTAATGTCGCCCGATCATGTTACTGCTAACAATGTCTAATTGCCTCATAACTGGAAACGACGTAATATTGCCTCGTGCACACTCTTAACTAACACTGATACACGACTCGTAAAATTGAAAAGTTTCAAACGTCAAATGAGGCCAAACCTACAAACTTGCTTCAGAAGGTTTAAGTAACAAGTGGAAAACCGACCTTGGCACGAACTGGGACAGTTTAACACGGCCAGATGAAAATCTAACAAAAGAACTATTTCCCAAACGATTAGCTCACGTTAGGTACATGAGTTGTAAAATATAGTAGGTATGTGTGATGTGACGAAGTGTATTGGATCTGCTGCGACATTGAAAGTCGGGTTGTCTTACGTAACTCAGGTTTCTGTGATCTCGATATCGAGTGTCCCGCGCTAGGTCGGCCCGCCGCACACGGGCCTCGACAAAACGACACCTCGCGAGAAATGGAAACTTCTAATGACATCCGTAAATAGCCTGGAATGTGGGGAAGTTCATTTTTATTAAACTGCGTAATGCTTATCCGGTATACTTAATTGCAGAATGGTATGATGTTGTATACTTTGTTGGGAAGGTTTTTTGTTGAAGCTATGTTTTTGTTGTCAACGCAAAAGGAGATGCAATGAAGTCAAAGTCAAAAAGTCAAAATGTTTATTCTTCAAAATTAAGTTAAAAACTAACATTTTTTGAACGTCAAATGTTTTTAAATTTATCATTAGTCCGTTGAACGGCAGTGTTCCGCAAACACTGTTGAAGATTCATCTAATATAATGAAAGTTATAGAGGTTCCGTGGTCGCTCCCATATTTACAAGTAAATTTGCAAGTATTTGAAACCTTTGCTTAAATTAAGTTTATAACCTAACCTCCTTTTCTGAGTCAAACTATCAAATGGCTCTGAACACTGAACTTATCTACTTATTTATGTTACTTCTTAAATTTATTCATTGACATTATATCCACCATACAGAGATGGCAGAGCTTCTAATCTAATTCTTCTGAATTGAATGAAAATTTTATGCCTCGTGTTCAGATCGCCCACTATTTATGTGATAAGAAGCAAGTGCAGGCCTATCGCCCAGTGTACGAACATAGAGTCAAATGACAAGGAAAAAACCATCTATGTGGGATTTCTTACTATGTTTTTCCTCGCATCATTAGGAGGTATGATTTTGAAGAATATAGTTATAGCATCTATACAAGACCAAGACCTACACCTCTCGACATCTCAGATGGTCCTGTTTCCCGTGATCTACCAAGCTTATTAATGGAATTCATTCATGTTACTAGAATGTATATATTATATAATATTATATTCTTGGAACAACTTTCCCTTTGTATAAATACTAGATGCAAAACAAGGGGCATACAAGAGCTACATACACACTTAATGTTATTCGTTTGTTCTTTTGCGATACTGGCTTTGTCCAATGTGGGAGGGAAGCAATGAGCAAAATTGGAATATAGAGCAAATATTTTCCATCTTTTTCAAACATACATACATATACCACGGCTATAAATCCCAAGAAGGGGTACCAAGAGCTAAGGAACTAGAAGTTCCTCAGCCACTTTTGGAAAGATGAGTGGGGAAAAGATGGCAAAATAAAGGTTTTTGGTGATGGGTCTCCAACCGCATCGCCCAAAAAATCCCTTAAAAGCCCCAATACCGTTAGTCGCCTCTTACGTACACCCACCGGCAGAAATGGGGTAGTGTTATTCTAAGCCGACACTACACAGCAACTATGCTTTATAAATCCTAATGAAAAATATATAACTCAACTCAAACTCGAAAGTTTACGCCGTATATTCCCGAAGGGGTTGGCAGAGTTAACAGTTGGTTAGTTAACCACCATGATTAATTAAACACACATATGTTTTTAGAAAAGACATTGGTGTGGGTCCGACCCGGGATTTAAACCCTAATCGTCTGCACGATAAGCGATGTTCTATCCACTGAGCTATCACGGTCTATTTTAAATCATTTTGGTATGAAGGGGCTGATGAATTGCTAACTCTAAATCTCTGCCTTCCCCTTTTTGGATTTATAGCTATGAGTATATGTATGTTCTTATATTTAAAGATTAAACAAGTATTTGAAAACCATTCAAATCGGTTTCGATACTTTAGAGTACCAATTGAATGGGTAAACAATTACAAATATTAACACACATAGGTCATCCGTTGATAACCCAGCTATCGTTTATCAACGGATTTGAACTCTCTTTGAATCAACCCAAATATCTGTGTAACAAAAACTATGTCACTAGAGTAGCAACCTTCGTTTTTACTAAGTACTTTGTTATTGATATTGACTGGTTGAAGGCCCCAGCTTCGGTCGGGTAGCGTAATATTTGACATATCTTGTATTTCTTCATACTCAGCCCACCCTTTGTGAAATATAAGGTGATGACTTACAGCCGATAGCACTCCAGATAGGGTTGCTTTCTGACTGTGAAATCTTTAATGATCACTTTATTATTTCCAAAGTACAGGTAGGGCTAATCCGGTTGGTTGTTAAGGTTATCTAAAAAAATCTAATTTAATTTATAAATCTAAATTAATTTAGATGAAATACGTTATAAGATTTTTTTTACTTCTAAGTGATAAGGGTTGTACACCGTTAACATTTTATTTGATTTTATCGGCTACGAATTGCCTAGAAATATATTTTTGGCGAAACAAAGTTTGCCGGTTTAGTTAGTACCTTTATGAATGCACAATTATATAGTTATACGGTACTATTTCAGAAAATTGCATATCTGAAGGCACACCTGTGCGTATGTTTAGAACAACAGATTAACCTAGCCATTCCATGAAAATACAATGTATGCCAAAAGTATTACACATTATATTAAATTACACTGTTTTGTGCGATATGTACGTATTAAGGCATTTTATTTATTCAAAACTTTATACATTATGAACCTTAGTTAAGTTTTAAGTGAATAGAACACTTACGTAATAAGTTCAGGCAGAAGGGCCCTTAAGAAGGGGCTACGTGGATATCTTGTTTTTTGTCTACATTAGGTTTTATTTACTAGTTGTATCTTTTATTATAATCCATACTTTAAAATGTCAAATTCATTTACCACTTTTGGAAGTTGTGAGGTGAAAAGATGGAAAAAATAACGATACATTGTTTATGCATGCACATTTGATAATCACCTTATTTGATAGTGAAGATGGTGTTTTTTTTCCTTTATCGATCTAACGCGACATATGTTTCAATTATAAATGATAAAACATAAAAAACAAGGGACAGTATATTAGAATAGAATAGAATAGAATAACTCTTTATTGTACATCAAACACAAATTTACAAAAGAAATTATCATACAGTTTACAGTGAGGTACAATCGGCGGTCTTATCGCTAAAAGCGATCTCTTCCAGACAACCTTTGGAAGGTGAGATCGGTAAACTAGTTATCTGGGTAGATGCACAAAACAAGCTTACTTTAAAACTAACTTATTTAATTGAAATAATAAATAATAACATAAATATTAATTACACAAAATAATATAATATTACTTACATATGAACACACATACATACATAACTACATACTTTTATATATACAAGTAATACAAATACCTAAATAAAATACACAAATACGTTTCAGAAATATAATTAATACATATAATTTAAAAAGCAACAGTATTACAGCGCTTCAGTGAGATAGCGTTGTTTCACCAGATCCAATATATTCATATTATAAGTTGCTTATTGCAATTGTAAACCAAATTTGTGTTCTATAGAAACATGTCATGATGTTCTTCTAATTCACGATTCTTTATCCCCCAGCAACGTTAAAATAAAAAAAATAAAACTATAATACCCGTAATAACTTAAGAAATAACATAGAAACAAGACTTGAACCCATACTCCTACCCATCTCAGATGGTGCTCCTCACTTAGTTACCAACGTTTTACTTTTGGAAGACTGAGGAAAAAGAAAAGCTTCTTCCGGATACATACATACATATATAAATCCCTAAAAGGGGTAGCCAGAGCTGAGAAACTAGAAATTCTTCAGCCACTTTTGGAAGTTGAGTGGGGTAAAGATGGTAGAATAAAGGTCGTTGGTGATGGGTCTCCAACCGCATCGCCCAAAAATCCCTCAAAAGCCCCAAAACCGTTAGTCGCCTCTTAAGTACACCCACCGGAGGAAATGGGGTAGTGCTATTTTAAGCCGACACTACACAGCAATCTTCCGGATACGTTATTGGTGTTTCAATCTTCCTAGTTTCAGAAGGACTGATAACTCAGCCATATTTGGAGGAAGGAAAGGAAAAAGATAAAAAGGTTGTTGGTAATGGAATGATAAACTGTATCCGGTAAGATTGTTAGGCGCACACTCACGAAATCTGTTTGTTTTGAAAATCATAATGATTCCGAGCTTCGGAAGACACGTAAAGCTATCTGACACGGCTGCTATCATGTTAGTAGTTTGTCTGCCAACCCGCACAGACCTTAGGTCGTGTATCAAGTAGTTCAAGTCCCTCGTTAGGGACATAAACGTGATGTAGTTATAGATAAACCTAACGCTTACAATTTTTAGACAAGACTTTCATTTTGTACAATTTTTATGAGCAAAACTCTCAAAAGTAGAGATGAGAGATGCTATTGCAATATTTTTTTAAGTGGCGAACAATATTCTCTGTATAACCCAGTAGAAAATGATGGCATGAGTATATGTTTGTATGTATGTCATTAGGTATCTGAAGTCAGCTCTTCATTGCAGATCATAATAAATAGAAATACAGAATATAAACTTTTTCTTAGTACATACATACATACGAGGGCTGCTATTTATGTATCCGGAACTGGCCACTTACAGAACAATAATTTAAAAAGTAATTACATCATTTAAAAATAGAACTCTTTAGCTTTAGAATACATTTATTTTTATGTGACTGTCAATTGTTTTCACATCGTAGCGTCATTTTGAAAATTGCGTGTCTTCACCACCATGGATTTAACTCGTGAACATTTTCGTGCCATGATTTTTTACGATTTTCGGCGTGGTCTAACTCAAAAACAGTGCATCGATCAGCTTACTTCAACTTTTGGGGATGAAGCACCCTCAAAGACCACTGTGTATCACTGGTTTAGCGAGTTTAATCGTGGACGATCTAAGCTTACTGATGAAATTAAAGAAGGTCGCCCTAAAACGGTCGTTGTACCTCAAAACATCGATGCTGTCCGGGAACTAATAACTCAAGATCGTCATGTTACATATCGTGAGATAGAGGCATCTCTGGGCATTAGTATGACGAGCATACATAAGATACTTCATGAACATTTAGCTGTAAAAAAAATTTGCTCCCGTTGGATTCCGCACAACTTGAGTATTGATCAAAAACAGGCTCGTGTCGATTGGTGCAAAGAAATGTTAAAAAAATACAACCGTGGTGCGTCAAAAGCTGTTTATAATATCTACACAGGTGACGAATCTTGGATCTACGCTTACGACCCCGAAACTAAGCAGCAGTCCACGGTGTGGGTGTTCCAAGATGAGCCGAACCCAACAAAAGTTATTCGTGCAAAAAGCACATTGAAGCAAATGGTCGCTTGTTTTTTTGGTATAAATGGCCATGTAGCTACAGTGCCTTTAGAGAATCGTAAAACTGTTAATTCGGAGTGGTATACGACCATTTGTTTGCCGGAAGTCTTTGAACAAATAAGAAAGACTAACCGACAACGTAGAATCATTCTGCATCACGACAATGCTAGCTGTCACAGGTCGGCCGTCACAACTCAGTTTTTAGAAGCTCAAAAGATCGAATTGACAGGTCATCCGCCGTACAGCCCTGATTTGGCACCCAATGATTTTTATTTATTTCCAAATGTGAAGAAAAAATTACGTGGTCAACGTTTTTCGAGCCGCGAAGAGGCAGTCGATGCGTTCAAAATGCACGTTTTGGAGATACCTCAGTCTGAGTGGAAAAAGTGCTATGAAAATTGGTTTTCAACGCATGCAAAAGTGTATAGATCTGAGCGGCGAATATTTTGAGAAGCAATAAAACCATATTAATTGATATATGTTTGTTTCTTTTTTTTATTCCGGATACATAAATAGCAGCCCTCGTACATACATATACTCACGGCTATAAATCCCTAGATGGGGTAGCCAGAGCTAAGGAATCAGAAATTCCTCAGCCACTTTTGGAAAGTTAAGTGGGGAAAAGATGGTAAAATACAGGTTGTTGGTGATGGGTCTCCAACGGCATCGCCCAAAAATCCCTGCTGTTGCTGGTGCTGTGTAGTGTCGGCTTAGAATAGCACTACCCCAATTCTTCCGGCGGGTGTACCTAAGAGGCGACTAAAGGTGTTGGGGCTTTTTCCTTAGTAAGTAGCACAATTGGCGGTCTTATCTATAAAAGCACGATCGCTTCCATACAACCTTATACATGCCCAATACGGAAAGGTAAAACATTAGTATTATGCATAATTTGGAAGCCAAACTAGCCATTGCAAGACAAAAGCCTTAGGGTACTTAATAAACATTCTTTCTTTGTAGTCGTAGGCGGTAACTTGGATACAGTTCACCTTAAGTAAATGTAAATGTATTTGATTATAGCTTTTTCATCGAACACCTACAAATAGGTTATAAGTATAACATAACATAGCATAACATAACATAAACGTTCACGCCGAATATCCCCGAAGGGGTTGGCAGAGGTACTAATACTTCTGAACATCACGTGACTTTGTCACCTGGTGTTCAGAGTACCCACGTTTTGCATGTACAGTGTACTCACGTGATAGGTGGCAGGCCTATCGCCGTTTTGTACGAATACACTGTCACATGACTAAGTACAACGGGCCTACACCAATTTGTCTTTTCTAAAGACATATGTGTGGTTAATTTATCATGGTTGTTAACGGTGAGGGAAAACATCGTGAGGAAACCCACATGGGTGAGTTGTAATTAGGTTATATAGGTTTTTATTATTGACAGTGTATTCGTACAAAACGGCGATAGGCCTGCCCCCTATCATGTGAGTACAATGTTCAAGGAAAACGTGGGTACTCTGAACACAAGGTGGCAATGTCACGAGAAGTATTAGTACCTCTGCCAAACCCTTCAGGGTTACACGGCGTGAACGTTTGAGTTTGAGTTGAGTTATTATTGAGAGATATTTGATTAGGATCGTGTAAAGTGGCAATCGTAAGTCTTTGTCTACCCCAATGGGAATAAAGGGCATGAGTTTAATGAGTAATATGTGATGGATAGTTGCTTTGTAGTGTCGGCTTAGAATAGCACTACCCCATTTCTTCCGGTGGGTGTACGTAAGAGGCGACTAACGGTATTGGGGCTTTTAAGGGATTTTTGGGCGATGCGGTTGGAGACCCATCACCAACAACCTTCATTTTACCATCTTTTCCCCACTCAACTTTCCAAACGTGGCTGAGGAATTTCTAATTCTTTAGCTCTGGCTACCCCTTCTAGGAATTTATAGCCGTGAGTATATGTATGTATGTATGTTATGGATGGAATATCTCCATTTTGCTTCGATTCTACCACTGATTGAAAGAGTTAGTCGAAAGCCCTAGTCATAACATAAGAACACAAACATCTGGCTAAGTATAAACACAACTATTACTGTTTTCTCAAGATGGTCTTCTCACTGTTAATAATAACCTTTTTGTATGAATGTCATATTTAAATAAAACTGACGATTGACTGAAAAAGGCTTTTAAATCATGGCTCCGATGTTCGATTCGTGTATAATAATAGTAGTAAAGTTTCTTCCTCTACAATGTTGCAATAATATGTTGCCGACAGTACCTCGGAGGTACTTAACATTATTTTCCTCGTACAATCGTAGCATTTAATAATGTTCGTTTAATTAACATTGTAAGTAATGCAACAACTTTATAACTCACGATCGATTGCGCCAGTTAATTTGTGAATGTTTTACTTTATGGCTCAACGTTAAGCCATTTAGAAAATAGCGGGGTTGATTATATTGAATTGTTAGAATGTATTGACGATATCAAAAACTTCGAAGAAAATTACGGAGAAGTAAATAAAGATATATTTTTTTCCTTGAAGTTTAACAAAATGAAAGATACTGAATATTTTAAGGAAAAAATTCCGTCCCTTAAAACCGGAGCTTAGGAGTTAACAATCCGCGTCCATTTCCGGAAGTGTTTGTGGACTTTTTCAGTGTCTATTTATTGCCGTTATCAATATCGCGCAAAAATTTACAAAAAATACATTTCTTGTATTGATTCCTCTATTTTTTTTATCTTCTATTTGTAAAGATCATGAGACAAAGCCTATTGAAAGACGCACAAAAATATGAACTATGCTGCCTCAGAAATAGGACTCGTTTCACCTTTTTGGTATTTAAATATAACATAACATAACATAACATAAACGTTCACGCCGAATATCCCCGAAGGGGTTGGCAGAGGTACTAATACTTCTGAACATCATGTGACTTTGTCACCTGCCTGGTGTTCAGAGAACCCACGTTTTGCCTGGGGGTATATATAAAAAGGGATTAATGTATTTTCCATCTTAATCAATAAATTCATTAAATATAATCTTGTAATTAGAATGATTTTTTGTTCATGAAAACCTCATGTGGGCATTAGTTCTTTTCTTACTTACTTACTTACTTACTTATACTCACGCCCATTATTCCCATTGGGGTAGGCAGAGACTATCGATCGCCACTTAGTACGATCTTGACAAACCTCTCTTGCTTCCCTTACTTTCATTATCCTTCTCATACAAGCTCTTTTATTCTTCTCACTTCGGACCCCCGCGTTTTACGAGGCCGTCCTCTACTAACATTCCCATCCACATTGGCTCTATATATCTCTTTCGCTACTTTATTTTCATCCATCCTCTCTATTCTTTTCTTACCTTTATTTATTATAATTTTGTAAGTTTCCTAAAAGAAGTTAAATAAACCAATATTAGGGCTGTGAAATGCAAATGAATCCAAATATTTCAAGAAAACAGTAGCTAATCACCTACTATTTTCAATAAATGCCCATAATTTATGTCCTAAACATCATTTTGATTCTTGTTATTAAATGTTAAACTTATTTGAAGCTGATTTATTTACTTATTTATTGTTAAAGCGTAAATAACAGATATATTTTGAGAATAGCACTACCCCGTTTCTACCGATGGGTGTACGTAAGAGGCGACTTACGGTATTGGGGCCTTTAAGGGATTGTTGGGCGATGCGGTTGGAGACCCATCACCAACAACCTTTACTTTACCATCTTTTCCCCACTCAATTTTCCAAAAGTGGCTGACGAATTTGTAATTCCTTAGCTGTACCTACCCCTTCTTGGAATTTATATAGCCGTGATTTTGTATGTATGTATTTGCTGTATCTAAAATATGACATCTCCTTGTATATGTATGTATGTATGTATATTTTGAGAAAATAATATTGAAACAAATGAAATCTCGAAATAGTTCTGTGATTAGCACCACCTTTATAAAACTTTGCACGTCGAATAAGACACGTTGTAAGTTTAATTCACAATCCCAGCAAAAAAAAAAAGAATTAGGAAAGACGGACGGAAAAAGGAAGAAGTTCCTGCATAAATACAAAATCAAATATTAGATGAAATAGGACACATACATACTCGCCAACCACTTCACCCAAAAGTCATTACAAAAGTCTCAATACCATATCTCCTACCTCTTACGACTACCACGGGAAGAAAACACGTTTTATACCATTTTAAACCGATACTACTCAGTAAAGATTTACGTCACACCAAAATATTCGATAGTTTTGAGAACTTATTCCTTAATTTAAATCTTTTTGTTCATGAAAACCTCATGTGGGGATTATTACTAATAAATAAAGGATAGAAAAATTTAGAAAAAAATAAAATTAGAGAAAGCCATTGTCAAGATGGCTCAATTGGCAGAGCGTCGGGGCGTATACCCGAGGTCGCGGGTTCGATTCCCGCCTGTGTCGAAATTTTTCTTTCCTTTATTTATTCTTAATTTATAAGTAACTTATTCCTTCTTTGATATTGATGGATTTCTCATCACTAAACCGACACAAAAAGATATCCGGAGCGCAAGAAAGGAGATGTCATATTTTAGATACAGCAAATACATACATACAAAATCACGGCTATATAAATTCCAAGAAGGGGAAGCCTGAGCTAAGGAAATAGAATTCCGCAGCCACTTTTGGAAATTAAGTGGGGAAAATATGGTAAAATAAAGGTTGTTGGTGATGGGTCTCTAACCGCATCGCCCGAAAATCCCTAAACTGCCCCAATACGTAGTTGCCTCTAACGAAACACCCACGGGAAGAGAAGGGGTAGTGATATTCCGCCGATACAATACTGCAAATCTTAAAATAAATCATCATACACGTTACCAACAAAACTTTGACCTTACATAGTAAAAGAGGACATTTGTAATAAACACATTTTTTCCATTTCAAATTTAAAACAAAAGTAAACATTGACAGTGTGGTCACATGTAGTGGGCGGCGCCGCGCCAAGGTCGCGTGAGCTCAGACGCGGCTAGAACTAGGGTTGCCACGGGTTCGGACTTTTGATAGTCTTCTTGGATTTGATTTATCTAAATTTCCATGGGAATGTGGGTTATCACAAAGAGGGCTTCTTTAATTAAAATATCTTAGATTTAAACATTACATAATAAGACACGTTTTAGACCGTGTGATGTCGGAAAAGAATAGCACTACCCCATTTCTTTCCGTGGGTGTTAGAGGCGACTAAAGGTGTTGGGGCTTTTTAAGTGATTTTTGGACGATACGGTTGGTTGGACCAAAAACCTTAATTTTACAAACTTTTCCCCATTCATCTTCGAAAATAAGCTGAGGGGTGCCTTATTCCGACCTTTCGGTCTACCCTTTCTAGGAATATATGTATATGTATGTATGTCCATAATAAATAAAACAAAGTATAGTATGTAACTCATCGTTTACAATTATTTTTAAACTTATGAAAATATGGAAGAATTTCTCTTGTATTGAAGGACTTTGCCGATCTGGAAAAATTGGGCTTAAATATCTAAAAAGTAAGATATATTAAGATAGTAAGTTTGGCAATGGTAACCCTATTGCAGCACTTACCAAGCTACTAGAAATGTTGCCAGATCATAATCCGTAGTGTCGGGTTAGAATAGCACTACACCGTTTCTTCCCATGGGTGTACGTAAGAGGCAACTAAGGATCTTGCAGCTTGTTAATGGATTTTGGGCCATTCAGTTGGAGACTCATCACCAAGAACCTTTATTTTACTATCTTTTCCCCACTTAACTTCCAAAAGTGACTGAGGAATTTCTAATTCCTAAGCTCTGGCTACCCCTTCTAGGGATTTATAGCCGTGAGTGTATGTATATGTATGTATGTATATAATACAAATATAAATAACATCCAACAAATATTTATGCTCATCACATAAATGATGCTCTCAACGGGGATCGAACCCGCAACCTCCGGACCATGAAGCTAGTCACCTATCCACTCGGCGACGGACGACTCGTCGTTAAAAAGATGCTGTTTTACATTGTCACTATTTTAAATAGTTTTCCTGAAGTACCCATTTTATGGTGATGTTTATGTAATGTATTATTTATCACTTTATACATACATACATATACTCACGCCATTAGTTCCCATTGGGGTAGGCAGAGACTACTGATCGCCACTTCGTACGATCCTGACAAACCTCTCTAGCTTCGTTTACATCCATCAATCTTTTCATAGATGCTCTTTTATTCTTCATACTTCGAACGCCAGCCTTTTTGAGCACACTCTCAATTTGGTCCAAGTGTGTTCTCCGTGGTCGTCCTTTATATGTTCAAATAAATAGTGAATGTTTAAACATTGTCAATTTCAGTAAAAAAAATACTTTTTTCGCTGTGTCTCTGGTTTAATCTCCTTTGGTTGTGGTGATAGGTAATCTTATTTAGATGAAAATTAAATTAGAAATTGACACCTTTACGATGCTAAGTGGACTCAAAGTTACAAGTTAACATTTAAAAAAACCGACTTCATAGAAAAACAACCGAAAATAAACAATCTAGTACTAAAAAGTACGAAATAAGTTTTTTAATTGAATATGAGTACTGTGATTGATACCTTAGCAATTTCTTTATTCCACACGCGTCAGTTCAACCTACCTAAATATTACAATTCTCTTAAATTAATTTGTGAGCCGGTGCCAGCCTCGATGATTATTGATAATAAGAAGTGTGTATTTCGCACTTCATATACATGTAAAATGAGGGTACCTTGTAGTTGTAGGGTAAATTGATTTTTGTACGATATAATATTTTTTAGATTGTAATAATCAGAGATAGATAGCAGGGTGAATTTACTTTTGTTTGTCTGGCACCGACTCAAAAATTAATTTAAGAGAATTGCAATATTTAGGTAGGTTGAACTGACGCGTGTGGAATAAAGAAATTGCTAAGGTATCAATCACAGTACTCATATTCAATTAAAAAACTTATTTCGTACTTTTTAGTACTAGATTGTTTATTTTCGGTTGTTTTTCTATGAAGTCGGTTTTCTTTTTGTTAAAAATTATTTTATTTTACGAGTTTTAGAGATGGGTAGACCTGGCAAAGATGCCTCTCCGATGAGGAAGCGACAATTACTGTATTATTCTTCTTATTTCCGGTATTTCTATTATAGTACGATATTAAATAGGCTCAACCATATGTAACCTTACATTGTTCTTAAAATCCTTCGAAAGGCGATGGTCTTCAATTCTACATCTCAAGAAAGACTCAAACGCTCACGCCGAATATCCTTGAAGGGGTAAGCAGAGGTAGTAATACTTCTGAATATCACGTGACATTGTCACCTGTTGTTCAGAGTACCCACGATTTATTAGGCAGTGTTCTCACGTTATACAGGGCAGGCCTATCGGCGTTTTGAACAAATACACTGTCACATAATTGTGAGTTTCGACAGTCCCCTCGATTTCCTGGAATGCCATCATCAGATCCTGGTCTCATGGTACTTTCTCGGTAACAATAACATAACAAAATGTTTAGTGAACCTGTACTTCTCTTCATAAAAGCTTCGAAGAGGAGTATAAATCTATATAGAATGTGGAAAGAACTGTTTCCTAATACCTAGTGATTGAGGATCCACACCTTCTATCATCAGCTCAGAAACATAACAATATGATTTTCAGAAGCAAATGCCAATATAAGTTCAGAAAATATGTAAAACGCGGTAAATTTGCCTATAAAATTTGAGGGTTCCCCTCGATTTCTCCAGGATCCCATCATCAGACCCTGATAACCTCATCATGGTACCAATCCGGGAGTATCTTCTTTCGAATAAAAAAATAATAATCAAAATCGGTTCATAAATGGCGAAGTAATCGGCGAACATACATAAAAAAAATAAAAATATACCGGTCGAATTGAGAACACTCCTTTTTTTGAAGTCGGTTAAAAAGTGTAATTTGATGAGATCATTGATGATTTGACCAGTATTGCTGCCACCAAAAATACCAAAACACACAACCAAAAAGTACTCCATGCTCGGAATTCTAATGAAAACAGTAATAGAATGTGGTAGAACGTTATAAGATGAATATTTCATATCATTTGATATTCGATAGGTGTTTTATTAATTCAGTGACACAGTTCCTGAACATTACTATAAGAATCACGGGAAATCAATTTCAGATTTAATTTTCATTGTGAGGCATTTTAAATTTTGAACAGAGAAGGTACAAAACATATTCGAAGAGAAAAAATATATAAGAAAAAGTATGAAAAAATTTATGTGTGTAAACGAAGCTTGCCAGAATCGTACAAATAGGCGATCGATAGCCTCTGCCTACCCCAATGGAAAATAATGGCGTGAGTATATGTGTATATGTAGAAGGTATAAGAATAACATCAATTTTAAAATTTATGTATTTAAGATGTCTGAGAAGCAAAAAGGTAAATAAAGATGTACAATAAGGATAAAAGTAGGTATAAGGACCTGGCCAAAGCCGTTTATTCTTCGTTTGTTAGCAATAAGCGAAAACTGAATGAAGACGCAGAAACATGTACATTTAATTATATTTCACAAAAAAAAATCTTTTTTGTTTTTATTTTAATAAATCTCACTCTAACTTCTAAAGTATCCTTAAATTTTACTCTTTGTATTATTATACGCTTGCAAGAATTATATTCTAGTTGAAACTCTGTTCGCAGTATGATATTCTAACAGAAAATAAATATTAAGACAATTCAAATCTAAACAAAATTGCGATATGCAAAAGTATAAGCTGTAAACTACCACATTTCACAAACATAGATCTTTATAAAAACGTTATTTAAATTTTTCTTTTTCTCATAAGAACCGGCCGCCACAAAACCGGTTTTGCTCCGCAATTATCTCTCTCTGCATGTTTTCCGTGAAATACCGGAGTTATTTGTTTCCAATAGGTATTCTAGTGCTTATTTATACGAATAAATTAATATGGAAAACGACTATGGAAAATGATTCTTTAAATGCATGTCATGTATTTGCTGTCGTCATTGTTTTGGTATCGGCCGGTTTGTTCTCTTTGTCCTCTAGTTATTATGCTGTTGTTTCGTTTTAATTATCGAATAAGTATGTCTTTTACTGGGTTGGAATCTGAATAGTTAAGTGAATGAGTGTTGGAAGCTTTTAATGTTAATATAAACTTTGAGATGACCTGATGGTTTTTGAATCATAAGTTTGAGTAATAATTTCTGAAAATAAGAAATAAATATTTATTCAATTACTTTTTTATTTCAAAACCGTGAAAAGAATTTCTAGCAATTTTATGCTTATACTACTCTATACTACATACTCTATAGTTTTAAAATGTAAATAAAATTTGTGAAAAAAGTGTTCCGCATTACCAAAACTTTCGTAAGGCCTCATATCTTCTTAATATCCCAAGACAAGATTATCATGCTATGGCATAAGAAGACAATTTTCGACATTATTATCACTAATATTATTCGTTATTTTAACATAACATAACATAAACGTTCACGCCGAATATTCCCGAAGGGGTTGGCAGAGGTACTAATACTTCTGAACATCACGTGACTTTGTCAATTGGTGTTCAGAGTACCCACGTTTGGCATGGACAGTGTACTCACCTGATAGGGGGCAGGCCTATCGCCTTTAACCTACACTATTTATATATCCTCTATAACTATATTCTCACAATATCAGTAACAATTTTCCCAACATAATTTTCTTCAACCCGGATACAACTCAATACCTGCCAAGTAATACGCCTAAGTAAAGTTCCCACAGTAAGCATACGATAAATAACATCAAAATAAATAAATATTCAACACTGTCTTACTCGTTACAATATTTATAAACAATCGAGCACTTGTTCCGATGAGTACCGATAGCAGATAAAGCACGATCTCATTGTAATTGTCGAAACCAGTTGCCAGGGTCATATGCTAATTAACTTATTGATAATGGTGTTACAGTAATTGATTGGAGGTGATAGCTTTTATACTACTTGTTTTTGATGTATTGCGCTCGGTATTTGTATGTGTGATTTATATTAGTATAGGAGTTGAGAAACACATTTTTTCCGTATTTTTGTATATCTGCCTTAATTTTATAGACTTTACAATCCAAAGGATGTCTGGAAGAAAACGCTTAATGATAAAACCGTTAATTTTACTTAATTGTAAACTTAACTTTCCCCTTGTAGGGATTTATGGCTGTGAGTATATGTATGTATAATATGTATGTGTAAAATTATGTTTATTTAATTTATTTAATATATTGACATACAAGAAAAGGTTTTTCTATTCTATTCAATTGTAGGTATATAACTCTTGAATTGTAAGTTGGTTCATTGTATGTTATATTTACATTGAAAATATTTGAAAGCCATTAAGGTTATTGGTCAATAGATTTAAAAGTTCACAATGCGTATTGTCACTAATATGACGTAGATAGATGCTAAGTCAACAATTTTCTTTTCAATTAAAAAGAATAAATGATTTCCGAACAGTAATAGTAAAATTAAACATATTGAGTTCTTGATACAATTAATTCCATACAGGTTGATATTTCCATTAATAGTTAAGTAACATGTGAACATGTAAAATTCTCAAAAGACTTTTGAGCCCATCAAGCAAGGGTGATATTGTATTGAATCAGGCTTTACTTTGCAGAAATCCATAGCAATACTAATATTAATAAATTTCTTCGCTTAATTCCGCTAAATACCTGCAGTCTTCATGCAACATGCACTGTGCACCGCCCGCCCTCCCACTTACAAGAAATCGAAAAGCAGACAATGCACCACACACACACCCACAAGCGAAAACCACAGGCAACCACAAACATGCGACGCGTTTCGACTCAACACGAGTCATTGTCGAGTAGTAGACAGTTCGGCTGCTGACCACCGAGTTGATTGAGTTGACCACTGACTGGGTGGATTCTCGGAGGTGATTCAGAAATTCGTGAGACTTTATTTAACGTTCAGTGGGAAAACATTGTAAAGACGGTTGGCAATAGGTCTCTTGTTTCAAGGCTCACAACAATTACGTCTAAAAACTCTAATACTCTTAGTTGCCTCGCAGGATATAAATAGAAAGATAGAAATAGAAAATAGGCTAGAGCTATTCTAAACCGACACCACGACTGGAACATTACAAAAATTTACATTATTTTATTTTATTTTAAATTATTTATATTATGATGTTGTACTGTGTGCATGCCTAATGAATAAATAAATAAAAAAATAGTCAGATTATTTAAACTCGAAATGTTATTTCAGAAGTAAAATACTTCATTTCGTTTTGCCATCGGTACAAAGTTCCTAATCTCAAATCGGTAGTATGGTAAGTGCATGTGGGTGCTGTGGCGCTGTAACTAATAGAGTCTGAACGCTACCACCATCACCGCGGAATTGCGTCAACCTTCAAGTCATGGCCTTAAACTTGATACATTAGTAAGTGTCATACTATGTGCACGACAAAATCTGTCGGAGCAAAGGCTATGGTGTAGTACGAGTATATCCCTTGATTAAAACATCATATATATCTTTTAAATCAATATTAAAGAAATATATTAATCTGAATACTTTTTAAACATACATATCTCAAAAATAGAAATCCAGAACTTCAAAATTATAATATTTTCATCTACTTTGGAGCTTGTATGTGGGAAAATGTTATAACATCAACACATATAAAAGAAAAATAAAAATACCTAAATAACAAAACAAACATTTTATTTCGAACATAAAACTCGCATTTAAGCGCAGTTATTATGTTCGGATAAAATTTACGAAAACAAATAATTTTCCATTTTTATCTACAACAATTTGGTAAGTGGTTGGTTCACAAAACTCATAAACTCATGGAAGTAAATTTCGAAAAAGGGTTGCAAAAACTACAATATTAGAAATTCCTTCGCCATTTTTGGATCTTGAGCAGGGAAAAAATACAAAATATTGTTGGTGATCGGTCTCTACTACGTAGCCCAACAACCACTTAAAAAGCCCGAATGCTCAGAGTCGAAATCTTTTTGAAGAGAAAAATAAATGCCTTTTTAAGTAAAGGAGATATACAACCACGAAGGATGACATTTATCTGGACTACATTGTAACAAAAGTATACCAAATAGATGTGGTACTTAAGTAACGTATTTATAAGAAAAATAATAAAAATATGTACTTATATCGTAAATTTGGTAATAGTTCTGTGTTCGTAGAACAAAAATGTGTCTATGTAATAAAGAGGCCGCAGTAAAAAGGTCACAGTGTTTTTACGAGTTAGAAAAATGTCGTAACCTCGCATGCAATGCGTTTGGCGACCACATGTTCCAAAAAACAACATATTTTTCACACTGACATTGTGTTTTAGGTGTGAGAATTTGCGTATTAGAGTTAGACAACATCGAACATGTTTTGTGAACTAACCACTTACCACGTTGTTGTAGATAAAAATGGAAAATAATTTTGCTTTGGCAAGTTTTGTCCGAACATAATAATTGCGTTTAAACGCTGGTTTTAAGTTCGTAATAAAATGCATGGTTGATTATTTAGTATTTCTTTTATATTTCCTTTATTATGCTGTGTAGTGCCGGCTTAGAATAGCACTACCCCATTTCTTCCGGTGGGTGTACGTAAGAGGCGACTAACGGTATTAGGGCTTTTAAGGGATTTTTGGGCGATGCGGTTGGAGACCCACTAAAAACCTTTATTTTACCATCTTTTCCCCACGCAACTTCCAAAAGTGGCTGAGGAATTTCTAATTCCCTAGCTCTGGCTACCCCGTCATGGGATTTATAGCCGTGAGTATATGTATGTATTTGTATGTATACAATATATTCCTCACGTAACTTCCAATATTGACTGAAAAATTTATAATTTTAAAGCTCTGGATACCCCTTTTTGGGATTACAAGTGTGAGGATATGTAAGTTCTTTGGTCTTATTCACTACTAGTGGATCGTCCCAGCTTCGCACGGGTAGCGTTGTTTTTTTAAATATCTGAGGTTTCTTTCTTCAGTCCCTGCTTAAGCATTGTGAAATTTAGCGCAATGTTTTCAATTTATTAAATGTATAGCACTCCCTGAACAGTGTAGTGGTGATATTGAATGCGCTTTTATGAACGATTCAGTATTTCCGTTTAATAGAAAATTTTAGAATAAAACGCTATGAAGTATTCATAAAAATCTAAAAAGAAGTCATTACATGAATTAGGATGCAAATACTGGCGCCATCTAGTATGTTATATGTAAATTAGTAAAGATTAGGTTTTGGTCACGGGCGCGCTGGCTTATTTTATGTATAATTTCGGTGTTTGTCTACCGATTTCTATGATTATTTTTTTATTGAATAGGTAATAATGTTACCTTTTTTTAAATTAGGGATGAGTGAGACGTTTACAAACGTAAGAGTAAACAAATATAATCAGAATGTTCCGAACTGCTAAGCTATCAGGAATTACACGTGTTATTGTGAGTCAACCGTAAAAGATAGACATACACTGTTAAGGATTTTTCTTTAGATAATTTTTTGCAGAATTTTTCCGTCATACATGATTTCTATGTAAGTTTAACCATTAAGGCTGCACACGCGACGGAAGCTTAAAAAATGGAGTAACTTCTCCCGTTTTCCCAAAATTTCCCAAAATTCCCCTTTATTACTCTGCTGGAAAGTATACAAAAACCTGCGCAGGAGTATGAAAAATAATTGTACCAAGTTTCGTTAGAATCCGTCGAGTAGTTTTTGTTTCCATAAGGAACATACAAACCGACAGACAGACAGACAGACAGACAGACAGACAGACAGACAGACAGACAGACAGACAGACAAAAATTTTACTGATTGCATTTTTGGCATCAGTATCGATCCCTAATCATCACCTGATAGTTATTTTGAAAATATATTTCATGTACAGAATTGACCTCTCTACAGATTTATTATAAGTGTAGATGATAGTTGGGATGAAAGTTGTTTAAAGAGTAACCTCGTAAGAATTAAAGCTAACTTGTTAATGAGACATGATTGTGAAACAACTTTTCAATGAAGGTAACGTGAAATTTTATTAAGCGATTTTTTTTTTAATAATAGGTATATGGTATATTTATTTATTAATGATTGCAAACAGCGAAATCGGTACGCAATCTTAGTAATGAAATGACTGAACTTTATTTTGAATAACAGTCTATCGCCCGATTTCTGAATTGAGTATTCCAGCTGAGAACAACTTAAGTATCGTTCTGTCGCAATGAAATCTTAACAACTGAATGAGACAAAACGATACTTAAGTCGGTCTCAGCTTGAATACTCAATTCAGAAATCGGGCGTATATCATGCTGTTCTTTATCACTGATTTTATATATTGCTCAAACTAAATCAAAGTAGTAATAAAAATGCGTTATTTTAAGTGAATATAGATAATATTATTGTAATAAACAAAATTGCTATTAACAAAATTACTATTTTTTCAAAATGCTTGTAATTGTAATACAGTGTGATGATGAAAACTTTGAAAAAATGCAAAAGCCTTTTTTTGTAATAAACATATCTATCTTAAATCTAAAAACGTTTCTATCCTATGAGTATATCAGTGACTAAATATATTTTTAAAAAAACCTAAGTTTAACTCTAATTAAAATATTCAAATTTCTAAAAATTCGAGTTCAAAAGACACAACGGAAGGAACAGTTCGAATCTCAAAGCCTTAACATCCACAATGTACGAAACGAGGTGAGGTTGCCCAACGTAACGAAATTGTTGGAGGTTGCGACAGCGCGTGGGTGGCGCCCGCGCGACGACACTCGGAAAATGTACTGCCTGTTACACTGAAACTATTATTTTATCATTACACGAACCAAATTACATACATACATACATATACTCACGGCTATAACTCCCTAGAAGGGGTAGCCAGAGCTAAGGAATTAGAAATTCTTTAGCCACTTTTGGAAATGTGAGTGGGGAAAAGGTGGTATAAATAAATACGAGGGGCATGTCAAAAGAAGTTAGATACTCTTTTCTCATTGAATTGACACAGGCAAGCCATACACCATCTTATAGGGTGGTTTTTTATTGACATATTTGAATATAGAACACACTTCTTTTATTTTATTTGTATTTGAATGAGCATCATTTTTCCGAGAATCTGGCGGGAATTCACTTGCAACAATGGAGCTCAGTTGACGTGATTTTCGCGCTATGATTTATTATGACTTTAAAAAAGGTTTAAAGCCTCAAGAATCTTTTGGACTTTTGGCTTCTACTTTTGGTGAGTCTGCTGGCCGGCCACCAACCGCGGTCACGCAAGAAAACGTTCGTACAGCCAAAAAACTTATTCGCGAAAACCGACGAATTACATATGTAGAGCTAGAGCGAGAACTAGGAATTGGATAATTCACGACCACCTTTCTCTACGTAAACGTTGTTCGAGATGGGTGCCGCACAAGCTTACCGATGAGCAGAAAGACCGTCGGGTGGATTGGTGCCTATTCATGATAGATAAATTCAACGGAGGCGAGAAAAAAACGTATATGATATACTGACTGGTGACGAAATAAGGCTATATAATTATGATTCCGAATCAAAGCGACAGTTGACTGTATGGTGCTTTGAAGACGAGCCAACTCCACCGAAATGTCGCCGTGCACGAAGCACACAGAAACAAATGGTCGCCTCGTTTTTTCTGCAAAACGGGTCATATTGCTACTGTTGTGCTAGAGAATGAAAGACCGGTGAACTCCGAATGGTATGTCACAGTTTGTGCTCCAACAGTAATATCAGCTTGGTGTGACAAGCGACCGAAGTCAGGAATCCGGCACCCTCTCTGGCACCACGACAATGCGGCGCCGCACACGTCTGCCAGAACACTAGACTTTTCCAACTCGAAAAATGTGTCAATTCTCCATCACCCGCCATATTCCCCTGACCTAGCGCCTTGTGATTTTTACTTGAGAGAGAGGGAAGAGGTTTGAAAGCAAAGAAGATGCGCTGGTCGCCTATAGTTTCGAGATTTCTGAGGTATCTAAAGAAGAGTGGTCACAGGCATTTTCCAATTGGTTCAGACGTATGGAAAAGTGTAAACGTGCTCAGGGTGAATACTTTGAAAAGATCGATACTTGTAATAAAGAATAAATTTTATATATTCTGAGTATCTAGTTTCTTAGTTGTTGGTGATGGGTCTCCAACTACATCGCCAAAAAATCCCTCAAAAGCCCCAATTCCGTTAGTCGCCTCTTACGTACACCCACTGGAAAAAATGGGGTAGTGCTATTCTAAGCCGACACTACACAGCAAAGTATATAAATTAATATATATAAATAAATAAAAATACGGACATATTTTCACCGATTAAGTTAGCCCCAAACTAAGTTAACTTCATATTATGTGATACTAACTCAACGATATATTTAATATTTTATAATACACATATAAATAACATCCACGACTAAAAAACAATTATCTATGCTCATCACATAAATGTTGTCCTCAGCGGGGATCGAACCCGCGACCTCCGGACCGAAAAGCTAGTCACCTATCCAATCCACCACGGACGTCGTCTATATATATTATATATTGTTGTATTACAATATATATATATACTAGCTTTTTGCCCGCGACTTCGTCCGCGTGGACTTCATTTTTTGCATCCGGTTTACATTCAAAATACCAAAACACTATCTTAACTTCCATTTTATATATACATTTATATTCCCGCGGGCGTTGTAAAGGATATAAAGGACATTGACCCTTTTTAAGTGATTGTTGGGCGATGAAGTTGGTGAGCCATCACTAAAATCTTTATTTAACTACCTTTTCCCTAATCTATTTCCAAAAGTGGATGAAGAATTACTATCTCTGAAGCTATGGCTACCCTTTTATAGAATTTAGATAATTGATTGATAGATGAATATCATAAATTCAATCGCACCAAGTTTTATGTTTCTAGATACTAAAATGACATAAATCTCTATATTAACTTTCATTTGCTATTCATCATTCATGCAGAGTTCCAAAAAAAACCTTTTTAATTTTTCATAAGAATCATGAACCAAACCATTTTGTACTAAGTTTCTATGTTCAAAATGAGAATATCTTAGTAAGTACAAATACGAATAGTAGTTTGGCGCTTCGGCGGCGGCACGGTGCTCTTACACTGACCGTTGATGATAGTGGGAGAGCTTGCAGCGATTGCTCGGGAATATGGGGATGGTTAGTGGTGGATCTCCATCCAAAATAATCGCTGAAGTGAAGGGTTAGTGCTTGCTATTATTATATATACTGCTATTCAAAACTAACAAAACAAAAATAATGATACAAAAAGCTTGAATCACCTGAGATACGAACCCGGAACGATTGATTAATAATAGTTCTAATAAAATATTCATAGTAGTTAGTTGTACCGCTACGCCACGGGGACGATACCGGCGGTGGCATGTTTTTATTATTATTATTAAACGGTTTTATTTAGCTCACCCCGTTTGGTTGTTTATTCTTGGGTCAAATTTAGTAATTAAAATTTCACCCTCTTCCTATCAACCGATTAATCTGAAATTTTGTGTACGCTTTGGATTTTGGTGACAGTAGAATTATATTTATTCATTATCATTATAAATTCAAGATGGCCGCCGCTACAAAATGGCGGATAATTTAGGTTTTATTTATCCCATCAATATGGGTATCAAATGAAAGGGCTCAACAAGCAGAATACAATATACTATAAAAAAAATGAAATCCAAGATGGCGGCCGCTACAAAATGGCGGATTACGTAGGTTTTATCAATCCCATCAATATGGGTATCAAATGAATGTGCTCAACCAGTAGAATACAATGTACTATATAAAATTAAAATCCAAGATGGCGGCCTCTACAAAATGGCGGACAACTTAGGTTTTATATCAATCCCATCAACATGGGTATCAAATAAAAGTTCTCAACAAGTAGAATACAATTTACTATGCAAAATTAAAATCTAAGATGGTCGCCATACAGTGCACTACACCAAATCAATATTTTAGATGGGCGCAGCCACTAAATGGCATATAATAATAAGATTTAAATTTAGAAATTGAATCTGTTATTTATTTAGGTATCTGATTAATCCAGCCTGAATCCACCACCCAAGTCAAGATTTTGTATCGTGTTGAGGACTGTGCGGCGTTAGGGTGGCTAAAAATTATACGTCGTTAGCGGTACACCACCGTATACTTAGTTGCGAAACTGTTTGAAGAAGGTCAAGCCTACGTGGCTCTTAGTAGAGTCAGATCTTTGCAGGGACTACGTATAGAGGAGTTGGACTGCAATAAACTAACGGGCAAGAAACCTTGCAATAATGAAGCACTATATGAATTAAACAGAATGCGAAATAAAAACTAAAAACTAGAAAATAAAAATAGGTAAAAAAACTTTTTAAGTTAAACGGTTTTATTTATTAACATACAGAGCAATGTTTAAGATAAATGTACTAAAAACTAAAAAATAATAATAAAATAGATACAGTCGTGGGAATTATATACATATGCATAGACTAGACTAAAATAAAACCGTGGGGCACGTCAATTTTGTCTACAAATTATCGACTTGATGTGCGATAGAAGAAACGTTTAATTCGTCGTTGGGCAGTTGACCCGCAGACGGTGAGAAATTACTTTCTATTTTCTTGCTCATGGAAATTCCATTAGTCATACACTCCATGTAAATAAAAGAGATGTTTCAACTAGTTTATCGTTGGAAATTTACACTGCTGGCTGGCGATGAATCGGTTCACTGCTCGCACTTTGTCTTTAATCGACAAAACATATGATGAAAGTACTACTCGCTCAACACTATGAAACCCTAAAACTCGCTTATAATCGAGCTTGCTAGCTTGTTTCCACATTCTGCCCTATTTATCACATGTCCATCGTTGTCGGTTGAACAACTGCCCAATTATAGTGTAACATTACAAAACAAACATTTTAATCAACGATTGTAGACAATTGACGTGCCCCACGGTTTTATTTTAGTCTAGTCTATGCATATATATATATAATTCCCACGACTGTATCAATTTTATTATTATTTTTTAGTACATTTATCTTAAACATTGCTCTGTATGTTAATAATAAAACCGTTTACCTTGAAAAATTTTTTTAACTTTTTTTTCAAAGTTGATGTAATATAATATATTTTGGGTTTATATACTCCAATAAAGAAGAAATCATACCGCGATGTAGAAAGTACCGACAGCGCCATCTATTGGTAAACATGCAAACAACGCCGCGCTCTTTTATAAACCCATTAGTGATTCCGGTATAAAAGTACTCTATAATTTAATTTGGACTTCTAACTATATGTCTGCAAAATTTCAAAGCAATCGGTTCGGTAGTTGCGGCGTGAAAGAAGCACAAATAAACAAACAAACAAACTCACTTTCCGATTTATAATATTAGTATGGATATATTAATATTAATATTAGTATATATTGTAACTCTAACCTTTACGACGTAATATCCCGAAGGGGTACGCAGAGGTACTTCTGAAGAGCACGTGACATCAATCTTTTTATACAGCTCCTTTTGTTTTTGCTCTTCGGACGGATGTAATAACATAACTGTGTCATACATATGATAATATAGTGATAATGACGCATAGTTGTAAGCTTCCTGTCAGTAGCTGGCTTAGCTAACTATCACTTCTACTCAATTATACAAAAAAAACTCAAACGTTCACGCCTTATATCCCCGGAGCGGTTGGCAGAGGTACTAATACTTACGAACATCACGTGACATTGTCACCTGGCATTCAGAATACACAGTGATAGGGGGCAGGCCTATCACCGTTTTGTACGAATACACTGTCATATGACTCAGTTTCCTCACGATGATTTCCCTCACCGTTAAAAACCATGATATATTAAAAACAAATATGTCTTTAGAAAAGACAAATTTGTGTAGGCACGACCCGTGATTTGATCTCTCATCGTCTTCACGATAAGCGGTGTTCTACCCCACTGAGGTATCATACATACATACATATACTCACGGCTATAAATCCCAGGAAGGGGCAGCCAGAGCTAAAGAATTAGAAATTCCTCAGCCACTTTTGGAAATTTGAGTTAGGAAAAGATAGTAAAAATAAAGGTTGTTGGTGATGGGTCTCCAACCGCATCGCCCAAAAATCCCTTAATAGCCCCATACCGTTAGTCGCCTCTTACGTACACCGGAAGAAATGGGGTAGTGCTATTCTAAGCCGACACTACACAGCAATACTGAGGTATCATGGTAACTAAATAAGTAAATTTAAATAATTGATCATTGAAATTGGAGTACATTCCATAAGTTGTGTTGAATTAAAATCAGAGTGTCAAGAAACCAGTCAGACCTACTGTGACAATCACTGTTCCGAAGGAATGCTAAATATGTATTATTGGGTAATAGTCTTTCATAGATTAGATCTGGAGGGAAACAGTATATTATGTGGCTCAATGGATTGTAGATTACATTAATAATGCAAACTACTCCGGCTACCAATTGTTTATACTTTCGCGATTTTATAAATGTCGAACAGAGAGTGAAAAAACGTTGGATGTTCAATAAAAATTACCTCGATTTTCCACTTGAATCAATAAACATTAAGTCCGTAATTAATTGTAAAGTGTAAATTGTTCATCATCTTACCAGTTAAGTGTAAGAAAAAAATCTATAAAACCAGTCTACTGAACAACAAACGAAACATACATCAAATCATACATACATATACTCACGGCTATAAATCCCAAGAAGGGGCAGCCAGAGCTAAGGAACTAGAAGTTCCTCAGCCACTTTTGGAAAGTTACGTCAAATCAAATCAAATATAGTTTATTCAGTAAAGATACAATAAGACCTATGGAAATACATAGAAAAAAACATATAAGACCACTTGATGATTATTAAAACACTGAGACTGCACTAGGTAGAGCCTTTATCGCAGTCGTCAGATCCATATACTCACGGTTATAAACCCATAAAAGGTGTAGGCAGAACTTCAAAAATGGAAATGCGTCAGGTATTTTTGAAAATTAATTGGGAAAAGAATTGTAAAATAAAAGCTTTTGCAACAATCACTAAAAATGCCCCAAGTCACCTCCTACGAACACCCACGGGAAGAAATGGGGTAGTACTATTCTAAACCGACACTGTCCAGATAAACAATAATACAAAAAAAAAGTTACATACCTACATACATACATATACTCACGGCTATAATTCCCTAGAAGGAGTGGCCAGGGCTAAGGAATTATAGATTTTTCAGCCACTTTTGGAAGTTGAGTGGGGAAAAGATCGTAAAATAAAGGTTTTTGGTGATGGGTCTCCAACCCCATCGCCCAAAAATCCAATAAAAAGTTCCAATACCCTTAGTTGGATCTTACGACACCCGTGGGTAGAAAGGGGTAGCGACATATTAAGCTAGCACTACACGGCATCAAATAAAAAAAAGTTCAATAACGATATATAGTGTTACAGCAATAGGACCTCTTATTTATTGCAATTGTAACTCACTGGACTAAGTAGAAATTAATATAGCAAAGTAATTAAAAAATTAGTTAGTACGCTAAAAGTTTGATTTTTTTCTCTTTCTAAAATGTTGTTGCGTCCTAATATCTAGTTATAAAAATCACATGTGTCAGTATATGTCACCAAACTCTTCTGAAACGGTTTAACCAATTTCAATGAAATTTTGCATACACATTTGGTAGATCTGAGACTATTCTCTATAGGTTTATACATATTTTTATACTCATAAGTGTTAAGGGTTGTACACCCCGAACATTTTATTCAATGAATAAAAATTCCTTTATAATAATTTATTTGACAGAACAATTGCTGTGTAGTGTCGGCTTAGAATAGCACTACCCCATTTCTTCCGGTGGGTGTACGTAAGAAGCGACTAACGGTATTGGGGGCTTTTAAGGGATTTTTGGGCGATGCGGTTGGAGACCCATCACCAACAACCTTTATTTTACCATCTTTTCCCCCCACAACTTTCCAAAAGTGGCTGAAGAATTTCTAATTCCTTAGCTCTGGCTACTCCTTCTAGGAATTTATAGCCGTGAGTATATGTATGTATGTATGTTGACAGAACAATGTTTGCCAAGTCAGCTAGGTTTCTAATGAAATGTCAGACGTAAAACTTCAAAATCGTACGCTCCATGCTGTGCTAATGTTCGAAACATGCAAACGATTTAAATGCAATAGATAAAAATGCCTTGAGGGTTGGAATAGTTAATGGCTCTGTATTTGTTTCAATGATCGAGCAGACGATAAAATGTAGTTTAACTAGAATAATGATATTTATTTTCTTTCAAACTATAGTCTATATTTAATAAAGAGAGAATATTTTGAACTCTTATTAAATCTTAAATCTGTAATTATTTAATTATTTAACTATAGCATTAATAATTATATACATGTGCAATTTACAACTTATTGATATAAAATATTTACATCAGATACAAAATTAAAGAATATGAGAAATGATTTTTAAAAGCTGCCACTAGGGGGTAGGGTTCCCAAGATGCTGGCTGCATTACCACTCTGTATCGCAATTCTTACTCTTTGACCAAAGTATGAGCCAGCCCTAGGATCCCCACTAGTTGAAAAAAAATATAATCTTTTTACATCAAAAACCATATTTAATTTAACCAACAAACTACATTTTGATAAACAAACACGCCAAAACAGGAGTACGGTTGCGACGGCAGCTAGTGTGCCACTAAAGTCAGAAGAGCCATTTAGCCTGTTTTTTAAGTGCCACTTATGAGCGCGCATAACTTATCTACGGTTTTTTTAGTACATCTATGACTCAGTGTCATAAAATTCCAATAAAACGTAGCATAAGCTAGAAACTCCTCAGCCACTTTTGGAACTAGAGCAGCGAAAGAATTGTATAAGGTTGTTGGTGACGAGTCTCCAACCATATCGCCCAAAAATCACTTAAAAAGCCCTAATACCCATATTCGCCTCTTACGAAAACCCACGGGAAGAAATAGGTTTGTGCTATTCTCAGCCGATACTACACAGCTATATTTACAACTTATATATAGCTCTGTAGAAAACTTCCTATCGATTAAACCAGTCAGAAAAAAATATAAGCAAAATTCTTTACAAAATGCGAATTACGTCTACTCCGTGATGAAAATAATTTTCCGTACAATCTAAGTTGATGGTAATTATCGCTTACAAATATCATAGAGGAAGAATTACGCATACCGGTACAAGATATTATTATGTTGAATACTTAAGAATGCACTTAAGTCTCTCTCACAATTAGTATATTGATGAGAATCATATGGAAATCTTAGCTGCATAGATCGCTGAGTCATTTTTAAATTACACCGCCACCTATAATTATTTTCATAGTAGTTTTGCTACTATGCTAACATTGGTTCTGCACTTTTGAATTATTATAATTTACTCACGGATCAATCTGAGACATAGCTGCGTGTATTTACGATACTGATTGATATAATAAGTGTAGAGGAAAAATAAATACTTGCTAACAATTGTATCCGAGACTTGCGGTTTTATATACTTGTGATTCGAGTAAAGATTTTTCATTCAAGCGATTTGAAGACGAGTTTTTAATACATTCATATACTCACGGCTATAAATCCCTTGAAGGGGTAGCCAGACGAAGTTATCAGAAATTCCTTGGAAGTTGTGGGAGAAAAGATGGTAAAATGAAGGTGATGGGTCCGCATCATCCAAAAAATCCCTTAAAGGCCCCAAAACCGTTAGTCGCCTCTTACGTACACCCACCGGAAGAAATTGGTTAGAGCTATTCTAAGCCGACACTACACAGCTAATATAATATATTCTATATAATTATTTATCAGGTTTAAGAATAAAAGGGTATGTATGAAAAGATTGATGGATGTAAAGGATGGATGGAAGCTAGAGAGGTTTGCCAGGATCGTACAAAGTGGCGATCAATAGGCTCTGCCTACTCTAATGGCGTGAGTATATGTATGTATGAAAAGATTGATGGATGTAAAGGATGGATGGAAGCTAGAGAGGTTTGCCAGGATCGTACAAAGTGGCGATCAATAGGCTCTGCCTACTCTAATGGCGTGAGTATATGTATGTATTCATCAGGTAAGGCTTAAGAATATCGGAATTGAAATTATAGGTATTTTTTACTACGTTCGACAAATAAAAACAATTATTTGACTTCGAAAAGCAATTCATTAGCTTTGGATATTAGTTAGGGAAAGATGGTTACAGAAAGGATTGCTTTGGTTGAGTTTTCTGTCCCAAATCCCAAAAATCATTAACAAATCCTGGGCAAAAAAGGAAATAAAGGATTACATACATGAGAAAATCATAAGAAGTGAAAAGCTAGCGCGAAGCATAGATTAAATGTAAATGATATTTTAAGTGGAAAATAGCTTACACGATTCAAATTCAGTTAAACGTTTTAAAAAGGTGAGTGAAGTGATAAGAACAACAAAAGCATGTATGATAAGATTTATGTATTACGGGGAAGCAAAAGGTTTTTGCCAGGATCATACGAAGTGGCAAGCATTATATTAGGGATGGCCAATAATACATAACACAATTTTTGAAATCAAATATCGATATTTGTATTAGTTTGATATAAAAAAAATGTGGCTCTTAAGTCTAGTAAGTACTGCTGTGAATTCTGAAACAATGTTAACTAAAAATTAAAACCTACGATACATAAAAATAACAGAACAAAAATTATAACTAAACAGTAATTCTCGCATTGCATAGCAACAAAAGTGAAAGCTATATCCCATTTCGTTCCGAAAAAGTTTTTTTTTGTAGATGCAAATTTGCATGAAAATTACTACCGTGAATACAACAATGGATAAAAATCGAAAGTGATTGTAAAAGATAAAACCTTTCTTGTAAGGGACTCGCTTTTAATTGTTTAATTGCATAATTAAGGCCCGGCCCTTTGTTACAAAATATGCGTGAAAGTCGGTGTTTTTAATGATTTCTGATGAAAACTTCCGTTCTTGGCTACTGGGTTTTATAATTATCCTAATCTGATAATAGCAAAAGGGAAAGTTTCCTTTTGGTACTGCGGTGCCGTTGAATTTCCGCTTTTGATATGGAAAATGTTTTAATAGTAAAGTTGAATAGCCAATCTTTATAAGCCACCGTGATAGCTCAAGGAATATATGTATGGTTAATTTATCATGGGAGTCTTGTGACAGTATGCGTATAAAAACGGCAATAGGCCTGCCCTCTACATGGGTGTACTGCAAAGCGTGGGTACCCTGAACATCAGGTGACAATGTCACGTGATTTTCAGAAGTATAACTATCCTTCGGGGATATACAGCGTGACCGTTTGAGTTGAGTTGAATAGCAACATACATACATACATACATATGCCCACGGCTTTAAATCCCTAGAAGGGGTAGCCAGAGCTTAGGAATTTCGAAAAGATGGTAAAATAAAGGTTGTTGGTGATGGGTGTCCAACCGCATCGCCCAAAAATCTCTTAAAAGCCCCAATACCGTTAGTCGCCTCTTACGTACACCCACCGGAAGAAATGGGGTAGTGCTATTCTAAGCCGACACTACACAGCAAATATACGACCATATTATGGAAATACGCTTAAAGGGCCAATGTGGATTGTAATGTCAGGTTTGTTGAGACATTTTCGTGCAAACAGCCGGCGTTTATAGATGTATGAGACGGTATTGAATCAAAAAGCTTAAGCAATTCATTCCCTTACAACGTCATCTCAATCCTCCATCAGCTCCGAAAAACATCCTGGCTTTCAACCAAACTGTCCTGACTACCTTCCTACCTAAGACCTATGTTTCAAAAGGGAAGAAGTCATTTGTAAAGTAATCTATTACCAGTCATACTTTTTGTCACTATCATTTTGACTGTATGACTTTGTACCTCTGACTTATCCTCTAAGAAAATATGGCCATGATTTTGTGGTTATGAATGACTTTCTATATTGACTCGTGGCAATGGCGCAGTAGAATTAATTAATTATCTTTTAATACGCAATCCAATTTCCTTATACGTTTTTAATAGGCTCAAAACTGCTATTTATATACATCTATTAATTCTATAACGATTTGTTTAGAGGCAGTGAACTACAAACCTTTTAGGTCCTTGTTTTTAAATTGTATTAACTCTTTGCGATACGAAATGGATAGAAAATAGTTAAATGGCTAAAGAGTTGTATATGAATGTTGTTATTGAGGAAGGTATCGCAGGAAGTTTCAGAACCTGACAGAATACTCTCAAAGCGGTAATCAGATTTGCGAATAATTAATGCGTTTTTATTAGATCTCTATCAGTCAGCAAGAGGTCTTGCCCGAGCGCTATTTTATCCTCGCGATATCGTTTAGAATGAGACGACAGTATAGGATACTAAATAAGAGCGAAGGAGATTACTGTTTTCTGATGATCTAGTTAAAAAGTAGCTCGTACTAGAAATGTAGAATTTGTGAACAATATCTTGGTGTTTGTAATTGGTATAAGCAAAACAATTACTGCTTTATCTGACCTTCCTGTATCCATATTATTTCAATATCACTAAATGTTCATGTATGCATTGGGGATTATTATTTCGAAAAGAAGTCAAAGTTGTGGAATCAGTGATTAAACAAAGTATACTAAACACTGCCTAAACTACCCACTATATCCGGTAGTGGCAAAAGTAATTTAACTCTTAAACATCACATGTCTTTTTGTTACGTAGTGTTCAAACTACTTATTTTGGCTTTTAGTAAAGTTAGTGATAGGCATACTACTGTTACCACTAGAAATAAGGACGATACAAAAAATGTAAAAGTAAGGAGTTTCTTGTTGATTCTTCTCTAGATAGTCATTAAAAATCGTTTGACGTTCAATATATTTTAGTATATTTTTTTTTCCAATATTTTTTTTTTTAGATTGACATACATATATCTATACATACGAGGGGCATGCCAATAGAAGTTAGGTACTCTTTTCTCATTTAATTGACACTCGCAAGCTATACACCATCTTATAGGCTGGTTTTTTATTGACATATTTGAATATAGAACACACTTCTTTTATTTATCTTTTATTTGAATGAGCATCATTTTTCCGAGAATCTGGCGGAAATTCACTCGCAACAATGGAGCTCAGTCAACGTGATTTTCGCGCTATGATTTATTATGACTTTAAAAAAGGTTTAAAGCTTCAAGAATGTTTTGAATGTTTGGCTTCTACTTTTGGTGAGTCTGGTTGTTCCCGAGCAACAGTATTCAATTGGTTTGCTGAATTTAAAAGAGGACGGGGATGTCTCGAAGATGAAGCGAAGACAGGACGGCCGCCAACCGCGGTCGCGCAAGAAAACGTTCGTGCAGTCGAAAAACTTATTCGCGAAAACCGACGAATTACATATGTAGAGCTAGAGCGAGATCTAGGAATTGTCAGCAGCAATGCAAACCATAATTCACGACCACCTTTCTCTCCGTAAACGGTGTTCGAGATGGGTGCCGCCCAAACTTACCGATGAGCAGAAAGACCGTCGGGTGGATTGGTGCCTATTCGTGATAGATAAATTCAACGGAGGCGAGAAAAAAAACGTATATGATATACTGACTTAGGTGACGAAACATGGCTTTATAACTATGATCCCGAATCAAAGCGACAGTCGACTGTATGGTGCTTTGAAGACGAGCCAACTCCAACGAAATGTCGCCGTGCACGAAGCACACAGAAACAAATGGTCGCCTCGTTTTTCTGCAAAACAGGTCATAATGCTAGTGTTGTGCTAGAGAATGAAAGAACGGTGAACTCTGAATGGTATGTGACAGTTTGTGCTCCAACAGTAATATCCGCTTGGTGTGACAAGCGACCGAAGTCAGGAATCCGGCACCTTCTCTGGCACCACGACAATGCGGCGCCGCACACGTCTGCCAGAACACTAGACTTTTCCAACTCGAAAAATGTGTCAATTCTCCATCACCCGCCATATTCCCCTGACCTAGCGCCTTGTGATTTTTACTTGAGAGAGAGGGAAGAGGTTTGAAAGCAAAGAAGATGCGCTGGTCGCCTATAGTTTCGAGATTTCTGAGGTATCTAAAGAAGAGTAGTCACAGGTATTTTCCAATTGGTTCAGACGTATGGAAAAGTGTAAACGTGCTCAGGGTGAATACTTTGAAAAGATCGATACTTGTAATAAAGAATAAATTTTATATATTCTGAGTATCTAGTTTCTTAGTTGTTGGTGATGGGTCTCCAACTACATCGCCAAAAAATCCCTCAAAAGCCCCAATTCCGTTAGTCGCCTCTAACGTACACCCACTGGAAAAAATGGGGTAGTGCTATTTATTCTAAGCCGACACTACACAGCAAAGTATATAAATTAATATATATAATAGAGGTGTGTAGTTCGCGAATGAATGCTTCTTTCGAATGCCTTCAGTTGAAAATGCAAACCATTCCTTCCTTCACTCGCTTATTAGTCCACCTTATTCCTTCACTTAATACTTCACTTTGCCGTCAGGCGAAAAAAAATCTTCGGTCATGGTCTTAAGGACTATATTTGTTTGTCGCAAATCTAATACGGACACCTTATTAGTTCACCTCATTTATGCATTGCTGTGCTCTCGCAGGGAAAAATAACTCTCCACACATGGTGTTAAGACCTATATTTGTTTGCTGCTAAATCACTATTCGTTTACACAAATACAAAAACATAAATATGAGGTTCGCGACCCGTCAATGAGTTATTTTTAATGTTTATTTTCTTATAGTGAAAATATTAGTAATGTTTTGGTTGTCTGTCAGTCCTAAGCCTGGAAAGTATGGAAGACAATCGAGATATTTATTCTTACTGATACTTCATGATACATAACTATATTTCTTCAAAATTAAATACAAGTAATACATGGGACTCATTCATTAAAAATTATTAAAAGCATCATTTTTTTCATTCGCGAACTAGCGAATGTTAAAAGAAAGATATTAGAACGCGAGAACCGCAAGTTATTCATCTCTCCAACTCAATCTCTTCATTTAGTCCAATTCGTTCTGTAGTTCATTTAGTCCAACGGCTCTGAAGGAGCCTAACGAGCCGCTGAACGAAGTGGACTACTGGACTACATTCGCGAAGTAGTTCTTTGAAGTGAAGGAACTAAATGAACTAAGTTCTTTTCACTGAAGCGTTATGCGCATGTCTAATATATAAATAAATAAAAATACGGACATATTTTCACCGGTTAAGTTAGCCCCAAACTAAGTTAACATAATATATTTTGGGTTTATATACTCCAATAAAGAAGAAATCATACCGCGATGTAGAAAGTACCGACAGCGCCATCTATTGGTAAACATGCAAACAACGCCGCGCTCTTTTATAAACCCATTAGTGATTCCGGTATAAAAGTACTCTATAATTTAATTTGGACTTCTAACTATATGTCTGCAAAATTTCAAAGCAATCGGTTCGGTAGTTGCGGCGTGAAAGAAGCACAAATAAACAAACAAACAAACTCACTTTCCGATTTATAATATTAGTATGGATATGTTGTATATATATATATATATATATATTGTAACTCTAACCTTTACGACGTAATATCTCGAAAGGGTACGCAGAGGTACTTCTGAAGAGCACGTGACATCAATCTTTTTATACAGCTCCTTTTGTTTTCCGCACTTCGGACGGATGTAATAACATAAATGTGTCATACATATGATAATACAGTGATAATGACGCATAGTTGTAAGCTTCCTGTCAGTAGCTGGCTTAGCTAACTATCACTTCTACTCAATTATACAAAAAAAACTCAAACGTTCACGCCTTATATCCCCGGAGCGGTTGGCAGAGGTACTAATACTTACGAACATCACGTGACATTGTCACCTGGCATTCAGAATACACAGTGATAGGGGGCAGGCCTATCACCGTTTTGTACGAATACACTGTCATGTGACTCAGTTTCCTCACGATGATTTCCCTCACCGTTAAAAACCATGATATATTAAAAACAAATATGTCTTTAGAAAAGACAAATTGGTGTAGGCACGACCCGTGATTTGATCTCTCATTGTCATCACGATAAGCGGTGTTCTACCCACTGAGGTATCATACATACATATACTCACGGCTATAAATCCCTTGAAGGGGTAGCCAGAGCTAGGGAATGAGACATTCCTCAGCCACCTTTGGAAGTTGCATGGGGAAAAGATGGTGAAATAAAGGTTGTTGGTGATGGGTCTCCAACCGCATCGCCCAAAAATCCCTTAAAAGCCCCAATACCGTTAGTCGCCTCTTACGTACACCCACCGGAAGAAATGGGGTAGTGCTATTCTAAGCCGACACTACACAGCAATACTGAGGTATCATGGTAACTAAATAAGTAAATTTAAATAATTGATCATTGAAATTGGAGTACATTCCATAAGTTGTGTTGAATTAAAATCAGAGTGTCAAGAAACCAGTCAGACCTACTGTGACAACCACTGTTCCGAAGGAATGCTAAATATCCATTATTAGGTAATAGTCTTTCATAGATTAGATCTGGAGGGAAATAGTGAATTATGTGGCTAAATGGATTGTAGATTACATTAATAATGCAAACTACTCCGGCTACTAAGTAAGAGAGGTTTGTCAAGATCGTACTAAGAGGCGATCGATAGTCTCTGCCTACCCCAATGGGAATTATGGGCGTGAGTATAAGTAAGTAAGTAAGTACTCCGGCTACCAATTGTTTATACTTTCGCGATTTTATAAATGTCGAACAGAGAGTGAAAAAACGTTGGATGTTCAATAAAAATTACCTCGATTTTCCACTTGAATCAATAAACATTAAGTCCGTAATTAATTGTAAAGTGTAAATTGTTCATCATCTTACCAGTTAAGTGTAAGAAAAAAATCTATTAAACCAGTCTACTGAACAACAAACGATACCTACATCAAATCAAATCAAATATAGTTTATTCAGTAAAGATACAATAAGACTTATGCAAATACATAGAAAAAAACATATAAGACCAATACCCTTAGTCGCCTCTTACGACACCCGTGGGTAGAAAGGGGTAGCGACATTCTAAGCCGGCACTACACGGCATCAATAAAAAAAAGTTCCATAACGATATATAGTGTTACAGCAATAGCACCTCTTATTTATTGCAATTGCAACTCACTGGACTAAGTATATAGCAAAGTAATTAAAAAGTTAGTAAGTTCGTTAAAAGTTTGATTTTTCTCTCTTTCTAAAATGTTGTTGCGTCCCAATATACATACATACATACATATACTCACAGCTATAAATCCCTAGAAGGGGTAGCCAGAGCTAAGGAATCAGAAGTTCCTCAGCCACTTTTGGAAGTTGTGTGGGGAAAAGATGGTGAAATAAAGGTTGTTGGTGATGGGTCTCCAACCGCATCGCCCAAAAATCCCTCAAAAGCCCCAAAACCGTTAGTCGCCTCTTAATATATAGTTATAAAAATCTCATGTGTCAGTAAACTGTTTGATCATATTATTATTTTTGTAAATTTGTGTTTGATGTGCAATAAAGAGTTATTCTATTCTATTCTATATGTCACCAAACTCTTTTGAAACGGTTTAACCGATTTCAATGAAATTTTGCATACACATTTGGTAAGTCTGATAATAGGTTTATACATATTTCTATACTCATAAGTGATAAGGGTTATACACCCCAAACAATTTATTTAATGAATAAAAATTCAATTATCATAATTTATCTGGTAGAACAATGTTTGCCAAGTCAGCTAGGTTTCTAATAAAATGTCAGACGTAAATTTTCAAAATCGTACGCTCCATGCTGTGCTAATGTTCGAAACATGCAAACGATTTAAATGCAATAGATAAAAATGCCTTGAGGGTTGAAATACTCAATGGCTCTGTATTTGTTTCAATGATCGAGCAGACGATAATAAAATGTAGTTTAACTAGAATGTTATTTATTTTCTTTCAAACTATAGTCTATATTTAATAGAGTTTTTAAACTCATAAATGAACCTTAAATCTGTTATTATTTAATTAATTAAACTATTGATCGGTATGCAAAGTTTTTTTTTTGGTATTTATTAAATATTTTTATTCGATAGTAAACACAAAAATAAAAAACTAATTTGAATATTTTCCATTTAAAATGAGTAATTGTAAAGTTATGATTTTTCAAAGATTGTTCAACTTTTGTACTTAATGACGTCATCGATCGATAAAATCACGTAGCGACATGCAAATGAAGCGAAATGTTTTATAAAAATATAAGTCAGAAAAAAATATAAGCAAATTTATTCCTTACAAAATGCGAATTACGTCTACTCCGCGATGAAAATAATTTTCCGTACAATCTAAGTTGATGGTAATTATCGCTTACAAATATCATAGAGGAAGAATTACGCATACCGGTACAAGATATTATTATGTTGAATACTTAAGAATGCACTTAAGTCTCTCTCACAATTAGTATATTGATGAGAATCATATGGAAATCTTAGCTGCATAGATCGCTGAGTCATTTTTAAATTACACCGCCACTTTATGGTTAAAAGAACTTACCTAAGTGAATTTCTACCAAAATTATATGAAATGTTACATCCGAAGAGATTTAGTAAACCATGTAGTCCGATCCAGGATACACTGCATGGTCACACCGTTCAGAGCGAAAATAACGATTTTTCAACTCATTCCGTTCACCAATCGGTCTCTCGTCCTCCAATCTCGTTCCTATGTTCGGTTCTTCATTTATTTTAGAGGTATCTTAGCTGTGAATTTGCAACTGAAGGGTTAGATAGGTTCACCTTTCTCTGGGTTAGGGTGGGTACTAAATCTCTTCGGATGTAACATTTCATATAATTTTGGTAGAAATTCACTTAGGTAAGTTCTTTTAACCATAAATTATATTTCAATGTTACATCCTCAAGATTTAGTAAACCATGTAGATGTTTAGAGTTCTGGTTGCAAATGATAACATGTATTTGGTTAAATAAATTATTGCAAACAATAAAATTATTACAATTAAAGGTATTGGTGAAAGTCCATTTCCCATTAAATTTCAAAGTATTTAAAAACTGTCATTTACTACTAAAACTAGTATAATACCAAAAGTCAAAATACATATTTTGTTTATCACATATAGGATGATAAAAAATAAAGCTATACCAAACAGGTCGACTAGCCAGTCTATCTACTTGCTTTCTTAAACTACCAATGGGCATCCCTGATCAGTACGCAGCCAAGAAGTGTTTATGTCATTGTAAATGTAAAATGATTAACGAAAATTTCTTTCAAAATAGAAAGATGAATCTTTGTAGCCAAAATATTTGAAAGAAGAATTAAATACATGTAGCAACTATATCTTGAGATCTATACAAGAAGATAAGAATGCTTTTCTTAATAAATTTATTTTTAACAATAATATTTATAAATTACTTATACTCCTGAGATTTTAAAAAATATATATTTATATGCTTAGGAATAAGTCCAAACCAAGAGGAAAGGTTTGATTTGAATTTGCGTTCCATGTCTATCCATATAAATCAATATTCATAAGTTAGGTACAAAACGAACACCCATTTATATTTCACATAAAATCGCCAAACTGTTGTTGGTTGATTAATTTAAGACATAAAACTTATTAATGAGTGCACTCTGTATTTGATACACCATACCTATAGAGGTATAATAGTACTTACTATTGCCAACCATATATACATGTATATATATATGACCATACCATAGTTAACAATATTTTAGACGATTTCAGTAGAAACTGCTTAACTAATTCGACTAGAAAAATAATCAGAACAAGACAGAATTAACAATGCTTTCTTTTTGTTAAACTTTTGGTAATAGACATTATTATAATATCTTTAAAGTTTATAAGATTTTCTTAAAGATATTTTCTGACTTAATAAATAAATAAAAAAGAGAGAGCCTTTGAATTTGTTAAGGCCAAAAAAAAAGTCTGTATTTCTACACCTTTATTTTATATATGTCGAATGTGCAAAAAAGGGAACATTGAGAATTGCAGTTTCAAGGTACAAATGGAATGAAAAAATATTATAAGCATGAAGATCATGTTGCAATCAAGAATATTATTGTATTAAAATTAAATATAACATATGTATAAATATTATACAATATGTTTTGCTTGTGATGTAAATAGGTATATTTATGACTCGCCTTGACAGAATATGTGTTTTAGTTATACATAGGTTTACGAAAATATTGTTTGGTTGCTAAAAGCGGCGATCGACAGTCACTGCACACCCAAACGGGAACCAATGGCGTGAGATATGATTGTATGTATACATACAAAACAAAAAACGATAGCATGCTCTCGATTACTATCCAATTAAATAAAAGTAAATTATTGACGTAAGAAATATAAGGGAATTTCATACCTACCCTGCTACATACCTGCGATATGCTTTTGTATAGTAATATTTCTAAAACCAACTAGATTCAAACCCAATAAAAGGGAACTATCTTCAGTTCGTTTTGACCTCGTATGACCATAAAAAGACCATAGACATAAAAATAACCGCCCTTGCATGCGGATCCATAAGCAGTTATAAATACGTTCTGCAAAAGGCGATTCAGATAAAATGTAATGATAAAAGTTTAGTGTAAAAACTTCCAAAGACCAACTGCTTTTTATATATAATTTTTATATTAGAAAATTATTTATTTAAATATGTAGAAATATATGAACAAGTAACAAATTCAAATTTGTATGTTGGCAATTGCAAACACGTAAGTGGTTTTGCGATGGAGAGGTTTCAATTGTGTCAGTTATGCTATTGGAGCCCTGTATTTACTAAATACCAACAGAGACATTCGTAAAGATAAACGGTAAAGGTAATGGTCTAGAAGGAAAACGATAAAATTTATCAAGTTTGTGAAAACTAAATTTTTTCGTGTTCTTTACTTTTGGTAAAGGCATACGTACAATTGCTAAAAGAAACAAAATGTAAGATTCCTTTGAATCTATTGTGTTATTCGAGATGATTCCCTTATGATCTCTGAATGAATTTCTCGGTTTGAGAACTAATCTACAATCTCAATCACACATATATGAATATTTGTATATAATACATATATTTCATTAACAACACATGAATAAAACGTTTCTGGTACGTGGCCCTCAAAAATTTCAAGAATTAGTTGTAATAATGAATTTTATGAAAAAAAATTCTTACACCCTTCCACGACGTCATAATTTACAAAGATACGAATGGATCATCAGCATCATCAGCACCTATGTGCATTGTGACGACACTGAGTGTACCTGTGAGCGTCTAGCAGGTGGCGGCCGGCGGCGGTGGCGGCGGCGGCAGTGACGCGACATGTCCATCACGGTCTTCATCACGGCAGGTACAAGCACAACCGTAGCGAGCGGGGACAGTTGCGGCGGCGGTCTTGTAATGCCATGTGGGCATCATAATTAGACAGCAAGATAGTCCGTCGTCTTTTGTATGTGGGTAATAATGAAAACTATTTTAATTTTCGTTTGTGAGTAATAATGAAAAACATTATTACCATGTGATTATTCAAAATAATGATGTTGATTTATCCATAACAAGGTTATTGGATATGTAACTAAGAGCCAAAAGGCAATCAAAGCTGATATTGTGTTTGTGATTTTTCCAAACTATTATTACGGCAAAGTCAGCACCTCAAGTGAAATTCACTGAGTAGATTATCAGGTACCTGTCGATATACTTACCATCATACTGTTTCATGTTAATCCTGCTGGGATATATAATCCCAATGTTCAGAGAACTCGTCAGTGATGGGAACTATGGTCGTCTCGACCTTTAGGTTCTTCTTGCTTGGGTACGTCATTCGTACTGGTTCGTATGACACATTATTTTCCGACAACTCAACGTTTTTATAGTAAAAACTTACGGTCGGTGCACACCGTATTATTTAATATACATGTAGTAACTATTTACTGATTGATGATAATGCTGAAATGAATAAAGCTACTTTCTGGGAAGTATCTCGTACAACCACTTTAGGAAAGCGCATGCCAATTGATCTTCTGGATAATATCTCGTATTACCTCTTTAAGAAGATTAAAAAGTTGTCGATGTATAATATTATTCATTGTGATAACGTACGGTAGGTGCACACCGTATTATTTCATATACATGAAGTAACTATGTACTGATTGATGAGAATGCTGAAATGAATAAAGCTACTTTCTGGGAAGTATCTCGTACAACCACTTTAGGAAAGCGCATGCCAATTGATCTTCTGGATAATAACTCGTATTACCTCTTTAAGAAGATTAAAAAGTTGTCGATGTATAATATTATTCATTGTGATAACGTACGGTAGGTGCACACCGTATTATTTCATATACATAAAGTAACTATGTACTGAATGACGATAATGCTGAAATGAATAAAGATACTTTCTGGTAAGTATCTCGTACAACCACTTTAGGAAGGAGCATGCCAATTGATCTTCTGGATAACAACTCGTATTACCTCTTTAAGAAGATTAAAAAGTTGTCGATGTATAATATTATTCATTGTGACAAGGTACGGTAGGTGCACATTGTATTATTTAATATACATGTAGTAACTATGTACTGATTGATGATAATGCTGAAATGAATAAAGCTACTTTCTGGGAAGTAGGTATCTCGTACAAAAGAAAAGTATTTAAAAAAAAAAAACCTGTTGGTATAACGCCTTATCACGTTTTGAAATTTTAGTAGTTGGTTATACATATTAATCATGTCACCTTTTGGCGGATATCTTGTTAAACCAGTTCAAGAAAATACATTATGACAATCAATGTTCTGGTTAATATTCCTTATTATCTCTTTAAGAAAATTTTAATATTGAACATCTTTACTGTTTTTATGATTCATGACACTTTCTACGCTGTATCGCGTAGGTAAAACCACTTTAGATATACATTACCTCAATCTTCTGGGTAATATTACATTACTTATTATCACTTTAATAAGACTAAAAAGTGGGTCATTGATAAAGTTAATTAGAATTATGTCACTTTCTGCGCAGTATCGCACCATCACTTAAAAAAGTGGATTGAAGAAAAAACTGTATAAGTATAATAACTCATTAAGGGGCTTAAGAACATAAAATGATTATATTACTCACCGCCATTTTTGCCGCCAACTATCAAAAATGAATTTACATATATAGTATTTCGGAGGTAGGTCCTTGTCAATTCATATATTTACTTGAACAGTCATTATACACTGGCATTTTCTAGCTGAAAAGCTGAAACTGTATGATTGTAACAATTTCTATTTTACGGAGACGAGACGTGTTTCCAATGCAGCACACCTAAAAAGAATGAAGAACCGAACATAGGAACGAGATTGGAGGACGAGAGACCGATTGGTGAACGGAATGAGTTGAAAAATCGTTATTTTCGCTCTGAACGGTGTGACCATGCAGTGTATCCTGGATCGGACTACATGGTTTACTAAATCTTGAGGATGTAACATTGAAATATAACTATAATTATTTTCATAGTAGTTTTGCTACTATGCTAACATTGGTTCTGCACTTTTGAATTATTATAATTTACTCACGGATCAATCTGAGACATAGCTGCGTGTATTTACGATACTGATTGATATAATAAGTGTAGAGGAAAAATAAATACTTGCTAACAATTGTATCCGAGACTTGCGGTTTTATATACTTGTGATTCGAGTAAAGATTTTTCATTCAAGCGATTTGAAGACGAGTTTTTAATACATTCATATACTCACGGCTATAAATCCCTTGAAGGGGTAGCCAGACGAAGTTATCAGAAATTCCTTGGAAGTTATGGGAGAAAAGATGGTAAAATGAAGGTGATGGGTCCGCATCATCCAAAAAATCCCTTAAAGGCCCCAAAACCGTTAGTCGCCTCTTACGTACACCCACCGGAAGAAATTGGTTAGAGCTATTCTAAGCCGACACTACACAGCTAATATAATATATTCTATATAACTATTTATCAGGTTTAAGAATAAAAGGGTATGTATGAAAATATTGATGGATGTAAAGGATGGATGGAAGCTAGAGAGGTTTGCCAGGATCGTACAAAGTGGCGATCAATAGGCTCTGCCTACTCTAATGGCGTGAGTATATGTATGTATGTATTCATCAGGTAAGGCTTAAGAATATCGGAATTGAAATTATAGGTATTTTTTACTACGTTCGACAAATAAAAACAATTATTTGACTTCGAAAAGCAATTCATTAGCTTTGGATATTAGTTAGGGAAAGATGGTTACAGAAAGGATTGCTTTGGTTGAGTTTTCTGTCCCAAATCCCAAAAATCATTAACAAATCCTGGGCAAAAAAGGAAATAAAGGATTACATACATGAGAAAATCATAAGAAGTGAAAAGCTAGCGCGAAGCATAGATTAAATGTAAATGATATTTTAAGTGGAAAATAGCTTACACGATTCAAAGTCAGTTAAACGTTTTAAAAAGGTGAGTGAAGTGATAAGAACAACAAAAGCATGAATGATAAGATTTATGTATTTCGGGGAAGCAAAAGGTTTTTGCCAGGATCCTACGAAGTGGCAAGCATTATATTAGGGATGGCCAATAATACATCTATCTATACTATAATAAGACTGTACCGAGGTCAAAACTGTACATTGAAGAAAAAAAAACTAAAAACCAGTGGAATATGTTTAATTTTCGATACTGAAGCCAAATTTGCGCTTTTTGAAAAAAATGTCTGTCTGTCTGTCTGTATGTCCGGTCATCACGTTAATTCTACGTGACGGATCTTGATCAAATTTGGTACGAATGTAGCTTATACACCTGGCTAACATATAGGACAATCACTTAAAAAGTCTCAATGTTCTTTATATCTATTACAACGCCCACGGGAATATAAATATATAAAAAAATAATTAAGATAGTGTTTTGCTGTGTAGTGTCGGCTTAGAATAGCAATTCACCTTTGTTGTCGGCAGAGGTACTAATTCTTCTGAAAATCACGTGACATTGTCACCTGGCGTTTAGAGTACCCACGTTTTGCATGGACAGTGTACTCACGTGATAGGGGGCAGGCCTATCGCCGTTTTGTACGAATACACGGTCACATGACTAAGTAGAACTCAGCCATGTGGGTTTCCTCACGTTGTTTTCCCTCACCGTTAACATCCGTGATATACACACACATATGTCTTTATAAAAGACAAATTGGTGTAGGCCCGACCCGGGATTTGAACACTAGTCGCTTGCACGTTAACCGGTGTTCTACCAATTGAGCTATCACGTCGTCATTTCAAAAATAAGCATATTATTTTGAAATCAAATATCGATATTTGTATTAGTTTGATATAAAAAATGCGGCGCTTAAGTCTAGCAAGTACAGCTGTGAATTCTGAAACAATGTTAACTAAAGATTAACGATATGTAAAAATAACTAAACAAAAATTATAACTAAACAGTAATTCTCGCATTGCATAGCAACAAAAGCGAAAGCAATACCCCATTTCGTTCCGAAAAATATTTTTTTTGTAGATGCAAATTTGCATGAAAATTACTACCGTGAATACAACAATGGAGAAAAATCGAAAGTGATTGTAAAAGATAAAACCTTTCTTGTAAGGGACTCGCTTTTAATTGTTTAATTGCATAATTAAGGCCCGGCCCTTTGTTACAAAATATGCGTGAAAGTCGGTGTTTTTAATGATTTCTGATGAAAACTTCCGTTCTTGGCTACTGGGTTTTATAATTATCCTAATCTGATAATAGCAAAAAGGAAAGTTTTTTAACATTTATAATTATAATACAAAGGGGTATTAATCTATACTTATAACTAGATTGTGGCCCCTGGGGAGTCTTGTATAATATTTAACAATATTTACTGGACTAAAATGTAATAAATTACTAATAAATAAAGAATAAAAAAATAAAGATTTAATTATGTAATAAATTAATCGACATAATTAAAAATATCTTATTTATTTAGAGATGGAGGGCGATGGGTTCACACATTTACCATCAATAAAGTATTTTTTTAATACATGGGTGCACTGCAAAGCGTGGGTACCCTGAACATCGGGTGACAATGTCACGTGATTTTCAGAAGTATAACTATCCTTCGGGGATGTACATCGTGAACGTTTGAGTTGAGTTGAATAGAAAATCCCGAATTATACGACCATATTATGGAAATACGCTTAAAGGGCCAATGTGGATAGTAATGTCAGGTTAGTTGAGATTTTTTCGTGCAAACAGCCGGCGTTCATAGATGTAAGAGACGCTATTGAATCAAAAAGCTTAAGCAAATCATTCCCTTACAACGTCATCTCAATCCTCCATCAGCTCCGAACAACATCCTGGCTTTCAACCAAATTGTCCTGACTACCTTCCTACCTAAGACCTATGTTTCAAAAGGGAAGAAGTCATTTGTAAAGTAATCTGTTACCAGTCATACATTTTGTCACTATCATTTTGACTGTATAACTTTGTACCTCTGACTTATCCTTTAAGAAAATATGGCCATGATTTTGTGGTTATGAATGACTTTCTATATTGACTCGTGGCAATGGCGCAGTAGAAATAATTAATTATCTTTTAATACGCAATCCAATTTCCTTATACGTTTTTAATAGGCTCAAAACTGCTATTTATATACATCTACTAATTCTATAACGATTTGTTTAGAGGCAGTGAACTACAAACCTTTTAGGTCTTTGTTTTTAAATTGTATTAACTCTTTGCGATACGAAATGGATAGAAAATAGTTAAATGGCTAAAGAGGTGTATATGAATGCTGTTATTGAGGAAGGTATCGCAGGAAGTTTCAGAACCTGACAGAATACTCTCAAAGCGGTAATCAGATTTGAGAATAATTAATGCGTTTTTATTAGATCTCTATCAGTCAGCAAGAGGTATAGCCCGAGCGCTATTTTATCCTCGCGATATCGTTTAGAATGAGACGACAGTATAGGATACTAAATAAGAGCGAAGGAGATTACTGTTTTCTGATGATCTAGTTAAAAAGTCGCTCGTACTAGAAATCTAGAATTTATGAACAATATCTTGGTGTTTGTGATTGGTGTAGGAAAACAATTACTGCTTTATCGGACCTTCCTGTATCCATATTATTTCAATATCACTAAATGTTCATGTATGCATTGGGGATTATTATTTCGAAAAGAAGTCAAAGTTGTGGAATCAGTGATTAAACAAAGTATACTAAACACTGCCTAAACTACCCACTACATCCGGTAGTGGCAAAAGTAATTTAACTCTTAAACATCACATGTCTTTTTGTTACGTAGTGTTCAAACTACTTATTTTTGGCTTTTAGTAAAGTTAGTGATAGGCATACTACTGTTACCACTAGAAATAAGGACGATACAAAAAATGTAAAAGTAAGGAGTTTCCTGTTGCTTCTTCTCTAGATAGTCATTAAAAATCGTTTGACGTTCAATATATTTTTTTTTCCAAAATATTTTTTTTAGTTTGACACACATACATACGAGGGGCATGCCAATAGAAGTTAGGTACTCTTTTCTCATTTAATTGACACTCGCAAGCTATACACCATCTTATAGGCTGGTTTTTTATTGACATATTTGAATATAGAACACACTTCTTTTATTTATCTTTTATTTGAATGAGCATCATTTTTCCGAGAATCTGGCGGAAATTCACTCGCAACAATGGAGCTCAGTCAACGTGATTTTCGCGCTATGATTTATTATGACTTTAAAAAAGGTTTAAAGCTTCAAGAATGTTTTGAATGTTTGGCTTCTACTTTTGGTGAGTCTGGTTGTTCCCGAGCAACAGTATTCAATTGGTTTGCTGAATTTAAAAGAGGACGGGGGATTTCTCGAAGATGAAGCGAAGACAGGACGGCCGCCAACCGCGGTCGCGCAAGAAAACGTTCGTGCAGTCGAAAAACTTATTCGCGAAAACCGACGAATTACATATGTAGAGCTAGAGCGAGAACTATGAATTGGATCAGCAGCAATGCAAACCATAATTCACGACCACCTTTCTCTCCGTAAACGGTGTTCGAGATGGGTGCCGCACAAACTTACCGATGAGCAGAAAGACCGTCGGGTGGATTGGTGCCTATTCGTGATAGATAAATTCAACGGAGGCGAGAAAAAAAACGTATATGATATACTGACTTAGGTGACAAAACATGGCTTTATAACTATGATCCCGAATCAAAGCGACAGTCGACTGTATGGTGCTTTGAAGACGAGCCAACTCCAACGAAATGTCGCCGTGCACGAAGCACACAGAAACAAATGGTCGCCTCGTTTTTCTGCAAAACAGGGCATAATGCTAGTGTTGTGCTAGAGAATGAAAGAACGGTGAACTTTGAATGGTATGTGACAGTTTGTGCTCCAACAGTAATATCAGCTTGGTGTGACAAGCGACCGAAGTCAGGAATCCGGCACCTTCTCTGGCACCACGACAATGCGGCGCCGCACACGTCTGCCACAACACTAGACTTTTTCAACTCGAAAAATGTGTCAATTCTCCCTCACCCGCCATATTCCCCTGACCTAGCGCCTTGTGATTTTTACTTGTTTCCAAAAATCAAAGAAAAAATAAAGGGGAAGAGGTTTGAAAGCAAAGAAGATGCGCTGGTTGCCTATAGTTTCGAGATTTCTGAGGTATCTAAAGCAGAGTGGTCACAGGTATTTTCTAATTGGTTCAGACGAATGGAAAAGTGTATACGTGCTCAGGGTGAATACTTTGAAAAGATCGATACTTGTAATAAAGAATAAATTTTATAATTTTTGAGTATCTAGGTTCTTTTGGCATGCCCCTCGTACATACATATACTCACGGCTATTAATCCCTAGAAGTGGTAGCCAGAGCTAAGGATTAGATATTCCTCAGCCACTTTTGGAAAGTTTAGTAGGATAAAGATGGTAAAATAAAGGTGATGGGTCTCCAACCGCATCGCCCAAAAATCCCTTAAAAGCCCCAATACCGTTAGTCGCCTCTTACGTACACCCACTGGAAGAAATGGGGTAGTGTTATTCTAAGCCGACACCACACAGTAATTGATTTTAGATTGAGTGACGAATATACCTTTGTTAAATAAGCAGCGAAATCCAGTCATTGTAGTGTTTTATTTTAATTATTGCCAGAGTAATTTTACATCCCACGACCTTCTAAGTTTTACCACAATTCCGCAATTCTTGACAAATATTATTACACTATCGTTTTATTTGAGAACTACTGGAACCAATGTGATCAAATTTTCGAAAATATCCGTTTTACGTGTATTAAGTAAGAATGTGCATGTAATTTTATATTAGCATGGTAAATCCTACTTTCTTACGCTTCTCTTCATTTTTGCTTACATAATTTTATATGATATTATATAATGCTGTATAATAGCGGCTTCGAAAGCATTAACCCATTTCATCTTGTGGTGTCTTAGAAGGCAAAGTTGGGTTTTGGGGATCTTTAGTGTAGAAGCAAAACGTGGGTACTTTGAAAGTGACAAAGTTGCGTGATATTTAGAAGTATTAAGCATCCTAGCACAGGCCATTAGCTTAGTTGGATGCTATTGAACTTTAATTTCTCCAACTACAAAGTAAAGTATATAACTATTGTTATATAATTCATGTCATTTTAAATGTGCTAAATTGTTAATTGTCTTATTTGTGGAAATAAACTTTTTATTATTTATTATTATTTATTAGTATCACTGCCAACCCCTTTGGGGATCTATGGCGTGAGCGTTTGAGTTGAGTTTGAGTGTTTTATACAATGTGGACCTTCCTTTATTTACCTTTTTTTCCCACTGGACATCTAAAAGCGTCTTAAAAATTTCTGATTCTAAGGTTCTAGCTATATATATTTTATTTATTTAAAAAACAAACATTTCTGTTTACAAAGCTTTGGAACGTGGAAGTTACCCTAGACATGCCTTGTTAGCTTAATGCTAAAGTCCGCACTTCCCGATGTATACAGCTCGCAAAATAGGCTTTTTTGTATAATCTCGCTGAATTCACTAATATAAATATATATATGACAGGAGGAAACCCACATGGCTGAGTTGTACTTAGTCATGTGACAGTGTATTCGTACAAAACGGCGATAGGCCTGCCCCCTATCACGTGAGTACACTGTCCATGCAAAACGTGGGTACTCTGAACACCAGGTGACAAAGTCACGTGATGTTCAGAAGTATTAGTACCTCTGCCAACCCCTTCGGGGATATTCGGCGTGAACGTTTATGTTTATGTTTATATGACAGGATATATACTGTATTTATGTTGATTAACATTTTACATACTAAAGTAACTGAAACTTGAGCGTTGACAAATTTTATAGTTTACTTTAAACCGTTCTAGACTAAACAAACCTAATTCTTTATAGCTTAAACGAGCCATAATACTTTAAACCCAACATTAATCTTACCAAAACATATTTTCACGCAAGACGTCATTTAGTAAGTCAACATTTTCCTTTCGTGTAAGCTTTTGTTGTCCGGTGAGTTAGTGATGCAGTCATAATATGCGTCATTCTAACAATGAACAGGTGTAAATATTAAGTTGATCTATACATATAGGTAATCTACTCACGCGCGATTTGCTCCCATTAGAATAGGTGGGCTAGAGATCGCCAATTTGTACGACCCTGACAAACCTCACTAGTTTTATTTATAGACCCTCGTTTATCATTTATACGAATATTTCCACATTTATCATCATTCCATATGTTATTGTAGATGGACGCAAAAAGCTATTGAAAATGTTATAAATCAGATGTAGGTGCAGTATTTTTTACTTATTATGCCTTAGAAATATTCACTTGTACATTCATTTAATTGATTGAGTAGGCATTACTAGTTGCTAGAACCTATTTATTATATTCGATAGCAGCAACATATTTTAATACAGCAAAATATAGTTATTTTTCCAATTACAAGCAATACTTGAAAAAAGCTAACAAGCGAGATCTATAGCGTATCGATATCGTGATAACAAGATCTCAACACCAAAAAAGGCTTGTACCAATTTATACTGTACAAATGTCGGCATTCTAACCGACCGCGCTCGGGACAAATAAACATTACGACATAATTCTGTACTTTGTCGCCTTTCACGATCAGGACACAATAAACAAAAAATAGATCACGCTGACAAAACATTTTCGAAAATAAACTCGAATTGCGTTTTATTGGTGCAAAAACGTCAGTTGTAAAACCCAATCTGGGTTCTGTTTTGTTTTTTTTGACGCCATCTTTTTACTGGAAAGTGTGAGTCGTCCGACAAAGTCACGGACGTCAACTTGTCTTTTCAAATGTTAATAAGTTCCAATGAACTTGGTCGGTGAAGCCTCTTTAGTGGTGTTTTGTTTAACAAGCAGATTTTAGCAACTCGTCAAAAGTGTCAAAAGTGTTCGTTCTTTCTGTTATTAGGCGGTAGATGACTGAAAGTGAAGTGACGCAACGGATGGATAACACACACATATACTCATGCCATTCGTTGCCATAGGGTTAGGTAGAAACTATCGATCGCCACTTTGTACAATCCTAATTAATCTTCCTCGCTTCCCGTTCAATCATTATTCTTTGAATTCCCTAATGCATTTTTCAGTACGATTATAGTTTAAAAACATAGCCTTATGCAACCTTTTTCTTGTGACTACAAGTGTGTAAAGTTTTACACTCCTCATATGCCTTTCATACATACCATCTTTATGCCTCTAAACTAAAAGAACAAGGCCCAAGAAAATCACAAAAAAGTCTCGTTAAAATAACCCAAATCATCGCAATTAAATAAAGACAATTGTCATCGTGATATTTTTAGAGTCATTCTATGTTTTTGCTCCGCCATAAAATTTAAATAACAACGTTTGTACACAATTTAACGAGGCGTACGAAACACAAGTGAAACCGAAAGCCTTCTAAAAATTTGGCATTGAATTGGAACAAAGGTTATACTAATTATATTCGTAAAACTATTCACGAATTCCTAAAAACTATGAATATCGTTTATTTTGTTTTAGTTTACGTAAAAAGTGCAGCGTAGTGGCGAGTAAGGATAGCGCACTCTTACTTCTCATATATGCCCCTATTACATTCAAATTAGACTTTTCAATTGGTTATTGGAGATAAAAAACTGTTTAGTGTCTGCTTAGTTAGTGTGGTCGGTGTTTGGGCGATGGTGCTAAAAACCTATGTTTTACATTTTTTTCCCCACTCCTCCTCCAAAAGTGGCTGAAGAATTTCTTATTCTGAAGTTCTAGATACCCCTTCTAGGGATTTATAGCCGTGAGTATATTATGTATGTCGGCTTCGAGTAGCAATACCCTATATATTACCGAGGCTTTGGTACGAATCGATTTAGGGTTTTAGGTCTTTTTAAGTGATTATTTGGGCGATGCGGTTGGAGACCCATCATCAACGATCCTTTTTTACAATATTTTCCTATAAAACTTCCAAGAAAGGCTAATTTCCGCTTATATATTATTAAGCCCTTTATAGGGTTTTTCCCTCCTTCCTTTTACAATCCATTATTAACGCATTCCGAAGCACATATTAGGTTAGGCCTTTCTACAGTTGTAGGACTGTTTTCAGAGGGTAAGATAGTTCAGTTTAAGGAACCATTACGCACATTTTAAGCAAACACGTCTTACAACCGATTTCTGAATTGAGTATTCCAGCTGAGAACAACTTAAGTATTCTTTCGCATTGAAATCTTAACAACTGAATGAGACGTCGTTCTCAGCTTGAATACTCAAAAATCAGCAATCGGGCGTTAGACTAGCGAAACTCCATCTTTTCTGTTACGTGAAAAGGGTCCAATAGGGCGATGACTTTATTTCGCTTTTTTTTACATTCGACTATCTTTTGCTATACATGGATTTTAGGCGCCCAAACCATTTGAACATGAAAATTTTCTGTCTTTATCTTAGTAAATGACATGTGGCAAAAAAAAACTCTTTTTACGAAAATATTCTTTGTAGTTAATATAGAGAAGGTGTGAATAGTGTTAATAGTCTTAATAATGTGTTTGACATGGTATTTTAGTGTGCGTATTACAATACAATTTGACATTCAAAACACATTTACAATCATTATTTACCTTTAAAGTCTGTGAAAAGATTTATATTAGCTTAGCTAGTTAAACAGCCTTTCTGAAATTAATCTTCGAATTTAAAACATATAACTACCTATACATAAAGGTTGTCCGAAAGAGATCGCTGTTAGTGATAAGACCGCAAATAGGCTATTTGACTGTAATAAGAATATACATGTATTTTATTTCATTAGTGTTAATATTTCTTTATTGGAGCAATACGTAATAATGCGTGATAAAAATATTGCATTATTTCACTAAAGTCCGTCTTCTAAAATAAGTATTTTTGATGCAACTGTCTCGTGACTAAAAACGACCATGATTGGCTATTTCTATAATGACGTAGATTGCACATAAACAGACTGTGTATCGCTTCGCTCATTGGTGTTTAATGCGGAATTGACGTCATTTGTGCTACAGCCGCCATATTACTTAAAGTCGCGTTTTCGCGGCACATTTGAATATTGCATTTTCTTTTTCGATTTTTTAATAAAATAGCTAAAATGAAGACAAAAAAATATTTTTTTAGGGCTCCTTATAAACAAATTAACACCGTAAGATAGTTTTCAAAACTTAGTCAAATAGCCTATTGTACTTTTGTTATTTAATTCTGTGTATTTGTAAATGTTTCTTCATATTTGATGTGCAATAAAGAGTTTTCTTTTCTATTCTATTCTATTCATGTTTTTCTAACTTTTCATTCCCAAACAGATAATTAATTGGGAGCGTTCACACAGAATCCGCCAATTCGAAACCTAGCCTTAAAATATTTCAACACCAAAAAGAGAAACGACATTTCTGAAATACCAAAGGATTAGTTGGAAATGCGGACCTTAGCCGAATCCATTTTGAAATTCTCAGCTCGATTCTGTTGAAATATTTTACCTATCGATTAATATTTTATGTTTCGCAACTGCCAAAACTCTTTTTTATCGTTCTACATACATATACTGATGGCCATAAATCCCAAAAAGGGGTAGCCAGAGCTTTAGATCTAGAAACTCCTGCGCTACATTTGGAAGTTAAATAATAAATAAATAAATAAATAAAAATTGTTTATTTAGCATAAAAACTTAATATTACAGATTTCTAACGTCCCCGCACTAGGATAAGACCTGTATTGCGGAAGACCTCACACAATTACTAATTTGATTTTATAAAAAGTATTAATTACAGTTGATATGGGACTAGACGGTAGAAAAAAGTATTGTCGGTGATGGGTCTCCAACTATATAGCCCAAAAAACAACTATAAATGCCCCATACCCTGGTCACCTCTAAAAAACCGTGGGTAGAAAGGGGTAGTGATATTCTAAGCCAGCACCACGCGGTATCGTCCTATATCGTTACATAAACATAACATAAACATAAACGTTCACGCCGAATATCCCCGAAGGGGTTGGCAGAGGTACTAATACTACGTGACTTAGTCACCTGGTGTTCAGAGTACCCACGTTTTGCATGGACAGTGTACTCACGTGATAGGGGGCAGGCCTATCGCCGTTTTGTACTAATACACTGTCACATGACTAAGTATAACTTAGCCATGTGGGTTTCCTCACGATGTTTTCCCTCACCGTTAACAACCATGATAAATTAATCACACATATGTCTTTACAAAAGACAAATTGGTGTAGGCCCGACCCGGGATTTGAACACTAGTCGCTTGCAGGTTAACCGGCGTTCTACCCATTGAGCATTACGTCGTCATCGAGCTATCGTTCTGTACCAAAAAGTGAAACGGGACCCTATTACAGAGACTTCAATCACTGTCTGTCTATCCATCTGTCTCCCTGTCTGGCCCTCTGTCTGCCACGGAGCTCTGTTTCATTAACCGAAATAGTTAGACAGCTAACATTTTCATAGTGATTCCCTGTCATCGTTGTAATAAATAAATCAGAATAAAATAAATCAAAAAGGGGGATCCGACACATCAAACGTAATTTTTTGCTTATTTATGTTTCAATATTAGCACAGATAGACTTCAAATATCAACAGACTGTACTCTAAAACTTGACTCATGGTGTTCAGGGTAGCAAATTTTAGCTGGACTATAAGAAAACAGCTGTGTAGTGTCGGCTTAGAATAGCACTACCCCATTTCTTCCGGTGGGTGTACGTAAGAGGCGACTAACGGCATTGGGGCTTAAAAGGGATTATTGGGCGATGCGGTTGGAGACCTATCACCAACAACCTTTATTTTACCATCTTTTCCCCACTCAACTTTCCAAAGGTGGCTGAGGAATTTCTCATTCCTTAGCTCTGGCTACCCCATCTAGGGATTTATAGCCGTGAGTATATGTATGTATGTATGTATGTATGTATAAGAAAACAACATAGCCTAGTTACGTGCTATAAATTGTATTCCTACAGTAAGGAGATAGGCCTGCCTCATATCACGTAAATGCATTGTCCAGAAAAATGTGAAACTACTCACGTGTGAACTCACAAATGAACACTATGGTTAAAAGATTCCCGTTACGTATAAATACATACGTACATATATACATATACTCACGGAAGAGGTAGCCAGAGCTAAGGAATTAGAAATTCCCCAGCCACTTTTGGAAAGTTAAGTGGGAATAAGATCGTAAAAAAGCCCTTAAAATTCCCAATACCGTTAGTCGCCTCTTAGGTTCAACCACCGGAAGAAATGGAGTAGTGCTATTCTGAGCCGACACTACACAGCTAAATAAAGCCAAATGAAATATAATAACAAACGACAATGAAAAGAAGAGCAAAAAAACTTTACAAAGCATGAAGGTCAAATGATTAACATTTGGTATTAATATTTAAGCCATCTTCCCAAACTTTACATTCATTAGGTTTAGATTAAACTAAATATTTGCTAAAACATAAACACTCTTATGTCCTAACCAATAAGGGTGAATTTGTATGGTTCGGTTCGTTAATTTTTGCGTCTAATTTTTTGGTGGTGCGTCCTCGGTTGCATCCGCTTAGAGATATAATTTAACAGACAAAGGATAGTTTAAGACTATTTTTACAAGTGATTGTTGTGTCGAAAACGGCAACAGTTCCTATAACAGGACGTTCAGCTTCTAGATATTTTTGGTTTGGTTCCATACGCAATCTTCAATCCTAAAATGACAAGTAGGTTACATACACAAGCATTTAAAAATTAATAAAATAATTATCAGTGATGTGACTTATCTAAGATACAAGTATTTGAAATACAGATACAAGATATAAAATACGTATTTTCATCTTGTATCTAAAATACTTTTTTATAAAGGATTTTGTATCTTATATTTAAATACTTTTGTTTAGTATCTTAGTATTTTATAAATACTTTTTCTGATAAAATACTTTTTCTAATAAAAAAAATATTATTTGGTGTCGATCGATCTGAAAAACAAAATTCGGAGGCTTTGGACAATGTAGTAGTAGGTGATATAAAAAAAAAGTCAAAGGATGAATCTTATTATATGTTTTTAGAGGATTCTGATTCCTCTATTGCAAGTGGTGAAAACACGGGGTCTACTGCCAGCGCTGCTGACTTAGAAACACTGCAATACCTTAATAATAAAGATATAAGCCTAAAGAGTTTAAATACTTACCCTACAATAAAAAAAATATTCTTAAAATACAACACCTGTTTGCCGAGCTCTGTCCCTGTGGAGCGACTCTTTTCTTTTAGGGGTATGATCATGAGGCCACATCGAAGGAAAATGACTGATAAGATGTTTGAAGAGCTGGTTTTACTTTAGTCTAACTTAAAATTAATTTAATTATTCTTGTGTTCTAATAATATTCTATAATGAGAGCTATAATAAAAAAAAAACTCAAATTCAAATGTTGTTTTCTTACAAAAGTATTTGTATTTTTTATAAAGTATTTATAAAATACCTATTTTGTATCTTGTATTTCAAATACCTTTCTCGAAAGTATTTTGTATCTGGTATCTGAAATACTTAATTTAAAAGTATTTTGTATTTTTTATTCCAAATACTTTGTACAGTGTATTTTGTACATCACTGATAATTATACCATGTATTTTTTACGTTTTTACTAAAGTTACACTGTAAAGCATACATTCATTCATTCATTTATTTATTGCATTCCATAGCTAATTACATGGTTACAAATTTTATAACAATACAACACTATGGACCTTGTTCAGGTTAGGCACAGCAATATGAGAGAGGACGGCATTTTTGTATTATATTATATTATATATTATATTATATAGAATAAGTAACATCACAGCTTATTTATGTACCTACTAAGGGTCCATTAATAGGGTGATATACGAGTAATCTTTACCTACCCCAATGGAAATTAACGGCGTGAGTATAAGTAAGCAATCATAGCATTTAATACCACAACTCCTACTCACTTCTATACTTCTGACTTATACAGACTGACAAGTAAGTGCTTCAAGCCATATCGCCACAAAAGTAAGGTCTCATTATAGAAATAAATAATGACCAGAATAACCTTCAAGCCAATTTTGGCCGCAAGCGGTGATTAGAGTCTCGTCAATGGAACCATTCTATCTCGCGGAAGTATTCTTGCTTAAATTGTAAATAAAAAAACCTTTCATTTATCTCGATCAGTTAATTTTTTGGCTGTGTGGTGGCGGCTTAGAAAAACAGTAAATATTTTTTCGGCGGGTGTCATAAGAGGTGAGTTTTTGAGCTAGGTATCGGCTTAGAATGTCCTTCTCGCATTTCTACCGATTGGTGTAGAGGAGACAATTGAGGGTTATAAAACTGGGTTATAAATATTTATTGGTTCCTCATTTAACTTCTAGATGTGGATAAGAAATGTAAATTACAAAGGCTTTGAATAACCATATCAAGATTTGTAAGTAAGTATATTTAGGGAGGTACTAAGTCTTATGCTGCATTAGAAGAATATAAAAATAAGATACATACATACATACATATACTCACGGCTATAAATCCCTAGATGGGGTAGCCAGAGCTAAGGAATCAGAAATTCCTCAGCCACTTTTGGAAAGTTAAGTGGGGAAAAGATGGTAAAATAAAGGTTGTTGGTGATGGGTCTCCAACCGCATCGCATAAAAATCCCTTTAAAGCCCCAATACCGTTAGTCGCCTCTTACGTACACCCGCCGGAAGAATTGGGGTAGTGCTATTCTAAGCCGACACTACACAGCACATCTTTTAAAATAAGTGTTTAACCTACTATCTTAACCTATGTTATTGCAAATTTAATTATAATGTTATTCCCGCGTATTGTGCGTTCAGTTTGTTATTAAACTAACTTACCTGCAGTATCGAATTGGTGGTGTATTCATATTATGCAGATCATAGGTGAAGACTCCGGAATAAATAAATTTCTTTATTCATATAACCCACAACAATACATCAAAACATCAAACACATATTAGAATAGGCTAGGTACCAAGCTACAATTTTTGTATTGATATTTTTCAATATTAGGCACATATAGGAAAATAGGTTAACTAATCTTACTTAAAGAGAATATAGACCCCTGACCTCAAAACTATTATAAATTGAAGCCAGTGATTCCACGGTGGTGCATCTATGATCAGTATACAATTATCTATGATCAGTACAATATACAATTATGACATTTTTTTTTAAATAAGATGGGATGGGCTTTACGTCGCCCAGTAATCACTTAAAAAGCTTCAATACCCTTAGTCATTTCATAGAATTCCCACAGGATGAGAAGAGTTATAGCTATTCTATTCCAACACTAAATAACACCATTATTAAACTAAAAAACTCAACTGAAATGTATACATATGGTTGTATATATTACTAGCTTGCAAGATTAAATACTTACCCCAATGGGAATTAATGAAACGGAAACGAATGTGTGTACAAATTTAAGGGCATTTGAATATCAGCTATTAAGCATTGGCATAAAATAGCAATAGACCGTTTCCACCATAATTAAATTTAATACTACTAACAATAGTTCTAAAACGCTGAGTTATCCTTAACAAAGATTAAAGGTTAGTAGTATAATGTATATTAGCTGTGTAGTGTCGGCTTAGAATAGCACTACCCCATTTCTTCCGGTGGGTGTACGTCCGTAATTACGGAATACGTAATTACGGATTTTTGGGCTATGCGGTTGGAGACCCATCACCAACAACCTTTATTTTACCATCTTTTCCCCACTCAACTTTCCAAAAGTGGCTGAGGAATTTTCTAATTCCTTCGCTCTGGCTACCCCTTCTAGGGATTTATAGCCGGAGTATATGTATGTATGAATGTATTAATATAATGTTATGCAGACTTGTAAAATGAGATTGATTACAAAACATCTGATTTACAATCGGTTTCGCTCACAACATGTTTGTAGGTACTCACACTGAAATGTCAGAAGAATCTTAGCATTATTAGTCAAAGTCGGCAGGTTAGCGGCTAATAGTGTGTGTCTAATGATATTGTATGTCTGTGCCAGTATAGTAATTATAGAATGACTACACAATGATGTTACTGAGAAGTGGAAATCATTTGAATATTATAAGATTGATTATTATGCATTCTTTCGATTCTAAGGAAGGTGAACACTGAGCTTCAGAAATGCAGATATTTTATTAAGTTATAGATGTTGACATCCATGGCCAGTGGATAGGAGACTAGCTTCTCGGTCCGGAGGTGCGGGTTCGATCCCCGCTGAGAGCTCCAAAACAATTCATTAGCTTTATTTGCGAGGAGCATTCTGATTGGGGCTTTTAAGGGATTTTGGGCGATGCGGTTGGAGACCCGTTACCAATAACCTTTATTCCACCATCTTTTCCCGACACAATTTCCAAAAATGGCTGAGGAACTTCTGATTCCCTAGCTCTGGCTACCCCTTCAAGGGATTCATAGCCGTGAGTATATGTATGTATGTATGAGCATTCAGAATTTAACGCATATCTCTCGTTTTTGAAATGACTGCTCTCTCATCATACTGACATTCGGAGCTTAAATTTATCGGCAAATGTCCCTTTTTTCAATTTCTTAGCTAATAGAAGCATCCTGTATTTAAAATATTCTATGTAATTCTATGAATTTATAAAACGTATTTGTTTGCCCGTGCGTTGATCACGAAGAAACAGCATTTTTAGCATTTTGATCAAGCTTTTAAATGAAGCCTTACTTGGTAGACAAATTGGAGTTATCCGTTTATTACCACGAGGTCAAAATGCTCTCGATAATTTAATAGCTTATAACTTGCGATTTGTCTCCTTTAGGAATATTTTTATAGAGCTTGGTCAGGTTACATCCGACCAAATCAAGTAACCTTTTATTGTCCAGAGGTGAAATTTAAATTTTATTTATGTCGTTATTGGCATTCAGTACGTTGAAGATGTTACATGAGTAAGTCGAAGAAAGAGGAAATAGGTAAATAATTTTTGATCATATTAACTGAGTTATATCACCGGCATAATCTTAATGTAATAAAATATTTTGCAATAAAAAATCTTTCTTTTTATAATTATATGGATATAAATATTTTTAATATTTATACAGAATTAAAATTTCAATAACAAAGGTAATTTTTAATAAAGGATTATGGTGATAAATTGATAACACATTTGAATGTTACATTATACTTTTACATTTTTTGCTGTGTAGTGCCGGCTTAGAATAGCACTACCCCATTTCTACCGGTGGGTGTACGTAAGAGGCGACTAACGGTATGGGATTTTTGGGCCATGCGGTTGGAGACCCATCACCAACAACCTTTATTTACCATCTTTTCCCCACGCAACTTCCAAAAGTGGCTGACGTTTTTTTTATTCCCTAGTTTTTATTTCCCTAAAAGGGAAAATAAGATCATACAATAAATAGTTCGGAAAGCGCTACTGTAGTGTATGCGGGTTAGCACCACTGTGTGTTTTGATAGGGGCGGGAATTTGATACTATGAAGAGACCGGTGAAGCGAACCTGGATATCTTGCATCAACTGTGTGATTATTAACTGGCTGTTTAATTGATATAATACATACATACATACATATACTCACGGCTATAAATCCCAAGAAAGGGGTAGACAGAGCTAAGGAATTAGAAGTTCCTCAGACACTTTTGGAAGATGTGTGGTGAATAGATGGTGAAATAAAGGTTATTGGTCCGACACTACACAGCAAATAATATTATTATTGATATAATATTGTAGTATATTACAGCTACTAGAGAAGTTCAGCTATCCCATTCTTGTAATTTATAATAGTTTACTTTTGACGTAGTATTATTTGTAAAAAATAAAGGATGGTTTCTTCAATATATCCTACGAATTCACTCCTTAACTTAAGTTGGTACTCGCTTTTAGGACTACTGTCACTAAAACATTCATCAGCACAAATCTAGATTAAAAAAGTCAAGTCATCGACAAATCATTACCGTTTCTAAAAATATAATCCTTATTGAGAATATTTTAAGGTTCATAATACAATGGCAATAGTCAAAACGTCTACGTCACTGATACCCCAAATAAAGAGTATTCACTACAATGCAGTGCAACCTTCACTCCGAATGCGTCAAATTGTAGGTGGTCAAACATATCCCATGATATTAGTGCTAGTGACTTTGAAAATGTTTGACTATGCTGTGTAGTTTCGGCTTAGAATAGCACTACCCCATTTCTTCCGGTGGGTGTACGTAAGAGGCGACTAACGGTATTGGGGCTTTTAAGGGATTTTTGGGCGATGCGGTTGGAGAGCCATCACCAACAACCTTTATTTTTACCATCTTTTCCCCACTATCATTTCCAAGAGTGGCTGAGGAATTTCTATTTCCTTAGCTCTGGCTAGCCCTTCTAGGGATTTACAGCCGTGAGTATGTGTATGTATGTATGTATGTATGACTTTGAAAAATTACTAAGTTGAGCCATACGTATGCTCACGGCTATAAATCCCAAAAAGAAAACTTCAGAGCTTGACAATCCTCAGCCACATTTGTATCTTGCTAGGGGAGAAGATGGTAGAAACAAAGTATTTGTTGGTGATGGGGCTCAGACCGCATAGCCCAAAAATCACTTAAAACACACCCGTGGGTAGATAGGGGTAGTGACATTCTAAGCCGACACCAAACGATATAGTACAAAACAACTATTTGATTTATTGAAACATACTAGCTTACGTATAAGCATTGTCGTGTCAACTTAGAATTGAACTAACCCATTTTTCCGTGCGTCTTGGAAGGGTTAACTGAGGGTTTTGTAGTGATAAAGAATAAATAAAGGAAAGAAAAATTTCGACACAGGCGGGAATCGTTCATTAAAGCGCTTTCACAATCACAAAGCTAAACTATTCAGGAATGCTATAAGTTGCGCTAAAATAAATAAATTTCACGAAGGTTGAGCAGTGATTGAAGAAACCTTAGATATTTTTGAAACTACGCTACCCGTGCGAAGCTGGGCCGATCCACTAGAATTAAAATATTTTCCTATCCACATAAAACTGCTGCGGTATTTTATCTCTAGTAGCTCTAATTACCTCCATTTTGGAATTATAGCCGAAAGTATATAATATATAGGTACATACAGAATTGATTTATTTGTAGCATTTACAGCAAAAAAACTGGCCTCAGCGTAAATAAGTGAAAGAAATTACTAGAAGGAAATAAACATATATAAAAACTGTATGAACAGATATTTTTTGAATGATAAGATTGCAAATTTGAATCTGTTTGTTGTTTGAATAATTATTGATGCATTATTCAGTACAAACTTTACAAACGATACGTTACGATCGAAGCACACGTGGTAAAGCGCATGTTTCAATGGAAACTTCTGGTCACGTGTGAACCCATGGCGTTGCTAAAAATGATTTTATTCATGTTTATATTTTAAAATATTTTAGTTTTTGCTTCACCATTTTGTAATTTAATGACATAATTATTTGTATGTATGTTATTAATATTTTTAAAGAAAAAATGTTGGTCAATACATAATGTAATAATTTAAACTTTTATATTTTTGTTCATAACGAATCAGTGACAATTTAATATTTTTTTAAGGTTCATACCATTATTCTACTGTGGGTCGCCAGGATAATTTCAGTTGCTTGAGTAATAAAAAGTAAAAAATAAATAAACTTTTAAGTAAAAAGTGCTAGAAAAGCGTGTTTTTTAGTATTTTAAACCTTCACCTTCAGGTAATCGATCGAAAACAAGGGTTCATAGTTCGAAGGCTCTAACTGTATTTAGACACAATTGTCTGCATGCAGTCTAATTTTTATATCTTTTTTACTTACATAGTAATTTATTTTAAACAGTGAGTTAATGTACTGTAATTTTAAGAAGGAGACTTCTTATGACCTTAAACCTACTTTTCGACATATTTTCTTTGTTTGGTTTTGTTAGCACATCAGAATGAATATTGAGATTCAATGCTAGTAACAGTTGGTTGTCAAAATACATATTTAGATGATTTAATTGGTGTGAGGAAAGATAACCCTGGAATTAAAGATGCAAATGAGAGTTCTTTTTTATAATGAATATAAATATTTTTTTGAATATTTTAAATACTTTTTGACCAGATGACATTATTTCAATTCACGGTTTTACCTGGTAAGTGCTGAATGTAAGAATGTTTGCAAGTTTCAGTTGGAGCTATCACAGTATATATATTTCATGATATATTTTCATGTAAACTCTATTAATTTTTTTCCTTTTTTAATTCACAATTAACTTACGTTTCCTTTTAGCTTATCCTACTTTGGGACCTTGTATAAAAAAACCGTAATAAACTCATTAAAATACATCAATTCTGAGTCAAATTACAATTTGGTGATGCCTGAAAATATCCCGAACCGAACCCTGGTGACTTCAAACAGTTAAATCTATCTATGAAGTCTTTCTTGTGTTATTGTATCCCGGTAAAGTCATCGAACATATCAGAAAAGTCTAGATATATTAATTTGTCACCTTGAATTGTAAATTTTTCATATTATTGAATTTGTTTATGCTTCAGACGCACGAGATGAATTAAACACTTAAAGAAATACGGCATGCGGGTCCCAAACAATTTACATGTTTTTCAACTGAGAAGGATTGCGTATATTTTGTTGTCACAGACAAACCAATATTACGGAAAGTTTTGATATATTCCACGTTTTGACTTATGCAGTAGCTTCATATTCATCATGTCTATACTAGGAATGAAATGGGGAGTAGTTTTTTGTTGAATTCGTTTTATATATAGCTCTAAAACGTGAGCAATATGGAAATTAGTTATTATCGGCATCAGTATATTGTTATTTCAATAAATAATATTGGATATTTTTATTTATATAAAAGTTTTTACTAAATATACGTTTAATAATACTTTAATTAAGTAGTAATCAACGCCATCAGCCATTGTTATTAAATATATTAGTTGTCTTAATCTTTGGTTACAGTTATAGCATTAATTCAAGAGAAAATACAAAGGTTCTTCAATAGGATTCGAAACTGCAACGTCCACACCCAAAAACTAGTCACCTACCAACTACTCGTAGGACGCCATCAAAAGATTAAAATTAGCCCTAAAGAGTCAAATATATTAAAATCGCCATGATATTCGTCCATCTTTTCATATATGAAATGATTGATGGAATTAGACGAAGCTCAAGAAGTTTGCCGATCGTTCGAAAGGGGCGATCGATAGTCTCGGCATTTACTAATCGTTACTTTATTACTACCTGAAATTTATTCAAAAGGTGTTTAGAGAGAGTACCCCTTTATTCCGGGACAGTGCATTCCCGAAAATAAGAGCAGGCATCGATATGCCTGATATGATAACGGACATAATAGTTTAGTAATTCTTCGTGCATAAACAATACCATCGCATATATACTTTATCATAACATAAATGTAAACCCTATCCGACTTAGCTTAGGTACACTCCTTTGCACCGCCAGGGCGGCCTTCAGCCGCCCGGCAAAACACAAATCAAGGTGACGCCGCACAGGCCGCAGGGCCAGCAGCACCGAACCGGTGGGTTTTTTTTAAATATAAACGTTCACGCCGTTTATCCCCGAAGGGGTTGGCAGAGATACCAATACTTCTGATATCACATGGCAGAGCCATCTAGTGTCCAGAGAAGGTACCCACGTTTTGCTTGAACAGTGTACTCATGTGATAGGGGACGTTTTGTACGAATACACTGTCACATGACTAAGTAAAACTTAGCTATGTGGGTTTCCTCACGATGTTTTCCCTCACCGTAAACAACCATGATAAATTAACCACACATATGACTTTAGAAAAGACAAATTTGTGTAGGCCTGTCCCAGGATTGGAACTCACGCCCTTCTGTTTTCGGGCGGGTGTTCTACCCATTGGACTATCATGTCGTCTTTATCATCCCAAATAATGTCAGTAAAAAAATGGTTAGAAAATGAATACAAAAGATAATTAATGATTGCCGTTAATCGTTTCCTTGACAACAAAGCTTCTTTCGTAGGCACGCGGAAGCTAATGTCTAATTGCTATCGTACTCATGTATCGATATATCTTTCTACATACATGTAATGATCACTATAGTTCCTGTATTGATTCAAGCTTAGAAAGAGAATAAATAATCCTGCTATGGATATTTCCTGTGTAGTGCCGGCTTAGAATGTCACTACCCCTTTCTACACAGGTTTTCGTAAGAGGTGACTAAGGATATGGGGCTATTTAAGTGGTTTTTGGGCGATGTGGTTGGAGACCCATCAACAATGATACTTTATTTCTACCACCTTCTCCCCTATTAACTTCCAAATATGGCTGTGAGTATATAGGTATTTAAAAATGAAATGATCACTATAGTTCCTGTATTGATCCAAGCTTAGAAAGAGAATAAATAATCCTGTGCCGGCTTAGAATGTCACTACCCCTTCCTACACAGGGTTTCGTAAGAGGTGACTAAGGGTATGGGGCTTTTTAAGTGGTTTCTGGGATGTGGTTGGAAACCCATCAACAATGATACTTTATTTCTACCATCTTCTCCCCTATTAACTTCCAAATGTTGCTGAGGACATCCTAGCTCTAAAACTCTGGCTACCCCTTTTTGGGATTTGTGGCCGTGAGTATATAGGTATTTAAAAATGAAATGATCACTATAGTTCCTGTATTGATTCAAGCTTAGAAAGAGAATAAATAACGATATGGATTGATAAACCTTGGGTTTAATGTACAAGTGTGTTACTATGGGGCAATGACGCTATTCTTTTATGTTTTGGAAGTCTTGCGTCAAAGTTTTTTTCTATGTGTTTTATATAATAGAGTGTGAGACTCACTCAATTCTTTGTCCATTTAATTATTAATATTGTAATAAAGTAATTCTAGTGTATTTTGAACTAACAAAAGTGATAAAGCTATGGGTATAGTAGAGTATGTAAAAAATTAATATACAAAACTTTGTTGAATAAAGTTTTCAAGTTTAATTTGTACATACATATATATACTCACGGCTATAAATCCCTAAAAGGGGTAGCCAGAGCTAAGGAATCAGAAATTCCTCAGCCACTTTTGGAAGTTACGTAACGTTTAATTTGTGTAACTAGGTAAAATGTTTGTTTTATCTGTCTTTTTTACTAATAAATCGTTACCATAAAATATATAATAAGTACAAAATATAAACCATGTTTTTATAGAAAATATTGAAATTTCTTTATTTTTCTGAAGACGCGGCCATTTTATTGAGCTTTTACTGTGATACGAGATATCACTTTTTCCATAGAATTTCCACTAAGACATTTTGCAGAAAAGTGAGTTGTTAGCAAGGTTCGGTAAACGTATAATATTACAAGCAAGTTAGTGCCGTTGAAAACCATACCTGAATTGTTTACAGCCTAGGTTTTAGGAAGTGGTTATTTACAATAAAATATGATTTAGTATTTCAGAGTTAAGCGTTTATTTTATGCAAATTTCATTTTTAGTAAGCGTATAACCAACGGCTTTCACTACCTAGTCACAGGCGATTTGTATATGAACACGTTGTCAGATTTATAGTTAAGTCTGTGTATCAGTTAGCATGAGTGAAATAATTTCGTTTTACCGAATTCAATCCTTTTGGTTCTTTTGGGTCTCCAGAAATGAATACGGTATTTTGACCGTTGTTTTAACGAACTGTTTTAGATCCCAAGGTAGTATTCCTCAAAAGATCAAAATAGAAAGTTCTAATAGAGTTGATAGTAACTTAAGAATTGTAAAATTAATACGATATAACTTTATAGTTTACGCACCAATGCGCAATATACAACAACAAACAAAATATCATTCATAACAATATAATTACAAACACTTCGTATCACAAAATTGATCTTACATCTGAAGGAAGGCGAAGAATATTATCACCATGAGAACTTCGTTCACTTGTTTCAAGTAATTTGAAATACCGGTAGCTCTATTTTATTTATTTATTTATTTATTTATTATACAAGGGTCATCAACAGCAACCCATATTATATAGTAAGTTGAAACAGTACAGTTAATAAGGCCAATAACAGATGATCACAAGTTAAAACAAGATACACACACAGTTAATTCAAAAGAAAAATGAATAAATATAATTATGTATATGAATATAATTTTATATTCCAGTGACAATATTCACTCATTTTATTATTCGGTAATAATTGTATAAGGATTTCATACAGACGGCAGACACAATATTTCAAAAAAGGTACATAATTGTCCAACTAAAACACACATAAGGATTTGATATGTACTCATAATTTTAAAGATATGTTGAAAATACATACATACATACATATACCCACACCATTAATTCCCATTGGGGTAGGCAGAGACTATCGATCGCCACTTCGTACGATCCTGGCAAACCTCTCTAGCTTGGTTAACATCCATCAATCTTTTCATACATGCTCTTTTATTCTTCATACTTCGGACGCCAGCCTTTTTGAGCGCACTCTCAATTTGGTCCAAGTGTGTTCTCCGTGGTCGCCATCTCTCTACTAACATTACCATCCACACTAGCTCTATAGCTCCCTTTTACCAATTTTCTATCATCCATCCTCTATATGTGCCCAAACCATCTCAACATTCCTTTTTCTATCTTTCTTACAATATCATCTTTCACACCACACTTTTCAGGAATAACACTATTTCTCACTCGGTCACACAATCTAACATTACAAATTTTTCTGAGGGACCTCATCTCTACTGAAAATGAAAAACGATTATAAAATTATTATAAATATGAATCAGAATACTATTATTGAATTAGCATATATATTTTGCAAAAAAGCCAAGTGTGTGGTAAATAAATACTCTACACCCATATTAATAAAATAAAATAATAAAATCAAAAGCGTTTATTTACGAGAAACAAGAGTTAAATAAGGTGGTAGGTTTATTTTAAATAGTTAAATACTTGCGGTGTGTAAATACTTATCACATTGTTTTAAAATTGGTTACATTTCATAAAATAGTCAAGCTTTAATTTTTCATCAAATATTACATTTTGCTAAAAAGTCTTTCACAGAGTATATACAATTGTCAACCAAATAATTAAATAATACAGTTTTAAAATTAAATGTCAATTTTTTCGTGTCGTCACTAATAGTATCATACATATAATGTAATGGACATTTCGTATCAATTTCGCTGGCAAATAGCCAGACATTTTGCAGCAGAATGCTCGTCTCGTATTGCATATTATGATTACCCCGTTGTGGTCTAATTTTTGGCGGTTTTAAGGTAAACAATTTTAGATTTTTGTAAACGAAAATTAAAGTCTCATAAATGTATAGCGAGGGAAACGGTAATATTTTTAACTTTTTAAATAGCGGTACGCAACTATCCAAAAAGTCAGCACCGCATAGTATACGAATACACTTTTTTTGAATTTTTAAAACTCTATCTGAGTCTATAGAGTTACCCCAAAGTATGATTCCGTTCCGTATCGTAAAACTGAGGAAACATATCCATGATAGCAGGTAAGGGCAGCACCCTCTGATATAACAAACGGTACGTATAACATACGGTAGATGACAAACAAGTACTATTCCAGTTTTGTGCAGATGATGTCTACGTGAGTTTTCCAATTACAAAAAGAGTCCAAAGTGAATCCTTTTTCTCCCGTTTCTTACTTCCCGTTACTTTCCCGTTTCGTCAAGTCATTCATAATATGCCACATACTCTCTTACCCAGCTGGAATAATTGACTTGGAAAGAGAGGTCCCCGTTGGTATGGCTGTGTATGAGTCACAATCTCTTGACTTCATTTCATTACTGACTGAATGACCCTGTGTGAATGTTAAAATAATGATAAAAATCGTGATTGTAATAAAATCGATTAAAATAGCATAAATGTAATTTAAAATCGAACCAAAAATGTTAAAAACTGTAATAAGCTCTAGATTTTATCTGTTCACTAGCTTCAGGCACAAACTGCATAAAAGACCATTCCAAATGTGTATTTTTATTAACTGAATACAAAGAATAGAAGCAATTACAGCAGAATAGTAGGTGAACCCACGCCTCATCTCTGTCTGAACACAAAAGACGTTATTTTACTGTGACCTTCCTCTCGATTCTACAGATCACGCCGACAAACTTACAGACGAATATTTTATAACTTACTTGCGAATGTACTGTATGTACTATTGTGCACAGAAGTGTATAAATGACTCTGCTATTTTTCATGCCGTACTTCAAATACTGACCGTGGTTTCACCTTAAAGTGGGGGGAAAGATGGTGAATTAAAGCATGTTTGTTGATGGCTCTCCGCTACATCACTTGTAAAGACCCGAAACCCTAAGGGCCAGTTTTTTGATCCGTGGTTAACTCAACAATTTGTTAAATATCGTAACTATTAGTTAAATATCACCAAAATGCATTTTTTGACCCGTGGTTAGAGTAACTAATGTCAAATGTCGAACCAAAATGGATTTACGATTTGACTACTGGTTAGACATTTAACTATAGTCAATGTAACAAATGGTTATATTTTTAACTACGGATCAAAAAACTGGCCCTAAGTATGTACTAAGTTTTTGTTTTAGAATGATAATAATATCCCATAATAGAAAACTATAAATTGTATATCATCAAAAAACTTATTTACATACATGAAATTTTCGAATCGCTTGTCTTATAACTAAACCTCTTATACACTGCTTTTGGATGGAAAGGACAATCAAAATTGATAAATTTATTGAAAGATGTACGAGACTTACACAATTTTGATTAAATTATTAATAGTGGTTATACGTTAATATTATAAACTACCAAGTTTTAAAACATATATAACATATACTCACGGCTATAAATCCCATGAAGGGGTAGCCAGAGCTAAGGAATTAAAAATTCCTCAGCCATTTTTGGAAGTTGTGTGGGGAAAAGATGGTGAAATAAAGGTTTTTGGTAATGGGTCTCCAACCTCATTGCCCAAAAATCCCTTAAAAGCCCCAATACCGTTAGTCGCCTCTTACGTACACCCACCGGAAGAAATGGGGTAGTGCTATTCTAAGCCGGCACTACACAGCAAAGCCGGTACTACACAGCAAATTAAAATTCTAACATTTACAAACGGGTATAATTATAACAACATTCTCTTTCTCTTCTTTTCTTATATCTTCCAACCATCTCCCAAAGAACTGTTTACAACACTATCCATGCGAAGTCGGGGCGAATCACTTGCATATTGTTAAGGGACGAAGTATATCCATAAGGCTAAGATTCTTGATAGCTCATGGAACGTCCACTGCTGGGACAAACTGTTTCGTAACACAATAGTAGCATTCATCCCTTCGTATAGAAAATCATGAATATATTTTTTTAACGTAAAGTTATAATTTGTATTGAAAAAATATGAGGGAATGTGGTGTAGAGTTACTTGTCGCCTTCTTCTCTTTACATAAAACTTAGTGCAGCGACGGTAAACTCAATTTTGGCACGAAATTTTTCATTTTATTTTAATAGGTTTGGCGTCTTCTGTAGAAGACGAATCAAACCTTCACCAATGTGTCTTCTATACGACTGTTGCTTATGACTTAATGTTTGGTATGTTAACACGGTTATTAAGGGGGTGGGAAAACATCCTAAGGGTTGTGTGGCATAGGTAAGTTGTACTTAGCGATGTGACAGTGTATTCGCATAAAGTGGTAATAGGCCTGCCCCCTAACGCATAAATTTACTATCCAAGACTATAGTAGGTACTTGTGATTTTTAATGCCGTGTAGTGCCGGCTTAGAATATCGCTACCCCTTTCTACCCACGGGTGTCGTAAGAGGCGAACTTAGGGTATTGGGTCTTTTTATTGGATTTTTGTGCGATGTGGTTGGAGACCCTTCACCGAAAACCTTTATTTTACGATCTTTTCCCCACTCAATTTCCAAAAGTGGCTGAGGAATTTATAATTCCTTAGCTCTGGTTACCCCTTCTAGGGAATTATAGCCGTGAGTATATGTATGTATGTTGTAATTTTTGTCCACTGATGTAAAGAAGTATTTGTACTTTTCCCACCTATTTTGGGATTCACAAATCGATGATTGAGTTGATTTATGTTTTATAATGGCTATTATAATTTCAGGTTAGCTCTCATAAATATGTCTGAAGCATTTTACTGGAAAATTCCTTTGACCCTTGCATAGGAAATTGGAGATACGTTTTTTAAATTCGTTTACTGAATTATTCAGAGAAAAATATTTATGATAACACTGTTCTTGTAGCCACAGATAACCAAACGACAAACCTAATACAAACCTAATAGTGTGCTAACCTCATGAACTTTACTTGCAAGACATCTATTTATTGTTTAATTATTATTTTCTCAAATTTGTTCAACTTGTTTGACTCAATGTCGTTTGTTTAATTAGTGATTTAATTTAAGAAGCTTTTACATTTTTATATGTTAGTAGAGGACGACCACGGAGAACACACTTGGACCAAATTGAGAGTGTGCTCAAAAAGGCAGGCGTCCGAAGTATGAAGAATAAAAGAGCATGTATAAAAAGATTGATGGATGTAAACGAAGCTAGAGAGGTTTGTCAGGATCGTACGAAGTGGCGATCGATAGTCTCTGCCTACCCCAATGGGAATTAATGGCGCGAGTATATGTATATATGTATGTTATATTTTTTCCTGATTCATGTTTTTGCTTATGACACATCTCGATCCCACCATTTTCTTCTATATACAATTATGATGTAGTAATGAAATAGAGGAGTAAATAAAAATCATGGAGCGGTACATGAAAGTGAAGTGTCATGATATATTTGTATGCTGCTGCGGATGTTACAAAACTTCTTCAAGCTTCAAAGTTTTGCAGTGGGAAGGGCTCCTCACACACAATACCTATGTCTGTTGGGACTAAAAGGAACTGGAGTGCCGGCCACAAGGGGCCAAGATTTTGATGACCGTTGCAGGAGCTGATGGAAGAGAGTTCTTTGTAGTGGGTCTAAAAAGATGTGCAGAAGTATTTTAAGAAGTAAGTGGAAGTAAATGTTGATTTTGAGTGTCTTAGTTTTAGAAATAAAGGATGTATCAATCACAGCAATCTGATTTTTTATAGAAACACATATACGGACGGACATATTATACACAGATCAAGTTAGCGCCAAATTAAGTAAGACTTGTATTATGGGTAACTAACTCAATGATATATTTAATATTATATAATACACAAATAAAAAACATCCACGACTAAGAAACAATCATTTTTGCTCATCACATAAATGTTGCTCTCAGCGGGGATCGAACCCGCAACCTCCGAACCGAGAAGCTAGTCGCCTATCCACTCGGCCACGGTTGTCGTTAAAACATACATACATACATACATATACTCACGGCTATAAATCCCTAAAAGGGGTAGCCAGAGCTGAGAAATTAGAAATCCCTCAGCCACTTTTGAAAGTTGAGTGGGGAAAAGATGGTAAAATAAAGGTTGTTGGTGATAGCGCATCGCCCAAAAATCCCTTAAAAAGCCCCAAGTCCGTTAGTCGCCTCTTACGTACACCCACCGGAAGAAATGGGGTAGTGCTATTCTAAGCCGACACTACACAGCTCACTACACAGTCGTCAAAACATTTTAATAATAATAAAAAACTTGAAAAATTTCTTTACCGACTGTACGCAAAATTGTGTGAGTATTCTAACAGAAAATTGTCTTCACACGCGTACGACCTCGCCGACGCGGGGCGACGCCAATGATCATCGTAAACGTTCATTGTTGGAATGTTATTTTCAATAAATAAATATATTTCGTGAGCTATTAACTTGAGTAGAGGTTAAATATATTAAGTCATTATTGAGTTATTTATAACTCCAACACTTTTCTGTGACCTCTCATCAAATTTTATTGTAGGATAATGTCATTCGTTATACGTTTCTTCACATTTGCTTGTTCTTTTCCTAACTACTAAAAGAAACATATAACTACATACATATACTCACGGCTATAATTCCCTAGAAGGGGTAGCCAGAGCCAAGGAATTATAAATTTCTCAGCCACTTTTGGAAGTTGAGTGGGGAAAAGGCGGTAAAATAAAGGTTTTTGGTGATGGGTCTCCAACCCCATCGCCCAAAAATCCAATAAAAAGTCCCAATATCCTTAGTCGCTTCTTACGACACCCGTAGGTAGAAAGGGGTAGCGACATTCTAAGCCGGCGCTAGACGGCAAAATATAATAGTTGCCAACCTTTGCTGTGTAGTGTCGGCTTAGAATAACACTACCCCATTTCTGCCGGTGGGTGTTTGTAAGAGGCGACTAACGGTATTGGGGCTTTTAAGGGATTTTTGGGCCATGCGGTTCATCATCAACAACCTCTATTTTTCCATCTTTTCCCCACTCAAATTTCCAAAAGTGGCTGAGGAACTTCTAGTTCTTTAGCTCTAGCTACCCCTTCTAGGGATTTATAGCCGTGAGTATATGTATGTATGTATGTATGTAAGTTGCCAACCGCATTAATAAGAAATCAAATTCGCTCTAGTACCCTTCACTAGAATGAAACCAATAGAAAGTGATTAGTCTAGTATGAAGCTCACACTAAACGGCGAATCTAGTGTTAGGTTGCAAATCCACTAATGATCTGCTAAGTAAATTTATTTTCAAAGAACCAATCTCAACTCAAACTTTCACGACGTATATCCCCTAAGGGGTTGGTAGAGGTATTAATACTTCTGAACATCACGTGACACTTTTGTGACCTGGCGCTAAGAGTACCCACGTTTTGCATGGACAGTTTACTCACATGATAGGGGCAGGCCTTTTGCCGCGCCGTTTGGTACGAATACACGGTCACATTACTAAGTATAACTAAACTTAACTACCATAATAAGTTAACCACACATTATAACACACACTCACATACATACACTCACATTCTCATATACACACTCACACATCATAACACACATTACACACACCACACACATTTATCATTCAAGTATCATCAATTATCATTAATATTAAATTTTATTCTTTTCTCAATTGTTTAGGATTTTTACATATATAATATTATTTTATAGTGGCTTGATATATGGCACCGTCAATCAAACACATTGAGTTTCTCTGTAAATCAAAGATTTATTTCAGTTAATCTAAGAAACAAATCATGAAACAAATCAAACAAACATTAACTTACATACCTGTAAATCAAAGAAACGACATTAAATGTTATTATTCCGGTGTCGATTTCTTATTTTATTTAAAATTAGATATTAACTTATTCTTTGTAAAGAGAAATTTTTCTTATTTGACATTAACCAAAAGCGTGCGTCATGACCGTCACAGTTTACTCTTTCTTAAAAACTCTAAACTACCAAAGAGTTGCTATATGCGCGTGTAAATTCAAATAAAGGAAACTATAGTTTTCTTTACATCTCCCCCCCAAAAGAGATAAACAATGAGTAAAAGTGAATATAAACAATGAGGTTTATGTTCCCGGCATACACTCTTCACACGTAGATAGCAGGAGCCGGTGTGAGCTTCGATATGTGGAAGTAGTTAGACTCTGATCTCTTGTGATCAGTGTTTATCTTGTATATTGATGTAGATATTTTTTCTATAATCTTGTAGGGTCCTATTTTCAGTTCATCAAGTTTTTTCCTGTTTAATTTGTTCCCGTTTTCCACAAAAACCATGTCTCCTACGTTGAAGTCTATATATTTTCGATGCTTATCATAAATTGTCTTGTTATAATTATGTGATTTGATTGAGTTTTCTAGAGCTCTTCTCCTATCTTGGATTAAATCATGTTTAGTTCTTTCCTGTTTTAGCTCATTTGGCAAAATAGTGACATCTGTGCCATAAAGTAAGTATTTCGGAGCATATCCAGTAACTGTGTGCACTGTCTCGTTGTATTTCTTTACACAATTGTGTGCCACAGTCGTCCATGCCATTCTTGTATCTTGTTCATTTATTTTACATCTGATTTTGTTGACCAGCGTTTGGTTTAGTCTCTCATTCAAACCATTCGAGAAAGGTGAGTTTACTGCTGTAAATATGATTTGTATATTCTTCTCATCTAAAAAACTCTTGAAATCTCTTGAGTTGATACCTGGGTATTGGTCCGAGAGTATCACTTCTATGTCATCACATTCTGTACAACTTTTTATAAGTTTGATAAAATCATTTGCATTTTGTCTACTGGATGTTAGTATGTATGCATACCTTGTAAAATGATCTGATAATAGGTGTAAATATCTCTTTGTTGATCGGGATCCTCCAAAGCCTCCAATGGTATCGATGGAACATATCTGAAATGGTTTTTTGGCAGGCCCCAATTGTGACATTAATCCATATTTATTTTTTCCTCTTGATTTATTCTTTATGCATATTGTGCAGCTTTCACAAATTATTTTTATGTTTTTCGTCATGTTCTCTGCTGTATACACAGTGCTTATCATTTTTTGCATTTGTTTAATTCCGATATGGCTTAGATCTGAATGTATTTTCTTCATGAGCTCTATGCTTAATTTCTCTGATATAATAATTTTTTCTTTTTCTCTTACTTTCTTGTAATACACATTGTTTTTTGTACATAACTTATCTCTCTTGCTTTGTATATATTCATTTTGATTTTGATCTTGTAAAATATCTTCTATTGTTATCATGTTTACTATTTTTAGCTGTTCTTCTAAGTTTTCTTCTGGTTCGAGAACCGGGTTTCTGCTCAGGCAATCTGCTTCAACATTATATCTTCCTGGAGAATATTTAATTTGGAAATCATATTGCGATAAATAATGAGTTAAGTCACCTAGCTCTTCGTCTGTTCTACATTTTATGTTCATATTTTCCAGTGGCTTGTGATCTGTAAAGACTGTGAATTTTCTGCCTATTAGTAGGTGTTGCCAATACTGAACACATTCTTTAATTGCCAGACATTCCAGATACACAGCCTTCTTCCTTTTTTGCACTTCATTTAATTTCTTTGAAAAGTAGGCTACAGGTTTTTCTTCGTTGTTTTTTTGTTTTTGTTTCAGAACTGCTCCTACTCCTAATATGCTGGCATCTGTGTATATGTGAATAGGTAAGTTTGGGTCATAAATTGTTAATATTGGTTGGGAACATAATATATGTTTCATTTCTTCAAATGACTCTTGACATTTGTCAGTCCAGATGAAAGGTTGTCCTTTTCTCAAAAGATTATGTAGTGGTTCTAATTTTATTGCAATATTTGGCACATATTTATGGTAAAAGTTTATCTTTCCTAAAAATTGTCTCACATTTTTTGGAGTTTTTGGAATCGGGAAATTTTTAATTGATATCAAATTATCTTTCAGAGGTCTGACTGAATTATTCTGGATTACATGCCCCAAGTATTTTACTGAATCGGCTGCAAATGTGCATTTAGAGAATTTTAGTTTCATACCTTCGCTTTGAATTGCTTGAAATAACTGCTTCAGATATCTTATATGATCCGAGAATGACTTCGAAAACAACAGAATGTCATCAATAAAACATACTGTGAACTCTCCAAGATTATGCTTCCGTATAATATTACACATTATCCTTTGGAATATGGCTGGAGCGGTCTTCAATCCAAATGGTAGACAGGTCCATTGGTAATGACCTTCTTGTGTCACAAATGCCGTTTTGTGTCTATCTGTGACACGCAGTGGTATGGACCAAAAAGCAGAATTAAGGTCCAGCGTTGAAAAATATTTACAATTTCTTGTTTTTACTATTAAGTCCTCGATGAGCGGGAAGGGCTGTGACTGTGGTACAACAATCTTATTTAAATCTCTGAAGTCTATACACAGTCTTGATTTTCTGTTTTCTTCTCTTTTATAGGCCAATGTAACAGGCGCTGCAAATGGGCTATATGATTCTTCTATTATATTCTTTTCCAGTAGTTTTGCTATTTGGCTTTCGATTTCTTTCTTGTCTTCCACTGTGCAACGATATGGTCTTTTACTGCAATATTTTTCTACTTGTAGATCGATGTGTGCTTCATAACCTTTTACCTTTCCAATGTCATATTTGTCCGTCGCAAACACTGACTGGTTTTCTGTTATTAAGTCATCAATTATTGTCTGTTCCTCAAAACTCAAGTGATTAATACAAATTCTAAAGTCTTCTGTTTTAAAACTTTCATTGTAGTTTATGATATTATCCATTTTTAATTCCTTAGAATCAATATCTGTATTTGTTTCCTTAGAAACTCTTTCCTTGTTTTGTGTAGGTAATTTTTGATGAATTTTCAGATTTTCGTCTTGAACTAGATGAAATTCTTGTATACAATCTAGTCCCACTAAAAAGTCATAATCAAAATTTTCGTTATCTATCACAAAAACATTCATTTTTTTCTCAATATCAAAGATGGCTATGTCCAGTGAAATTATTCCGATAGCTTTTTTGACGCCATTAATCGTTTTTAGATTAGTATCATTTGAAAGAGTGCCTTTGTTTTGCTTTATCTTTAATATCTTTGAGTTTATCAATGACACATTAGATCCAGAGTCATAGATCCCTGATACTTCAATATTTTTATTTAGTAGTAATTTTATCTTGATCAATGGCGGCACTATTAGTTTTTTTGGTCTTCGTACTGCAATTCACATTCCAACTCTGAATTATTGATAAGTTTTATCTGTTTTTTATCTTTTTCCGTATTCAATTTTGGTTTGAACCAACAAGAATCTTCTGGGTGGTAGCGGTCTCCTTTATTCAATTTATCACAGATATTACATTTTTCTCTAACCGGTTTACTATCTTCTTTTCTTTTTATAATTCTTCGTTTTTGCACCAAGTGTTCTAGTCTGCCAAGTTCATTGAATAAGTCTTTAGCATGAACTATTTCTTCTTTGTTAATCCTATCTGTTATAAAATCTGGTAAGCCGACTGCGATTATGTCAATTAGGGTCCCTTCATCCATTGTTTTTCTTATCTCCAATAAAAGTCTTTCTTTTTTCACTGCATATTCTACCAAAGATCCTGTTTGGTACTTGAAAGTCAAAGCATATTTGCTGTCAGTCCAACCTTTACTGGTGTATGTTTGTAAAAAACTTGATTTCCATTCTGACCACTCAGATTGTAATCCAAACTTTATCATCATGGAGGAGTACCAATCTATGCATGTTTTATCAAGAAAAAGTCTGAGAATTTCAATCTTTTCTTCCTCTTTTACAATATTAAATCTTTCACATTCTTTTTCGAATACTTCCATCCACTGACATGCTCTTGAATTTCTTCCGCTAAATTTTTCAATCACAAATCTTTCAGCTAACTTTTTCATACTCTTCTTTTCTTCATTCTGTTTGTCTTCAACCAATTTTTCCAAAATCTTCACTATAGGATCCTCTAATGTCATTTTACTCACAGCTGGTGACTGTTCTTGGTTAATTTCTTCTAGAAATTGGTCCTGAAAAATCATGTTTCCAGTCTCATCGACATATGTTTTTAAAATTTCTTCTGTTGTTTTTATCCAAACATTTCTAGTTTGATATCTCTTTTTCAATGTACTTTTTAATGTAACGTATGTTTTCGTGGTTTGAATATGTTTATGAAGTGATATTGCTTGATACTCTTCAGGAATCAGGTAAACTTTGTCATCTAGTGTGGCAATTGAGGTTATGGCAATGAAGTTTGACTTTCCGTCCACTGTTGGTTTAATTTGAAAAGTAAATTTTAGTTTCTCCATTTTTGTGACAGTTAATGTCGTTTTATAATATTATTTTATAGTGGCTTGATATATGGCACCGTCAATCAAACACATTGAGTTTCTCTGTAAATCAAAGATTTATTTCAGTTAATCTAAGAAACAAATCATGAAACAAATCAAACAAACATTAACTTACATACCTGTAAATCAAAGAAACGACATTAAATGTTATTATTCCGGTGTCGATTTCTTATTTTATTTAAAATTAGATATTAACTTATTCTTTGTAAAGAGAAATTTTTCTTATTTGACATTAACCAAAAGCGTGCGTCATGACCGTCACAGTTTACTCTTTCTTAAAAACTCTAAACTACCAAAGAGTTGCTATATGCGCGTGTAAATTCAAATAAAGGAAACTATAGTTTTCTTTACACATATATTTTTTTTTTCTTTTTCTGTTGTTACTTATTATGTCTTTAGATAGTTTAGTTTATTTTTTCTTTTGAATGAACTGTGTGTGTATCTTGTTTTAACTTGTGATCATCTGTTATTGGCCTTATTTACTGTACTGTTTCAACTTACTATATAATAACGATAAGCGGTGTTCTACCCACTGTGCAATCACGGTTTACCTGCGTCTCATCAAGAAGCTGAGTGAGGCGAGGTAAATGAAGTGATTCTATTGGTTCATTATTAAAACTTTGACCTCGCCAAATAGCACCCTAAAAGGGTAATATATTTCAATAACTTGACTGTTCATGTAGTGAAATATACAAAATCGCATTACTAAGGCGAGAGAGAGCAACTATGCGCTTAAAATGCCGTCTTTTCAATATAAGTTAGATTTTGTCAAGATTTTTACATACATTCATACATATACTTACGGCTATAAATCCCTTGAAGGGGTAGCCAAAACTAGGGAGTTAGAAATTCCTCAGCCACTTTTGGAAGTTAAGTGGGAAAAAGATGGTGAAATAAAGGTTGTTGGTGATGGGTCTCCAACCGCATCGCCCAAAAATCCCTTAAAAGCCCCAATACAGTTAGTTGCCTTTTACGTACACCCACCGGAAGGAATGGGGTTGTGCTATTCTAAGCCGGCACTACACAGCAGCAAGATTTTTAATTTAAAACTTTTTCAAGAATATAATTGTCCATTATCCTTAGATCTTAAAATTCCCTTTTCTTAACTCAAGGTTTATTTATATAACAATAATATATAAAGTTTTCATCATAAAACTTTACCCTATGTTACTATTTCCAGTAATAGATAAAGCTAAGTTAGGATATAAAGCCATACTGTTATTAAATACCTTTATATATTAGCAACACAAGAAATAACTCAGTAGAAATAAGACTATAATTTTCAAGGGTATTATGGAAGTTGACTAATTAACGAACATAAAATCTAAGGTGATTAAATATATAACGCCTTTTATAAATAACCCACAAAATAATTGATGGCAATCATTAATTACGTTTGTTCATTATTGTTGTTTGCACACGTTTTTCTGTAGATCCAAAAATTTCATTACACCTACTTTATATAATACCCTTGACATTTATTTGTGTGCCTTGGCCTCTCATTCAACGAATTAGAAATCAAAATTGATATTAATTTTGCCGACTTTAACACCAAAAACAACTTTGATAATCGAAGGACACCTTAACGTAGAACATATTTGGACGGAGCTGATTCCACCTAGGCAATCAAAATTAGGCTCCGGCCTCTCGGTGGGAACTTGAATAAACGGTGATGAGCTAAAACCTATATACATGGATGAATTCCCGAAGATACGTTAGCTACTAGAGATTAATATCTTCCCAATCACTTTTGGAAGTTAAAAGAAGATAATATAGAAATAAGAAGGTTAAATAAATGATCGTTGAGATCCCAAGCGTTTGAATCTTTTCCTAGACCAATATGATTAAACTCAAGGGTTTGATTCCAAAGAGAGTAGCCAGATTCTGAAAATCATTTTATCAGCGACTTCGGGAAGTATAGGTTAAAGTATATAGGTTTGAACAATACCCAAATGCAGTGATATGGTTACGTGCCAATACTAAAAGTTGGATAAAAACATTCAATGACAAGAATGAAATAAATGACTTCATACATTTAGCTAAAGTTTGTCAGAAATTTAATAACGAACACGAGTAAATATGTTAGGTATAAGATTTATAATAAATTACTCCCCGCGTCAGGTAAAGCGCAGTAAATGACTTGCTGCACAGTAAGGAAACTACTAGTATACTTGTAATATAAAAAAATTATTTAGTTTTTCAAATAAAGCAACCTAAAGCGATTATATAGTTTAATGTAATGAATCAGGTCTGAGCAAATGAGTCTTTTATACTGTCACTGGGTGTGATTTGTTTATCAACGATGTTAATGATGATGGAAAATCATCATGATGAAAGTCACATGACTGAGAACAAGTGTATTCGTATGAAGCGTCAAAAAGCCTGCCCCTAATCACGTAAATAGAATGATCAGGCAAAAAACGAATACCCTTAACATAAGCATAATAGATGGTGATAATGAAAAGTACTAATACCTCAGTCACTTCTTTAGATACTGCACAAGGTAAGGTTATCACTGCATCAAATATGAAGCTTTACAATAGGCTTTAACTCCCAAAAGACTTTTTTTTTAAATATAGAGGCAGGTTTTCAGCATTACAAAGTCTTCAGCCACTTTTTTAACTTGAACGGTATACGATTATAAAATAAAGGACAGTCGGTAATGTGTCTACAGCCCCGTCGTCGCATATATAAATGGGGTTTATATCCTAAGCGTTCCTACACATTTTAGAAGTAAGAAGTTAGCATACTATCCTACGTTGTAAACATTAGTACATAGGTGGGCGACCTTGTGGTCTAACATTCCATGCCCTTTCTTCCACCTTGCCGCTAATTCTTCGGACTACGATTGCATATGATAATAAGTCAGAGGCTTCATCAAGGTTGCGTTTTTTGTACGTGATAAGTTTCATTGTTCTCTGTATTATTATAGTTAGAGTTGTCTGTTGTTTCATTTCCATACGTTTGCGGTGCGAATTAGTAATGAAAATGGTTTGGTACGGGATTCCGTATTAGAGTTGAATGGAATATTCGGTAAAATGAAGGGTCACAAATTCAATTTGAAAGGTATATTGCATTCTGAAAACTGGTAATCTGAAAATTTAATAATTTTGCTTACTTCACAGTGGTCTTAAATTCGTCGGTCCCTGTCGTTATCATGATAGTAGTCGTATGTCTACAAATTTGCACTAGGCGTGGTGGACTATTATATTAGCCTATTAAGGGTGCGTTTGAATTCTTTCTGTGAGAACATATATATTTGGTCCATGTCATGTTTCGCGAAACTGAAATGGGCATGGGCAGGGTACTTTTGCTAGGCAGAATTGACGGCCGTTGGGGCTCCAAACTTCTGGAGTAGCAGCCACGTAGGGACACAGAGTTGATGGGCCTACCATAACATAGCCGACGAATGAGCGCAGCTTAGGAAAAGATTATGAGAAGTTAGCATTAGAGAAATATGGGGGAGGCCTATGTCCAACAGTGGATGTCTATAGGATATTCTTATATTCTAGCCATCATATTAACTACATAAATGACGTGTAGTGTTCGCTTAGATAGTTCTAAGCGAACACTACACGTCATCTTTACCCTGAGTGTTCGTAAGAGACTGAGAGATTTAAAGTGGTGAGTAAATCTATGTACAAAAGACGTGTTTTTTACTTTGTACTCATGTTATAATGCATAATTTATTTCTCAAACAGTAGCTAGTAACACATTAATAAATAATTCTAGTAAGATTAGATACTATGTTAATGCATTGCAGTCGATTAAATACAGTGCCAATATTATACGCCCATCGTTTACTTAACATATTAATTAATAGGCTCCTAATAGAATATATTAATGTCACAAATACTGTATACATTCACGACTGTTGTTTATATCGGCAGGAAATGCCATTGTAATTATTAACAATACGAGTTTTTACGTAAATAATGTCAATTCCAAGTAAAGTATATAAAACAATAAGTTGTTAAATTCTTTACCCAGATGTTATTAAAGGAAAGAAAAATTTCGACACTGGCGGGGTTCGAACCCGCGACCTTCGGGTATACGACACTGTAGCTCAGTTGGCAGAGCGACGGGGGCGTATACCCGAAGGTCGCGGGTTGTGTGTGCTCGTGCTTGCCCTGCAGATGCCCTAAAACTATAGGCGATGACATCCATCGAAAGAAATTTCAAATAAAACTAAACCGCCACTACACAGCAAATATAGATCTTTCACAGCTTAACTTTCATCCATCTCCATTATTCCCGAAACAATTCAAAATACCACCATCAGTCTGCCAAAGTTAATCGGTATAAATCGTTAACCTTTTAATAAGTAAACCTATTATTTTACATCGGCCTTTTAGTTATCACGATCAAGTGTAAACACTGGTGTGAATTGCCAACTGGTGGCTGATAAAATCTCGACTCCAGATTGCTGTAAACATAAAGTAATATATGCAATTTAAACTTGATTTTGTTGTAAGTTTAAGGTTGACGTTGATTGTAAAGTAATCATTTTGTCTTAATAAAGTATTCAACTTGGTGCGACTAAGTAATGAAATATACGCGCCGTTTTTTAGCATTATCCGGCTTAGATAGCCGTCCCAAGAAACACGTCGAAGCCGCATATCAGCCAAATCAAGGCATTGCTGTATCCTTTAAGCATTTTGAACTGGTTGTGTAAAAGGCATATATACGGCTATACGGCTACTATACGGCTTATTTGGGCACAAATTTTACGGCTTTAGAACGTACATTGGCATTTGCATGAGTTAATTACGGCTAACGGCCGTAAAAAAACATTATGTTGGACAATGAAAAGGCGAATGGCCGTAAAAGAGCATTTTATGCTTCAAACAACACGCCAAAGGCCGCAAAAAAGCACTGCTGTTGTCAAAATACGGGCCAACGGCATTAGAAAAGACTCATAATGGTCATTCAAAGGGCCAATAGCATTGTATCTGTCAAATATATGGCCAACGGCATGAAACTATTTTTATAGTGTCATTGCAAAATTATCTCTAACACCACGGCAAAGGTGATATTATCAATTAAACGTGATTCATTTATGTCAATGGATGAACGACGATGGCAGTGAGAGTGAAGTGACTTGACAACCATATTTATTTTATAAAATATAAATTATAAAGTGTTAGTATTAGTTTAACTATAATTCTGTGCTTAAATTACTGCGCTTTGATTTTTACTGTGAATGTCTGTATAGTTTCCATTGAAAATTTTCACGCGCCTTCGATTTATTGTAGTTTTTGAGGAAAAAATGTGTGAAATGATAAAATAATTGTACATTCCGAGCATAATTTGAGTTTTGTTGGCTTATTATTAGTAGTTATAGTTGTTTGAGGAGTTTAAATTTAAGTGCCAGAATAACACAAAGGATTATTTATCTTAGAGGAAATGGATTAGAATGTTGATCTTTATGCATAATAAAATATTAACGAAATGGTGCCACCATTATTACAATTTGGAGATCCTTGAAGTTGAAAAAAAACCCTTGCTTTCCAAATAATATGTGATATGTGAATATTATAAAGGTATTAAAAAATATATATGATTTATATGTTGTTGAATTCCTTTTTTCATACTATTTTTCTGTTAAAACTTTTTCCTTTTTTTTTCTTTTCTTAATGGAAACTTTATATTTAGTAATATCCCTCTCCAATCAGGGACCATTCATACTTTTTTAGTTAGCACAAACAAATTTAAGTCAGATTTAAAAAAACATGATAGGTAACATCGTACGGAACCCTCTTCACGCGAATTCAACTCGCACTTGTCTCCATTTTTTAGAAATAATAAGATAACCTCAAATATTTTCCTTCTCATGGCTGCCTAATGGTTGACAAATGCATCAAAATGGATGCAAATACGGCTTGAGGCCTTAAAATAAGCCAAGTATATCTGGTTGATTTGCTGTTAGCCGTTCAAACAACACACAGTTGACCTTTGAAATGCTTGGCGTAAATTGGCATCCTGCCGTGCTAATGTACGGCTTTAGACATTTATTATGTACTAGTGGATCGTCCCAGCTTCGCACGGGTAGCGTTGTTTTTTTTAATTATCTGAGGTTTCTTTCTTCAGTCACTGCTCAAGCATTTTGAAATTCAGCGTAATGTTTTCAATTTATTAAATTTATAGCACTCCCTAAACAGTGTAGTTTGGTGATTTTGAATGCGCTTTAATGAACGGTTCAATATTTCCGTTTAATAGCAAATTTTGGAATAAAACGCCATGAAGTATTTATAACAATCTAAAAAATAAATCATTACGTTATAAAGGATGCAACTACTGGCGCCATCGAGTATGTTATATGTAAATTAGTAAAGATTTGGTTTCGATCACGGGCGCGATGGCTTATTTTATGTATAATTTCGGTGTTTGTCTACCGATTTCTATGATTCTTTTTTTATTGAATAGGTAATAATGTTACCTTTTTTAAATTAGGGATGAGTGAGAGGTTTACAAACGTAAGAGTAAACAAATATAATCAGGATGGCCCGAACTGCTAAGCTATCAGGAATTACACGTGTTATTGTGAGTCAACCGTAAAAGATAGACATATACTGTTGAGATTTTTTTTAGATAATTTTATGAAGAATATTTCCGCCACACATGATTTCTATGTAAGTTTAGCCATTAAGGCTGCACACGCGACGGAAGCTTAAAAAATGGAGTAACTTCTCCCGTTTTCCCAAAATTTCCCAAAATTCCCCTTTACTTCTCTGCTGGAAAGTATACAAAAACCTGCGCAGGAGTATGAAGAATAATTGTACCAAGTTTCGTTGAAATCCGTCGAGTAGTTTTTGTTTCCATAAGGAACATACAAACCGACAGACAGACAGACAGACAGACAGACAGACAGACAGACAGACAGACAGACAGACAAAAATTTTACTGATTGCATTTTTGGCATCAGTATCGATCCCTAATCACCACCTGATAGTTATTTTGAAAATATATTTCATGTACAGAATTGACCTCTCTACAGATTTATTATAAGTATAGATATCTTCATGAGTTTACGCGGCTTTTGGCATGATATTACGACAGATTAATGCCACTATACGGCCAATGGCACTTGAATCCACTAAGAGCCGCAAAACTGGATTGAATTATTCCAATATCTGACCGCTATGCGGCTTTAGAGGGTTAGAATGATTTTGGAGTGCCAATATAAAGCCTTAAGACGTGTGGCAAACTTATATACGAGCTTTTACGGGCTTTAAGCTCTGCATAGGTATAGAAAAAGATAGTTAGAGGGCTTTTCGTGTTACTTGGGGTGTAATCCGCTACCCCTTTCTACCCACCGGTGTCGTAAGAGGCGACTAAGGGTATTGGGGCTTTTTATTGGATTTTTGGGCGATGCGGTTGGAGACCCATCACCAAAAACCTTTATTTTTACCATCTTTTCCCCACTCAACTTCCAAAAGTGGCTGAGGAATTTATAATTCCTTAGCTCTGGCTACCCCTTCCAGGGAAATATAACCGTGAGTATATGTATGTATGTTTTTAGCATACATGGGTTTTTAGCTTTTTATAGCAATACCCCATCATTTCTTTGAGATACCAAGACGCCAGAAAGCCTTCAGTGAGTATTAAACGGATATTCAACCAGCAAAAAAAAAATGCATTGTAAGAAATAAGACACGTGTTTGCTTGTTGGATATAGGTTTATTACTGAAGACTTATGACTAACTTACATTATATAATGGCAAGAGGGGGACAAGATGCACTCACACTACACTACACTTGTCACTAACTAGAGCACGTTCAGTTATCGAATAACTAATACAATAATTTAATTTATATTGAATAAGCTAGGCAGTATAGACAAAACTTCAATTCAAACTTGAATTTTTAAAAAGTGGTGAATGAGTTTTTGAGAGTTTACTACTGTAGCTCTGGCTACCCTATTTTTGGTCATTTATTCATAAACCTCTCCTCTGCCCATTACTTGTAGTGCCTACGGAATCTATCCTTATTTTAATTATGCAATAAAATATGCTAGGCTAAAATGGGACTTTTTATGGGTCACATACTGGTTTCCGAAACCTTTAAACCAGAATATGATTGTACCGAAAACTACTCAACTTTTTTTTAATTGTTGTAATATTGACTCACCGAAATTTCAAATGTCATATTCTTACATTACAGATTATCGTTTTACTTTTTGTTTATTTACTATCATTTTGATTAACCAATAGAACGGATTCCCAAAGAATCAAAAACCAAATATACCTTAATTCTGCAATATTGCTTTTGCGAATAATCACTATTTCATAAAATAATTTTCCATATATTTTTATAATACAGATATATTGAATGATACCTACACATTTGCTAGGAATATTTTTTCTGGCATATTTTATGTAGGTAGTTTACCCTGCCCCCTACATACATGAATACAGGCAAGGAAGCAAGCATGCAAACAAGCAAGCATGCATACATAAAAGCAAGCAAGCAAGCATGCATGCATGCAAGCAAGAAAGCATCCATGCAAGCCTTGAAGCATGCATGCAAATAGGCATGCATCTGTGATACGTAAATTCTGTGAACCATTTTCTAAATATTGAATTTCGGATTTAAAGTATTCAAATGTTCAAAAGGTTACTGTTTTTATGTCATGTTTTTATTTTTGTGTCGTGGCCATATCGTCGATTTGAACACATCGTGAAATGATCGATCATTTCATGAAATAGTCACATTTCATGATGTGGCCAACTTAATTTAACCAGATCATAAAATCGTCAATGTTTAACGATTTTGTCATCCACGTTTGGCCAGATCGTAGAAATAGGGTGACCTGTGAAGTACGATCCAAACTATATGGTTTTTGAACATGCTCAATTTTTTCATAATTTACAATGTCGAAACGTGAACCTTTTCGTCGAAAACTCTTTTGTTATCACTTTCTTCCTTGCTTAATAGCGAATTATTAACTTTTTTACTGCGAGAAACAAGACATTTTCACACATAATCAAAGCGATTTCAGCGCCGCTACCGGTAATTAATGTAACTACTTTACGATATGATCAAATAATTTTGACCATTTCATTAAAAGGCCGCGCGTTTAATTGCCCATTACGACTATTTCATGAAATTGTCGATCATTTCATGATGTGTTCAAATTTATGATATGGCCACGACATATGTACGGCTACGTTAAGGGATTACCTAGTGTACGGCAGGCTTATTTTAAATTACTTCGTGAAATTTGTGTCACTGTAAAAAACCTGTATCGGTAATAGTCAAACTCAGTTGGCATTTATTCACGGTTCAAAAGATAAAACCATTTATATTTGTATTTAGCAATACTTTATTATGATGGCGTAAAGTAAACAGTTACATAAAATTCACACACAGGGCTCAGATGTTAGCTTTCAAAACATGAGTTATTCACAAATATAATTTTAGAATATCATAATGGTTATTTGAATATAATTAACATCATACTTATATTAAAAAAAAATGTCACTGCTCCTTTCTATCCACGTGTCGTAAGGAGCGACTAAGGGTATGAGGCTTTTATAAGTAGTTTTTGGGCGATGTAGTTAGAGACCCATCACCAACGTTACTTTATTTTTACCATCTTGTCCCCTATCAACTTTCAAATGTGGCTGAGGAGTTTCTATCTCTGAAGCTCTGGCTACCGCTTTTTGGGATTTACAGCCGTGAGTATATATTTATGTATGTATTATTAAAATGTACCATGCTTGTACCATAAATTATGTTTCATTGAATAGTCCAAATAGATAAATCAAAGGGTGACGCCGCTTCCAATGTATCAATAGGCTTCGTGGGTGGACAATTACAGTGTGCAAACATCGGAGGCCTACCGACTGCAATGTCGTTATTAATTACATCATTGTATGTTACCACGAAAACAATGTGCGAACACTTTAGCTTTATGTCCTTTGAAAGGTGAGTATGATTTCTGGAAAATTGAGGAAAGATACAGTAACTCAGGCCGTTAGTTCTCATTTGGGTACACAAACACTATTGATGGTTTTGTATGATCCAGGCCAACTGATTAGATGTATTCTTTGCTTTTCCTTACTATAAAGCGCTCTGTGCCATATTTTTTGTCTTTTGGGCAACCCACGCTTTTTCATGATTTTCACATCATATTGGAAATATTTTTATGTTTTTTTTATAAATGAAGCACATTTTTCAGTACATAAGCATATTTTTCAGTTTATTTGAACTATATTTTATATGCAATGAATATCAATGTTCTGAGAAAACTCTTGTTATAAAACAAAAATAGCTTTATCTATAAATGTATTCAAGTTGAGTGATATTCTAGAAAAAATAAATATATACGACCTTTTTGTTGATACATACAATGAAGAAAAAATGTGTTATAAAAACCACGACAAGTCTGAGTCAGTTTTTTTCAATTTTATTTTACTTTTAAAGTCAATCAAATATCACAATATTATGTTAACATGTTTTAAATTACTTAAAAGTAAAGGAAAGAAAAATTTCGATACCAGCTGAAATCGAACCCACGACCTCCGGCTATACGATACGCCCCCGTCGCTCTGCCAATTGAGCTTTAGTGTCGAGTGGCTAATGGGTGCGAAATTCAACTTTTCTTTATTTATTAGGAATAATGAGGTTTTTATGAACAAAATATTCTAATTACATACATACATACTCACGGCCATAAATCCCTTGACTCAGCCACTTTCGTAAGTTGATTGGGGAAAAGATGGTAAAATAAATGTTTTTAGTGACGGGTCTCCAACAGCTTAGAACAGCACTACCACATTTCTTCCGGTGGGTGTACGTAAGAGGCGACTAACGGTATTGGGGCTAATAAGGGAATTTTTTTGCGATGCGGTTGGAGACCCATCACCAACAAACTTTGTTTTACAATCTTTTCCCCATTCAATTTCCAAAAGTGGCTGAGGAATTTCCAATTTCCTAGCTCTGGTTACCCCGTCTAGGGATTTATAGCCGTGAGTGTATGTATGTATGTATGTTTACTTCACCCATATTAGTTTACCTATTTGGTACGGAACTCTAAAAATCTGCAACTTAGAGCTCCGTCTTTGTCAGCAGACGGAATTAGAAAATCAATATGTAACTGGATGTACTTGTTGCGTTGTTTTGACGCAGTTGTTAGTCGCACTTTTTTAGCGCAGAGCTGATGTGGTGAATACATTTAAATGTTTTATTCCAAAGTCACGTGACGAGAAATGAGGTTAGTGGGTATAATTTTCTGGAACAATGACGAACGTGTGTTTTAGAGATCTAAAGTTTCTTTTAACATACATACATACATATTCTTACGCCGTTAGTTCCCATTGGGGTAGGCAGAGACTATCGATCGCCACTTTGTACGATCCTGGCAAACCTCTCTAGCTTCATTCACATCTATCAATCTTTTCATACATGCTCTTTTATTCTTCGTATTTCGGACACCTGCCTTTTTGAGCACATTTTCTATTTGATCCAAATGTGTCCTCCGATTAACATTACCATCCACGCAAGCTCTATAGATCTCGTTTACCAATTTACTGTCATCCATCCTCTCTATATGCCCAAACCATCTCAACAATCCTTTTTCCTTGTCCTTTTTTACTTTTATTCTTTTAAATGTTTTCTAATACTCTTAAAAGTTGCGACTCTGTTAAAACAGTTAAATAAGAACAAACAATTAAAATAGATGGCGATCGATAGTCTCTGCCTACCCCAATGGGAACTAACGGCGTGAGAATATGTATGTATGTTATTAAAATAGAATTTCTATGACATTGCGCCTATCAGAGTTTGTTTTGCTAAAGCAGCCCTTTATCCCAAACAAAGATAATAAGTAGTGTTTCCATCAATGCATTTGCCGTGTAGTGTCGGCTTAGAATAACACTACCTCATTTCTACCCGTGATCGTAAGAGGCGACTAAGGGTATAGGTGCTTTTTAAGTGATTTTTTGGCGATGTGGTTGGAGACCCGTCACCAAAAACATTTATTATTACCTACTTTTCCCCAATCAACTTATCTCTCTCAAAAGCTCTGGCTACCCCGTTAAGGGATTTATAGCCGTGAGTATATGTATGTATGTATGTCCATCAAAGTTTGGTTTCATCTATTATTTTAACATTTGGTCATGAAAAAACAGGACGGTGACTTCGCGAAGTTTTATTGGGAAGGAGATAATATAAAAAGAAACCTGGGTAATGGGTCATAGATGCATACATACATACATATTCTCACGCCGTTAGTTTCCATTGGGTCAACAGCCATAATTATTACTACATAGGAATTCAGGAAACGATTGATAATATTCAATATTTAGAATGATTGTTCTGCTATAAGTCTTTGAAAATTTAAGTCTGTTCAGTTCCTGTTTTGACAGAAATTTTAACTTTACTTAAAGTAAAACTTAAATGATATTTATGTGATACGGTAGAGCATATAATTTGAAGAAACGATCGATTTTGGAACCCTGTAAATAACTTAAAAAAAACATCTATTTTACAGATAAAATAAAATAATATTTCGGTATAAAAATGATTTGCAATACTATGGTCACCGCATCAAAAAGAGGTTTTTCAGGGATAATGATTTGTTGAGACTAGTTGAAACTCTCCATAATAGATATTCGCACATAAATATCTTAGCACTGCAATATCATTACTTCGTAAAGCATAATTTATATGGAAATATTAACATTCGATTGAAATTCAATCGATTAATTGAAGTTTGAAACTGTTAGATACTCACCCATACATACTTACATATACTCACGGCTATAATTCCCTAGAAGGGGTTTTGGTGATGGGTATCCAACCGCATCGCCCAAAAATCCAATAAAAAGCCCCAATACCATTAGTCGCCTCTTACGACACCCGTGGGTAGAAAGGGGTAGCGACATTCTAAGCCGGCACTACATGGCAAACTCACCCATAAACCTATATATACTCTACAATATATAATAATATATATACTATACTATAGTATACCAATATGACTATCTACATTATTTGGGATGAAAGAAAATGAACCAAAGGTTCGAAAAAAGTTGTCTGTGTAGCATTGGCTTAGAATAGAACTACGCCATTACTACCTGTGAGTGATGTACGACGCGACTAATTATTATCATTATTTTATTTTTACTACCTTCTCCACAATTAACTTTTAATAGTAGCTGAAGATTTGTTAATTACAGAGAATATGACGAAATGAACAGAAAAACATAAATAATTATAAAGTTAAAAGTTTTAAGTTTTCGGCCTTAAAGCTATAAGTTTAGGTAAGTAGATAAGTTTTCCTCTACATATTTGCCAATACAGTTTTTTCTAAAGTTTGCCAATACATATTTGAGAATTTAATGTATGGCAAAAAGAATATAGGCCAATTTAGTAAAGTTAGTGATCATAAAAATGAAAAAGAGATCATATCAAATTTAGTTAGTGTGTGGTCTCTCAAAATAATTTCTCATAAAACATTCTCAACACCCAAACTAGACAAAGACTCATACGTGTGCTGTGTTCAAATCCGCTCGATTACTAGACAGACGGCAATGAAAATAATTCAAGGTACCAGCAATAATTTGACGTAGAAATGACCTCGCCATTTCCCGGTGTTGAGGAAGCCACGAAATTTGCCGGCGAAATAACAGACTCTTAATTTTTGGGTGATGTGAGCGCCGGTTAGCGATTGTCTTCCTTGTAAAGTTGGTGATACACTGAATATTATTTTTACCGGTTTACTTACTTTACTCCAAAGGTTCTATGTTGCGTCAGCTTTGAATAGCCCTAACAAATACTTCTTTGAGGAAGACTTTTAAGTGACTGTAGAGCGATGAAGCTAGAGACTCATCACAAACCATCTTTTATTTTCTCATATTTTCAACTACTCCTACCTCAACTTTCAAAAGTGGTGAAGGAATTTTGTAAGCTTTGGTTTTCCCTTTTTTGGGATTCTGCGTAGTGGATTTTAATAGATAATTTGGCTAAATGTAAAAAATATTAAAAAAGAAAAATTAACATACATTATTAACTCCCTTTCTTGTCTTGGTTCTTGGTGTATCACAGAAGAAAACTCCTTATTGTCGAACATCTATTTGAGTTGCAAGAGCGCAGCCGGCTCGCTGCTAAGCTGAATGACAAATTTCATGCAACCTTGAGTGTTTTCCTCGTGCGTGCCTCAAATGCGAGATCAATTCACTTTATGCTGAATATATGCACGTATATGTCATGCTGTGCTGTGTAGTGTCGGCTTAGAATCGCACTACCCCATTTTTCCCGTGTTGTTCGTAAGAGGCGGCTAAGATATTAGGGCATTTTAAATGTTTTTTGGGCGATGCGGTTGGAGACCCATCATCACAAACATGTACTTTACAATCTCTCCCCATTCAACTCCCGAAAATGGATGAGGAATTTTCAATGCTGAAGATTTGGCTACCCCTTCTAGGGATTTATAGCCGTGAGCTTTTTTATGTATGTATGTCATCTACTTAGACACACCAACAAAAGCGGCTGGTTAATTTCTAATGAAGAAGCGTTGGCTATCCCTTTTTGGTATTTATACCCGCAACAATTACGTTCGATTATCTCTTGTGAAAAAATATAGTAATGGAAAATCTTACAGTTCTATGTAGAAAAGCTGTAAATAATATGCCTACATTTGTCATGGCAATCAAGATGGTTACGTCAGCAGAAGATCCAATCCATTATTTGTATTTATGGTAACTAAAGTGAAATCTGTTAATTAATCTATTCTCATTTATTGTGGTTAAACGACATTTTAATCGATTTTTGTTAGAAGCGTGTAATAAGGAAAAGTATTGTCTGACAAATAATAAAACGTTTATTAAAAATTTAAATTGGACTTTAGAGTAAATATTTAAGGTTTAAATTTAAAGATATGCAAAGTGCAAATTATAGTTTTGAAGAATGTTACATTATTGTATCGCTATTATTGGAAACGATTTAAAAAGAGGTCAATGATCGGGTTTTGAACAATTTCTTTTGTTTCTATTTCATCATATTTATTTGAACTTATAAGAACTGTAATTAATGTAATTATCTACCAATAGGACGTTAGCAATGTAAACTTCACTTTTGTACTTAAATTAAAAATACCAAAATACACGCACACATATACTCACGGCTATAAATCCCTAAAAAAGGGTAGCCATAGCTTCAGAATCAAAAGATTATTCATCCACTTTTGGTTGTTAAAAGTGGGGAAAAGATTGTGAAATAAATGATTTTGGTGATGGGTCTTCAATCGCCCAAAAATCACTCAAGAAGCCCTGATACACTAAGTCGCCTCTTACGATTACCCATGGGGTAGTGATATTCTAAGCCGAATAATTCTAACACACTAACTAACGATTCCAAACGCAACGGAATTCATACATATTCTCACGCCGTTAGTTCCCATTGGGGTAGGCAGAGACTATCGATCGCCACCTTGTACGATCCTGGCAAACCTCTCTGGCTTCGTTTACATCCATCAATCTTTTCATACATGCTCTTTTATTCTTCATACTGCGGACACCTGCCTTTTTGAGCACATTTTCTATTTGATCCAAATGTGTCCTCCGAGGTCGTCCTCTACTAACATTACCTTCCACATTGGCTCTTTAATTTAATTAACGGAATTCAAAACGTACATATCTGAGTAAACTACAAAGCTACACCTCTTGGTGATAAATCTAAGCAAAACGCAAACCGCATACAAAACCCGAAACATTAACCCAATTTCCGAAACTTGGCTTCTCACACAAAATGTTTCAAACAAAATACGGAATACAATAAGCAATTGTACTAACCGCTTGTCATAACATGTATGTAGCAATGCTTGCGACAATCTCGAATGGGCAGCTCTATAGCTTTGACGGTGTATTTGCGAAATTTCTTGTCTAGGGGTCACTGAGAAAGGTTATTGAAAGAACATACGTCTCGATGATATGGCAAATGTGTTCTTGACAGGCTTAAACCCTTTGAAATAATGATGAAAGCTCCGCGGCGAACAAGTGAGATATTGCTCAAACAATTTAGTCGCTTAGACAACATAATGGCTATTTCCAAAAGGAACTTCATTGATCAATGTTTATTTTCTGCTTTGGGGTTGTCCATTAATCACGTGAGGCTTGAAAGGGGGGGGAGGGGTTTGAGAAAAATCACGAAAATAACACAATGGGGAGGGGGGGTGTAGTAAGATATCTCGTGTATTTAATTTTTCGTCAAACGCGCGATTTTTAAACAAATATTAAGCGGCACATTTTTATTATGGTCCTTAATTTCAGAATAAAATAAGATTATAGTTTATACTTACCTGTATTTAAAATAATATAATATATAGAAAATTTTAAGATTCGTTGTAGCTACAAAAATACACGTGATGTTGGGGACGGGGGACGGGGGGTGGTCTTAAACCTCACTACTCATCAGCAATGGGGGAGGGGGGGTTAAAAAATGCTAAAAAAAGATCACGTGATTAATGGACAACCCCTTTAGTGTGTATAGACTGAGTTGTTTTAATTCTATAATCGTAACTAATGAATAAAGGAAAGAAATAAATAAATAAAGGAAATGAGATTTTCATGAACAGAACATTCTAATTCTAAAATCGTGTTTATTCTTACTTATTTGAAGGAAGTTTACCAACGCCATTAATTTAACATTTATGTAGGTATATACTATTAATTGCCGCTTTGTACGATCCTGACAAATCTCTCACATCCCTAAATTCATGTAAACATGTATCACTTTGGACTTCCGAATTTAATATGGCGCGGCTGTCCTTACTAATAATACCTTCTCAATACGGATTTATATAACTCTTCATTTGCTCTGCTTTCATCATCCATGGTAAGCTTCATGAGACTGGCCTTCACCAACTTAACATAATTGGTAGGCAACATACATACATACATATACTCACTAAATGGAAGTTGAGTGGGGAAAAGGTGGTAAAATAAAGGTTTTTGGTGATCCATTACCAACAACCTTTATTTTTACCATCTTTTCCCCACTATCATTTCCAAAAGTGGCTCAGGAATTTCTAATTCCTTGGCTCTGGCTACCCCTTCTAGGGAATTATAGCCGTGAGTATATGTAAGTATGTATGTTAATTTAGTCCTAAAATATTGAAGGTACAATTCACACGCTTTACGCTAATGATCGTTTTTCAAATAATTATTACAATATTGGATTTGCACGAGAAGGTTGTATTCTGAACTTTGATCTTTGTTGAAGATGAACAAACTATGCACGTTCACCGCATTCAATTTATTAAATGTGTAAGTACTATCAAATGCTAGTTCAAGTCAATTATTCTGAGGATTTCATTTAAAAATTAAATTTACTTTAACACAATAGAATATTGAGATTTATGCAGTGTAGTGCCGGCTAAGAATATCACTACCACTTTTTACCCACGGGTAAGAGTAAGTCCTAAGGGTATGGGGCTTTTTTAAGTGGTTTTTGGGCGATGTGGTTGGAGACATTTTCATTTTTATTCAACTTAGCAATCCACCAAATGTTAAATTATTATTTATTACTTTTCTAGTTTCTTAAAGTGAATTATAAATAATTCTTCCGGTAATAAAAAAGCTTAATTTTGGTTTGAAATATTATGATTGAACTAGTCTACTCGTAACAATCAAGTCTCTTCAACTGTACATATAACAGCTTCATTTCAAATGAGATCATTGTTTGCTATTGAGCAAGTGAGCTTACGACTCAACATTCTCTGATAATATACTTACACTGCCTACTTAAATATACTTACTCCATTTAAATTGTAGAAAATCATACATACATATTCTCACGGCTATAATTCCCTAGAAGGGGTAGCCAGAGCCAAGGAATTATAAATTCCTCCGCCACATTTGGAAGTTGATAGGGAACAAGATGGTAGAAATAAAGTATCGTTGGTGATGATCTCCAACCGCATCGTCCAAAAACAACTTGAAAAGCTTCATACCCTTAGTCGCCTCTTACGACACCCGGGGGTAGAAAGGGGTGGTAACATTCTAATTCTAAGCAACATGGTGGAAAGAAGAAACCTGAAATATAAAGTAAATTAATTTTATGTGACCAGTTGGGCTTTCAGGTGAGTTGCCAACCGCAGAAGCACATAAAAGAAGAAAACGAGCCATATACCGAATATCACGAAGAGAAAACGTTCGGAGTTGTTCTGAGCCGACACGTCACCCATAAGGTGACTAACATAGATGTACTAAAAAACGTTAGATAGGTTATTTACGAGGAAACCGGCGCCTACGAGTGGCACCGATTGCGGCAGATGTACGCAAACCACTAGAAATTAATTCAAACAACACACCATGAAATATATTTGAAATGGAAGCGAGATAGCACATCTCATAGCAAGCGCTAAAAAGAGGTAAACATATTTTCTCTGTACCAACGCGAAATATGACACTAATGACGACCTAATTTAATGTTTTTTGACATGAATTCCTCATGTGGGGATTATTACTCATAAATAAAAGATGTTATTAAAGGAAAGAAAAATTTCGACACTGGCGGGGTTCGAACCCCGCCAGTGTCGAAATTTTTCTTTCCTTTAATAACATCTTTTATTTATGAGTAATAATCCCCACATGAGGAATTCATGTCAAAAAACATTAAATTATGTGATAGTTAGGCGTTTCCAACATTTGCATTCTATCTGAAAAGGTAGACAAGTGGCCGTCCAAATTAGTTAAAATTCGGAGGTAGGAAACGCAAACACTACTTGAACGTGTAAAAAAGAAACAAAGGATAGAGAAATTTCGCGCTGGATGCCAACTGACACTGTAGCTCAGTTGGCAGAGCGACGGGGGCGTATACCCGAAGGTCGCGGGTTCGAACCCCGCCAGTGTCGAAATTTTTCTTTCCTTTAATAACATCTTTTATTTATGAGTAATAATCCCCACATGAGGAATTCATGTCAAAAAACATTAAATTATGTGATAGTTAGGCGTTTCCAACATTTGCATTCTATCTGAAAAGGTAGACAAGTGGCCGTCCAAATTAGTTAAAATTCGGAGGTAGGAAACGCAAACACTACTTGAACGTGTAAAAAAGAAACAAAGGATAGAGAAATTTCGCGCTGGATGCCAACTGACACTGTAGCTCAGTTGGCAGAGCGACGGGGGCGTATACCCGAAGGTCGCGGGTTCGAACCCCGCCAGTGTCGAAATTTTTCTTTCCTTTAATAACATCTTTTATTTATGAGTAATAATCCCCACATGAGGAATTCATGTCAAAAAACATTAAATTATGTGATAGTTAGGCGTTTCCAACATTTGCATTCTATCTGAAAAGGTAGACAAGTGGCCGTCCAAATTAGTTAAAATTCGGAGGTAGGAAACGCAAACACTACTTGAACGTGTAAAAAAGAAACAAAGGATAGAGAAATTTCGCGCTGGATGCCAACTGACACTGTAGCTCAGTTGGCAGAGCGACGGGGGCGTATACCCGAAGGTCGCGGGTTCGAACCCCGCCAGTGTCGAAATTTTTCTTTCCTTTAATAACATCTTTTATTTATGACTAATGACGACCGTTTGACAAAGAATAATTCAGATCTATACACACGATACACCTAATTTATTATAATTATAATTAAAACGTTGTAAATTTATAATACTTACGAGTGATAAGTAATCCCACCATTTAAGTAGTTTTTCTACTATACTTTGAACAAAATCTCATCACACACGACGGAATTCTCCATTATTTTGATAAACAAACACGTCAAAACAGGTGAACGGTGGCGACGGCAGCTAGTAAGCGACTAAAGTCAGATGAGCCATTTAGCCTGTTTTTTAAGTGCCACTTATGAGAGCGCATAACTTATCTACGGTTTTCATTAGTAAATCTATGGTAACTAACATCTACTGAGAATGGGTTAATAAAAATTGAGAATAATAATGCTCTTAAATCACTCTGAAGCGAAAAGAATAAGAGCTAATCAAACAATTAACCAACTCCTGACAGCATCTTTGTTTCTTTAGTCAGCTCCACTCAATGAAAAGAGTTGGGGCTCTGCCAACCCCTATTTGATTTTTATAGCCATGAGTATACGTATGCATACATACTCACATACATATACTCACGGAATTAATTTCAATTAGGGTGGGCAGAGACTATTAATATAAGATTTAGCTTATTTTCCCATAAGTTCTGCAAGCAATATTATTTGGCTTACGAAAGTTGAGAATTCCAAAACGAGATACAATAAGACTAAAGCTCTTCCGGTGCTAAATATCTGAGAGACGCAAAATATAGTTGAAACAAAAAGGAAAGGTCAGATTGACCTGCACATGAGTCATTTGTCGTCTCGAGGTGACTTCAAAGACGAAAACGGACCAAAGATTATAGACCCCTAATGCAAGTTTGCGGAATTGGTCAAATGGTGTAATTAGCATCGACTGCAACAGAAGATCAGATAACGAACATAAAATTATGTAAATTGAAAAATAGCTAGAATTGTTTTAATTTAATACAAAAAGAACCATTTATATGAGCAACCGTGATAGCTCAGTGGGTAGAATACCTGTCATGCAGACAGGCGTGGGTTCAAATCCTGGGTCGGGACTACATTATTGTCTTTTCTAAAGTGTGATTAATATATCAATGTTGTTAAAGGTGATGGAAAACGTCGCGAGATATTCGACATAGCTAAGTTGTACTTAGTCACGTTTCAGTGTATTGGTACAAAACGGGGATAGGCGTTCACGTGAGTACGCTGTTCAAGCAATATGTGGGGACTCTGAACACGAGGTGGAAATGTCAAGAGATGTTCAGAAGTATTATTATCTCTACCGTCCCTTTCGATATACGGATGAATAAATGATTGAGTTTTTGTTTATAGATTATATTTTTAAGGCTATTTAATGACAGTCTTATGTATTTTTCGTGGGAATAATGGAATTGGAATTTTACAGTAAAATATACATGAAACAATTAAATAAGGAATCTTTTTTTCATATTTTGGAAATATATTTAATGTTCACATGGGTACCGCCGATTCTTCTGTAAGAGCATAATCTACTGTTATAATAACACTACTCAGTTCCGATATTTTATCAGACAAACAAAATCTCTGTTTACTTTAAATTAAGATAAGAATAAAAGAATTAGTATAATATTATGTTTATTTAATCCGTCACTTGTAATATTTGCTTAACCAGATTTCATTGTATAAATATCAGTCGCATAACGTTTTTTGGATCAAGTCATAAACATATTTCACATACTTACATATGTCTATCCATATACATGAAATGAAGTCATTACCACTGTATAATCCAGACAAACCTCTTCAGTTTTATAAACATTCATGATATTTTTACTAAACCTGGTTCTGGTATCTGGTTTGGCTACTAACACAGTAAAAAAATATCCTGTTCTTGGTAGGCCCCAAATTCCCTTCGGTAGGGACATATATGAGTTGCGTATGTCCATATACATAAAATCAATACGTTTCCATTGGGGAAGGCAGGAACTATTGATCGCCACATTTCATCATCCTGGCAAACCTCTTCAGTTTTATAAGCTATCAGTTTTTGCTACTATCATAGTAGATAATTACTCTATCTAGGGTAGGCTCGAGACCCTCATACTCATAACTGCTGTGATTATTTTACTACGTATCGTGTCGTCGTACGAGGCAGCTAAAGGCTTTTTAAGTTATTGTTGGGTGATGTGCTGGGTTCAATTATGATTATTTCAGTTACTGTGGTTCTGCTCACCTTAATTATAATTAATTTCTAATCGACTTGCACTTGACTTAGTTTTGTGAGTACGTTTTCCACTAGCAAATATTACTGCAGCGCCACCTGGTGAGTATTTACCGTAACAATATGCACGCTCTGGTTTCCGTTTTTGAAATTATAACAAGTAAAAACGATAGGAATAAACGATGGTTGGTAATGGTCGTCCACCCTCATACCCTTAGTTGCCGCGTACGACACCCACACGAAGAAATGGGTGTCAAAACTTCAAAGCGTAAATTACTATAGTTACAACTATGTTATACAACAAAATATAAACAAATAAAAAAGTGCATTATACTTAGCTATGACAGTGACAATACAATAATTGACTATTATGTTGTCATTAGTGATGCAACAAAGTTTATTTTTTAAGAACATTTGCGAATACTGATGCGAATAAAAATACCTGTTAACTTTATTCGATATGAATACGAATATCTAGTTTTAGGGTTCAGTTCGAAAATATACCACGAGATGTTATTACAATAAAACCAACAACGGTAGCTCAAAGGAGTAGAACAGACTAAAGAGGCAATGCCAACTCTTAGCAAAAATCTGACCAGATATGCCTTACGCCTTAGCAGACAAAATCTACGAACTCTAGTGGGTATTGTCACAGGGCACTATGCCCTAAACAAACACTTCCACACTCTAGGCATCACCGACAGCCCTCTTTGCCGTGCGTGTATGGAGGCTGACGAAACGGTCACTCACGTGCTCCAGGAATGCAACGGTGTAACCGATATCCGAAATAACACCATCGGATCCAAAAAGTCACTACCAGAGGCAATGGCTGACCTGGATAAGCTTTTGTCCTTCTGGTCTGAATTAGGTTGGGAAACTTGAACGGCCAAATAGTCCACGTACAATGGCCCACCTCGTAGCTGGGTTAAGTGCGGAAACCCGAGGCGGTTACGCCCACTAATAAAGACAGGGAAAGACAGGAGTAGAACACCGCTTTTCGTACCGACGATGAGGATTCAAAGCCCGCGTAGGGCCTACACCAATTTGTCTTTTCTATTTCTAAAGACATATGTGAGGTTAATTTGACATGGTTGGTAACGGGAAAACATCGTCAGGAAACCCATATGGCTAAGTTGTACTTAGTCATGTGACAGCGTATTCGTACTAAACGGCGATAGATCCGCCCCTTATCAGGTGATTACACTGTCCAAGTAAAACTTGGGTACCCTGAACACCAGGTGACAATGTCACGTGATGTTATGAAGTGTAAGTACAGAGGTATTTACACTTCAGTTGGCAGAGGCCAACCCCTTCGGATATATGACGTTTTAGTTAGAATTGAGTTTGAAGTTTTATTACCAAGTCTACGTGTCTGTCTGTCCGTCTATCACTAGGCTATATCTCAAGGAGTATGTGAGTATTTTGTTTGAAGAATTGCAGAGTTGTTTTGAAATCATATGATCGGATCATCATTTCTATTGCATTTGTCTGCTTATAATATAAACGGAATATACCTACAATCTGCAAAATGCAAAAGAGTTTTGTGGATGGTAATATTAATACGAGACGACCACGGAGGACATCTTTAGATCGAGAATAAAAAGGCAGCTAGCTACCTCTGCTGAATATAAAAAGGGCATGTATGAAAAGATTGTTGAATGTAAATAAAAATAGAGAGGATTTCCAAAATCTCACAAAGTGGCAAAGATAGTCTCTGCCTACCTCAATGGGAGCTGGTGGTGTAAGTTTATGATTATATGTATGTGAATATGAATATTCGTTATTTGGCTTATCGGAATTATTTCTTAAATTAGCTTTGTAGTATAAAAAAAGAATAAACATAATAACATAGCATAACCCATCATCAATAAAGGGAATGATAATTTCAAAAGTGGTTGAGGAATTTCTGATTCCTTGGCTCTGGATACCCCTTCTAGGGATTTATAGCCGTAAGTATATGTATGTATGTTTGTATAATTTTGAGGTTCTGTGTACTTCTATTTAGGGATTCATTGCCGTGACTCTATGTATGTATGGGAAATTCATCCGATATTAAAAAAATCTGGCCAAAACTCGAGAATTATTTAGTGAACACCAAGTTTATCTTGTTAAATATAATCGTATTTGGAATCGCCATGGCAACGCAAACTGGTGGTCAGTACGGTAAGTTCACGTTGCGTCTAAACCTCACGAGATTTACTTTCTAATGTAGCCTTGAAGAATTTTGAAGTAGGAATTGGCTAGAACTTGCTTGAACGTTGAAAGAGATTGGAACTTTGAATGAAGGTATGCTTCGAACGAATAAAATATTATTATTTAGATGGCTCGATACCGATTTTTGCTGTCAACACATCAAAGTTGGTGTAAGACTCGGTGTAAAACATTTTTTATGCAAAATTATACAAGAGATAAATAAAACACTACTTCTTGTAATAATGGGTTTGGTTCAAAGTATTTTCTTTTCTGAAAATTACATAGCTTTATTTTATTACTATCAAACATTATATAAAGAAACAATTACTTATCCATGTATATCTTTTCACGCTATTATGAAATCCCTGGAAATACGCCACAGTAGTGGAACAAGTTATACATAAAGTTTCTTAAATATAGAGTAATCATACGTAATTTATTTAAAAACAGTAATTTGATACAGAAGAAGTTATAATCAACTTTCTTCGCGGCTAATAAGTACAAGATAAAGGCGAGAAAACTGTTGGTTTACACCAAAACACACCTCGGGGCAGTCGCGTGCGAATATGATTACGAACCTACTCCAGACGGAACCCGAAAAGACAAAGACCTTAATAGGAAATTATTTGAGTAAGACAAAGACGACACATCTAATGAAAGAAAGAAAAAGACAAACTATAGGGAGAGTCTACGGTAAAAATGAGATGACATCAGTAGAAAGAGAGAGTGAAATTACCACGGTAACTTTCTCTGAGCTCGTTTTTATTACGTCACAACACTTTGAGTAGCTCGTTACGCAAAGCGCGGAGATTATGACTATTTTCATGGTAGTGAATCGACTTATCATTTATAGAAGGTAATGCTTAATCTTAGTTAAAGTCATATGGACAATCGGCTTACAGTGATGGAATAGGTGTTTGATCATCATTTGAATTGGTTGCGTTGAGATTTTTGTACGCTAATGCATGTAACAGATCATTAATATATTTTCATTATAGAAATAATTTCGTATAGCAGCATTGTTCGATTGGTGCTAAATTACAGCATTGATAATTCTAATTATTGCTTAATAGGAATCCTGTACCCTGAGACGTGACCTTCAGCAGACATATGGAAGCGCTATTTTCTTTTACACGCTCTTAAATCTTTACATCCCTCTGGCACTTCAGCAAGCAGGGCAACCTTTTTGTAATTAGATTTAAATGTTCTAAATCCAATGCTTAAATTAAGATTTTTTTAATATTTCTTTCTTGTTGAAGACGAAAGAATTATCATCATAACCAAAAAGAAAAAGTTGCGGTTATCACTGAATTGGTCATGACAATGATGTAACGTTAATACCAGATTTTAAACCTACTGATAAAACTTTCCCTTTTAAATCAATTTTATGTCATTGTTATGTACGCAAATAGTACTTTCATTTAATGTCACTTTATCATCATGATCAATCATTTATTATATTAAATTTTCTTGCCGAATGTAATAGTCACGAGACATAATTTCAATCCTTGATTCTATCGACAATTTAGTTGGTATATTAGTAGCTAAGTGTAGCTAAGTTCACAAGTTTTGAAGGGTAAGTTACTTTTGGTTTGATATAATAGGGAAACAGATGTTCTGACTACTCTGAATACTAACTCTCGTTTCTAATCGAGAGAAGAACAAATAAAATTGTTATAAAAAGTTATAAACTGAATTAAACATAGCTCAAAGTAAAATTCCAGTTTTTTACCTATTCAAATACCTACTGGAAGACACGTGCAATTGAATACAATATTTTGAATGAGATCTACTTGTATTCTTTTTAGAGAGTCATTTGTTGCTTAACTGGCATTCAAATCATCTGTGAAAGGTCTCTCTCGAATATAATTTACTGTGTCTTTTGAGAATTTATCAAAAGCACACACGTTTACATTTGCATCTGTGTAGGTTAGCTGTTTACACGATTTACTAATACTAGTGTACATTTACTATTCGACTGCACGTGTAGTTCCTTCATTTGTGTGCGTGAACAGGTTTGTACAGGTACAGTTTGCATTAGTATAGGTAGTGTTGCAAGTGTGAGTGTAGTTTAGCGTTCACAATGAAAGTACTCTGGCGGTTGCGCGGATTTAGGTCACCAACATTTCAAAGTTTGATTATAAAGATTGCGAATTGCTATGAATCATCGTCTCATCTATAAGGGCCTATTCTTTTAAAGCAATCATCTTGAAAGTTTGAGAGCCCTTTTCTTTTGTGCATCAATAGTAATTTCAATTGTATAAAATCAATGTGGGCGTTAGGTAATGATATATTTGCATCTAACAATTTTATTATTTGTTCATTAACAAAGAGATAAAATCAATGTAAGTAGCAAGGTGTGGGTTCTTGTAGATAACAAAAATAATAAATTGACTTCAAAGCAAGAATTGAAAACCCACTATTACTATTGTATAGAAATGATTGACAAACTACTACATAGTAATGACAAAGAAACTCTAGTTAGAAATGATATCCAATTTAATACATTGTTAACTCTGATCCAGCTTCATCATGACGTCAGGTAATTGATGTAAATTTCAAGAGTCATTGTCCAATAACAGTCCATATATAGGCTGCCGAAGGTTCACGAGCGTACCCTGAAAATTCGTACTCTGATTTAGCAACAGTCCAACGCACTGCCATAAGTTATATATTATCTGCTGACTCACGTCATGCTAGCCATGCCAATGTGGTGGACAAGCACATCCAGATAAGGCCTGAAGCTATGAGCTTACATGATGAGCAGAAATAGTCTGAAGAAGAAGAAGATCGTGAATTTGATGTTTTCTTATCACTTATGTTAGGATTACAGGAGTTAAACTGTGTATGTCAAATAACTTTAAACAGTCTAGGAGCGGTGTTTTGGCATGTTTTTAATGTTATTCATCTTTATAGCTTGAAATGATCTTCATCTATGGTTTGATTTGATCCACGTATACTTAATTAGACAATAGTTTGCCACGCGGGCCTAGTAAGGGTTAGAAGTCATGGCATAAAAAATGAACTGATTTTAACCAGTCAAAGAGTTTCTTTGAAAAGGCATATAACAAGTAAAAGAAAACTTTAGGAAACGGTTTAAAAAATCGCAGACAAGACAACATATCGACACTAACTATATCATAATAATATTTACGGATTTCTTCTATAAAAATAACTACTTGGTATATTTCACAAATTTTTGGTAAAAAAACAACCTATTACAACAACCTTAAGTAATAATAGAGACCGACATCAAAGAATACAAAAAGAGATTTGCCATTTAGTACAACTGCAGACAGACATGTAGAGCCAAAGTGAAGTCTGATGTCAGTACAGAACAACCACGGAGGAGGCATTAAGATGTAATCAAGTATGTGTTAAACAAGGCAGGCACCATGTGCCAAGAATTAAAGGGCGTCTCTGAAAAGATAAATCAATGCATTTGCATTCCATTTGGAGTTCGAGAGATTTGTCAGGATCGTACAAAGTGGCGATTGAGTATATAAATATAAAAATCAAGCGCTCACGACGTATATCCCCAAAGCGGTTGGCAGAGGTGCTAATACTTCAGAATATCACGTGAAATATATCACCTGGTGTTCAGAGTATAAGTCTTGCCTTACAAATATATGCTCTACTAAATTACAAAAGACCGGCCAACAAAGGCTATATATAAGTGAGGTTTTCTCAGAAAAAACGGAGTTGTGTTTACGAAACTTCTCAAAATAGCCGAATGTAGTCATCGTGAGAACGGCGGTTGTTTCGTCTTTGAGCTATCGATGATGTAATCAAGAAAGTCAAGATTGCTTTGTTCTATATATTTATCTTTTCGTTTATTGATAAACTCGTACTTTTATGTTGCTAAGTGAGGTTATGTGCCTCGTTGCGATAAAACTGTGTATAAAGGTGTGACGAAGTGAGAGTAAATTGATTTTGTAAAACACCAAGAAAATATATTCTGACATATGCCCGATTTCTGAATTGAGAATTCAAGCTGAGAACGACTTAAGTATCGTTTTGTCTCATTCTGTTGTTAAGATTTCAATGCGACAGAACGATACTTAAGTTGTTCTCAGCTGGAATTCTCAATTCAGAAATCGGGCGATAGACAGACATATACAGTCATATATAGACATATAATGTATTTGTAAATTTTTGTAAGGGATAGGTAGATAAGAAATTATCTTGTGCGTATCGTAATAAGCTGATAAATCATTGGTAATTGATGTGATACATGAGCTTATGTTAGAAACTGATCATAGAAAATCCCTTAAGTGGTTGAGGAAATCTTAATTCAGAAAATTGGCATATTTTTGGAATTATATAAGTGAGTATTGATAGATGTTTTTGGATCTTAATATCCCTAATTATCAGAACAGTAAGTTTCCGTATGGTTAATTACTTCTTAGAATATAGATATGCCATTTCATCTAAAATGACTAAGTCGTAGTTAGTTATTTAACAGTGTTTTCTTTTATAAAATCATATGATTTGAATCAGTTTAGTACCTCTTTCTCTGCTCTTATAAAATAAACAACGTATAAAAATAAGTGATCCAAATGCAAACATACATATCCAAAAGCCGCAAGACCCCATAGCTATAGGGGTAGATAGAGAATATTCATCGTCATTTTGTACGATCTTGGAAAATCTCTCGGCCGTCGTTTGCGTACATCAATCTCTTCACACAAGCTTTTTTATTTCAATCCCTTTCTTACAAATCAATAATAAAACATCTCGCACATCTGAAGTTTACAACATCAGAAGACCAAATCAAAACTATAAATCATTACAAAGAGTAAGCTTTTGTTAAGAAACAGTGAGATGTTTTGAAATTTCACTGCGAAGAAACAGGCCAAAGAGACAAGAGTTCGAGTCGAGCCCCCTTTCACATTTGGCGCTGGCGCAAGTCCGTTTCGACACACAGTGCGCCCGCCTCGCTTTCATTTCCACTTGCCTCACAAATTTTCACAATTTCAACTTGCACTAATGAACATGCTCTAACTGGTTCGATATTAACATTAGCGGTACTTTTATTAACCTATCTGTACTCACAGTTATTATAATTATTGTAAGACATTGGGTACAAACTTTTGGAAGTAAATAAAAAAAAATGGTCGATAAAAGGAAAGTTGGTGTTTGGTTTCCAGCTGCATTGCTTCAATATTACATTGAATACCCTTACTCGACTAGTTTGTAGAATAAAATAATATACGAAGATATATAATAGTGCTATTCTAAGCTGATACTGCAAGGTATTAACAACAATGTAGGACTTTTATTAACGCATTCTTAATTCGTAGGGTTATGACAAAAAACATGTCTTAATGAAAAATTGAACTACTTGGTACTATCTGGGGTCTTCGTTAGATCAACAATTTAAGTATAATAGACGTGTGTCGGAGTATTTTTGATCAGAACTAGGATTGAAAATACTTAAGTACATGATTAACATCTGTGACCCTAGATAAAACGTGCAGTTGATGACTTTATCATGTGCTTAAGACTGTTACTTAGCAATCGTGATAGCACTGGGTAGAACACTCGGTTATCGTGCAAACGACTAGTGTTCAAATCCTGGGTCGGGCCTACACCAATTTGTCTTTTCTAAACACATATGTGTGGTTAATTTATCATGGTTGTTAACGGTGAGAGAAAACATCGTGAGGAAACCCATATGGCTGAGTTGTACTTAGTCATGTGACAGTGTATTCGTACAAAACGGCGATAGGCCTGCCCCCTATCACGTGAGTACACTGTCCATGCAAAACGTGGGTACTCCGAACACCAGGTGACAAAGTCACGTGATGTTCAGAAGTATTAGTACCTCTGCCAATCCCTTCGGGGATATTCGGCGTGAACGTTTATGTTATGTTATATGTTATGTTAAGACTGTTGGTATAGTAGTATAGCCTATACTAGATCTAGATTTGTTGCAAGTATTTTAGAAGCGTACATCTTCCCATCTGCAACAAAAACACAAATCTTATATTACCCAACCAAAGATACTTATTAAAAAACGACATCAACCAACAAAATTCTAAACACGAAGCCAAGAAGTCTATACAAAATCTTCCACCATGTTAGCAAGAACATATGTGTAAAAAAATCCTATAGAAAGACCGTCTATCTTTCACTGGGAGACGGCGGGTAACAATGGCAGGCGTTGCGTAAGAGCAGGTAAAGAGCACACGTGTTCTAATGTGACGCATGTGTACGTGTCTTATCCTGGACCTTTCGTTTAATAATATGGAGACAAAATTTGTACAGAAATGAGGAACTGCTTATGTTCTGGTATTTCATTCGCTTCTTTATTTTGGTTAAATTCATACAATAATATGTACGTATGTACCTACATTTAACCTAAATAATAAAACATAACATAACATAAACGTTCACGCCGTTTATCCCCGAAGGGGTTGGCAGAGGTACCAATACTCCTGAACTCACATGGCAAGCGCCATCTAGTTTCCAGAGAAGGTACCCACGTTTTGCTTAGACAGTGTACTCACGTGATAGGGGGCAGGCCTATCGCCGTTTTGTACGAATACACTGTCACATGACTAAGTTCAACTCAGCCATGTGGATTTCCTCACGATGTTTTCCCTCACCGTTAGCAACCATGGTAAATTAACCACACATATGACTTTAGAAAAGACAAATTGGTGTAGGCCCGTCCCAGGATTGGAACTCACGCCCTTCTGTTTTTCGGGCGGGTGTTCTACCCACTGGACTATCATGTCGCTTAGCCTAAATACTCACACTATTAGTTTCCACTGGGGTAGACAGATACTATCGAGTGCCACTTTATACCATCCTGGCATCTGACATCCTGTGAGCTTTGTCTACATTCATCAATCTTTTCATACATGCCATTTTATTAATCATAGTTTCTGCCTGCCCTTTTAGGCACATTCTCCATTTGATTTACATATGTACTCGGTGATCGTCCTCTACTTACATTACTAACCACATTTATTGAGGGAATAGGCATGAATCTTTAAATCTAAGTTTTGAAGATTGGAAACAGTATAATGATTATGAACGTCACAACCACAGCATACCTCTTTATTTCTACATCCAGGGGCTTCACTCGAGCCTATCCTGGATGACTTAATCCAGTATTAGCCTATCACTGTACTACCATGTAGATGGTTGCCAGCTGATAATCAACTGCTACTGTAATTTTGGTTGGGACTTCAGTTACTTCCTAATTCCGAAATTGAGTGATATAACGTGTTAACGTGGTAATGTGTGAAAGTCAATGTGTTGTTTAATAAACGATAGAATAGCTTTAATTACCTGCATCATCAATATGGCGAGCAAGACGAGGTAAATGAAACTTAGTACTCAGAGAACACATATTGTATGTGAAATGTTTGAATAGAGAGGTAATATAAAAATTAAATAACCTATTAGGTAATTCCTGAAATCCCAAGTGTAAATGTTTGAGGTATGTACTTACTCCTTGTAAAACAAATCAGTTAGTTACTTATTTACACTTACGCCCTTTCAAATCAATTTGTCTCCACCCTTTCGAATAAAATAAATTTAATATAATTTAAAAACATTGGTAAATATTGCCTTGTAATATGTATTCGTAATAAGTTAAACCTAACAGAGTAACCACCATTTAAAAAAAGATAACATTTTAAAATCAATCATAAGACAGATGTTATGTTCCTAAGATTTCAAAGTTCCTACCAAATATGTCATACTTTACTAAAAATTTTGCAATAATAAGCATAAGCATAAACGTTCACGCCGAATATCCCCGAAGAGGTTGGCAGAGGTACTAATACTTCTGAACATCACGTGACTTTGTCACCTGGTGTTCAGAGTACCCACGTTTTGCATGGACAGTGTACTCACGTGATAGGGGGCAGGCCTATCGCCGTTTTGTACGAATACACTGTCCCATGACTAAGTACAACTCAGCCATGTGGGTTTCCTCACGATGTTTTCCCTCACTGTTAACAACCATGATAAATTAACCACACATATGTCTATATAAAAGACAAATTGGTGTAGGTCCGGCACAGGATTTGAACACTAGTCGTTTGCACGATAACCGAGTGTTCTACCCACTGGGCTATCATGGTTGTTTTGCAAATCAAACCATACTATCAAATTTGTATAACACGTTAAATATTTCGAATCGAAACATCGTGACCTTCCAATTCAAAAATGTCACGGCGACAAAAAATTAAAGAAAAAAAAGTGAAGGACCTTTTACATTAGTCCCTCCTACCTGGCCGCTTTTATTCGACAGCGAAAGTTATGTGAAAGAGAAAAAAACATTAAAATTTCTTCCCACTCATTCTGTTTTTTTGTTCAAGGAATCCGGATTAGTTTTTGTACCCTCGTTTATTCTTTTTTGATAGAATGAAATGAATGGCAGAATAAAAAATGTCCTTTATATACAAAATCGCAGCATACGCGTGTTGCTTTGAAATTGTTCGGGATTTTATAGTGGCGAAAAAAGTTATTAACTGCTCCGTATCACCTGTATAAATAATGTGCATATAAGCATGAGCTTTATAATTTTGAAAGGGTGAACTGAAAATTTGTTTGGAAATTAAGAAAATCGGTTTCTTAAGCATTCACTGATATGACAATAATAATAGGTTATTCTTAGACAATGAGGGGACATATATGAACCGGACTAATTATTCATAACCTAAACAGTCTTAGTTAATTATTATATTGGAAAGTCTTTTGACTACAATTTATCAATAAAAAAGTATCGCTAATTTGAAACGTCTTTGGAGTCAATTGATAAATATATTTATGCAATTATCCGTTTATGTAAAAAAAAATGAAAAATTGTAGCTTTTGGTTGCTTGAGTACCACCAGAAATGCTTGAATTCTCAAGAGTTCCCAAGACAAAGCATTAGAAATGTTATTTACGAGGGAGAAAGTATAAAAGTTTTTCAGTATAGAATAATTTTCTCTTAAAACATTTGAGGCGTAACGAAGTAAAATGGCGAAAAAACTGTTTCGCATCAGTCATCGCTTTTCTTGCGCATGCGTGAAAGTGACATCACAGCTCTCACTCTTTCACCGATTAGCAAATCATCTTTCAAACCACATATGTTGTCAAAGAAAACAATACCACTCACAAATAAATACATATATTTACGGCCATCAAATTTAAAAAAGGGGTTACCAGAGCTTATGAGCTAGAAACTCCACAGCCACATTTGGAAGTCAATAGGGGAGAAGATGGTAGTAATAAAGTACAGTACGTTGGTGATGGGTCATTCACCGCATCGCCCAAAAATTACTTTAAAAAGCCCCATATCCTTAGTCGCCTCTTACGACACCCGTCGTGGGTAGAAAGGGGTGGTGACATTCTAAGCCGGCACTACATGGCGTATATATAACTCATACATACATTTACTCAGTCCATTAGCTTCCATTGGGGTAAGCACTCCGATCTACTACCGATCGCTACTTTCGTATAAAGTAACGATCGGTAGTAGATCGGCTGACCTCTCAAGCTTCGTCCAAATTCATCAATCTTTTCATACATATTTTATACGACTGCAGACGACACCTACCTTTCTTTCCTTTATTTATACTTTATTTTTTAGTGACACCTACCTTTTTTTTTGGTAACTGATTTATCGGGGCTTAAAGCTGTTGAGTTGTCAAGAGCTTATCATAATTCTTCTCGAACTGCAAAAAAAGTAGGAATCCGAAATAGCAAGAATAAAAGATGTAACTAATGTAAGGGAAGAACAAGAAGTTTGTGTCGGTCGTACAAAGTGGAAATCTATCTCTAGGTCTCTATCTACCCCAATAAAAATAAATGGATTGAGTGAAAGTAAGACAATTGATCTGAGAAGTACAAACATATACTCACGCCATTAGTTCCCATTGAGGTAGGCAGAGACTATCGATTGCCACTTTTTACGATCCTGACAAACCTGTCTAGCTATGTTTACATCCATCAATCTTCTCATACATGCTCTTTTAATCTGAGAAGTCACCTAATAAAATGGACATAAACATACATAACATAACATAAACGTTTACGCCGAATATCCCCGAAGAGGTTGGCAGAGGTACTAATACTTCTGAACATCACGTGACTTTGTCACCCGGTGTTCAGAGTACCCACGTTTTGCATGGACAGTGTACTCACGTGATAAGGGGTAGGCCTATCGCCGTTTTGTACGAATACACACAAAATGGACACACGTTTAAATTTCATTTGTAAAACTAATAATAGTACACAGTGAAATTGTATTCAGTTTTTGCGCGTAGAAAGTAAAAGAGAGTAACGTAACGTAATTTCTTCTAAATATTCTTCGCCTGTCGATTATAAAATTCTTGTAATCGTTTGTTCATCTTTCTCTTTTATACGTCGACAGTTTTGTAGTACTATCTCGTTTTAAAGAAAGTGAACTTACTCACACTCACACTATCAAAGCATTTTTTACGTCATATAAGCTATAGTATAAGCAAAACGTAGAGATGCATTGCTTTTTATAAATCTTTTATAGCTGTGTAGTGTCGGCTTAGAATAGCAATAACCCATTTCTTTCCGTGGGTGTAAGTAAGACGCGACTAAGGGTATTGGGTCTTTTAAGAGATTTTCGGGCGATGCGGTTGGAGACCCAACACCAACAGCCTTTATTTCACCATCGTTTCTCGACGCAACTCGACACAACAAAAGTGGCGATGAATTTCTAATTTCCTAGCTTTGACTACCCCTTCAAGGGATTTATAGCCGTGAGTATATGTATATTGAACAAAATTATTGACCTGGGTAAGTCATTAAGCCCCAAACTAAAAGGAAATCATATCAGTATTTTTTTAGTCCTCGGTGGACAAGAAATAAAGTAAGTATAGGTGGATAACAAGTTGTTTCAACAATACTCGTATTGACAAAATTATTAGGTGTATAAATACAATATATATTTAAAGGTATGTAAATCTTACAAAACTGTAAATATACGACGTGATAGCTCAATTGGCAGAACACCGGTTAATGTGCAAGTGACTAGTGTTCAAATCCCGGGTCGGGCCTACACCAATTTGTCTTTCTAAAGACATATGTGTGGGTAATTTATCATGGTTGTTAACGGTGAGGGAAAACATCGTGAGGAAACCCACATGACTGAGTTGTACTTAGTCATGTGACAGTGTATTCGCACAAAACGGCGATAAACCTGCCCCCTATCACGTGAGTACACTGTCCATGCAAAACGTGGGTACTCTGAACACCAGGTGACAAAGTCACGTGATGTTCAGAAGTATTAGTACCTCTGCCAACCTTTTCTTGGTACTCAAGCAGGTGCCGTTGTTTTTTTATATAAAAATAGGTACCAGCTGGTTTGTCGACACGTCAGCTCCGTCGGGCGGATAAATCACGTAGGAACTACAGTGAAGTTTAGCGGTCAATCCCAAATTTTGTTAATTGTATTCCAACCTTTTAAATTTTATTTCTTGAATTTGTTGATTCTAGTAAGTAATACTTAACTACTAAAAATTTACAAAATTTCGATATACTTGTTTATTTTTTTTAACAAAAAAATAAACAACCCTTCTTGGCGGATAAGCCATACCGCGGTGAACATTCATTCACCATAACCTTCATTAACACATTGATTTGGTTAGCTTAAATAAAATCAGCAATAAACATTTATGTGAAAATTTGACATATACTACATCATTGCGTATCGAAAGTGAGAGTGAAAGATGACGTCAAATAGTTAGTAGTGTAAGAGAGAGACGGAACTATATAAACAGTCAATCAGAGCGGGATAGAAATCGAATCCAGCTAAACTCGAAAAGCAGGTATGCAATGAGATTGTATCGAAACTGCGTTGTCTCTACTTCACACTTTGAAATGAACGGAAAGTTAACAAATTCATATCGATATTGCATTATTAAATACATTCAAGCACTGCATTCCCTTCGAGGTATAACAAATTCAACGCAAAATATCTTATAAGTTACGTTCATTGTATTAATTTAACTAACTTACTTAAACTTACTTATACTCACGCCCATATTCCCATTGGGGTAGGCAGAGACTATCGATCGCCACTTAGTACGATCTTGGCAAACCTCTCTTGCTTCCCTTACATTCATTATTCTTCTCATACATGCTCTTTTATTCTTCTCACTTCGGACCCCCGCCTTTATAAGAACGCTTTCTATCTGATCTAGAAACGTTTTAGGAGGCCATCCTTTACTAACAATCCCATCCACATTGGCTGGCATCTTTATATCTCTTTCGCTACTTTATTTTCATCCATCCTCTCTATGTGCCCAAACCAACTCAACATTCCTTTTTCTATCTTGCATACTACGTCATCTTTCAAACCTACTCGTTCACGGATCACACCATTTCTCACTCTATCACATAGCCTATTATTTAAGTTTGTTATTATATAATTGGATCGGTGCTGGATAACATTGTAAAAGCATCCGCAAAACTTAGTACTATTTAATATTCTTACAGTGTATTTGAGTACAGTGGTGATAGGCTTGTCCGTTATTTATTTTTTATTTATCGTTATCACGTGGGCTGGGCACACTGGCCAGGTAAAATATATATCAAACTCAAAACTTAAACGTTTAAGCTGAATATCACCGAAGGGATTGGCAGTGGTGCTTACACTTCAGAGTTCAGAGAACCCACGTTTAGCTTGGACCGCTTACTCTCGTGATAGAGGGAAGTATAGAGTGGGTTTCTTAACGATATTTTCCCTCACATTTTAACATAACTATGATAAGTAAACCACACACACATATGCCTTTAGGGAACACAAATAAGTGTAGGCCCGACCCGGGATTTGAACTCTCATCACGATAAGCGGGTCTTAAAATGTTTTCACGCCCATTGGATAGATTTTCGATTCATATACTCACGGCTATAAATCCCTAAAAGGGGTAGCCAGAGCTGTGGAATTACAAATTCCTCAGCCACTTTTGGAAAGTTGCATGGGGAAGAGATGGTAAAATAAAGGTTGTTGGTGATGGGTCTCCAACCGCATCGCCCAAAAATCTATATTTTTATAATCTATATTTTCGATTCGTAAGTCTAAAAAAACTTAACGGGTCATTGTAACTCTAAAATGCATTTAAAGCAAACAAATTTGAACAAAAATTTAAGAAAAAAACCATTTCATAACTACCCAGCAAATTAATAAAGCATTGCGAACATTAGGAAAATTTCCTATTAACCTTCTTGTTCCCTTTTAACTAGGCATTCGGTCTATTAACTGTTATAAGACGAACATACTGACCTATATTTCGTACAAAGGCGCCTTGTACGAATGTGAACATACTTGTACACATTAGCACACAGATGCGTCACTCATGAACTAAATTGGTCTAGTCTGAGAAATATTTCGTTGTTATATTGTTGTTACTATGTGTTCATTAGCCATTACCCAAGTGGTATTAGAGGGTTTGCTGTGTAGTGTCGGCTTAGAATAGCACTACCCCATTTCTTCCGGTGGGTGTACGTAAGAGGCGACTAACGGTATTGGGGCTTGTAAGGGATTTTAGGGCGATGCGGTTGGAGACCCATCACCAACAACCTTTACTTTACCATCTTTTCCCCACTCAAGTTTCCAAAAGTGGCTGAGGGATTTCTAATTCCTTAGCTCTGGTTACCCCTTCTCGGGATTTATAGCCGTGAGTATATGTATGTATGTAAGTATTAGAGGGTATTGGGATTATATGATTTTCATTTTGGGCGACTGATGCAGGAATGAAGACATGTGAGAAAAGATTCGTGAATGTGAAAGAAATACGTATGTTTGGTAAAATTAACTGAGTCGATGGTTTCTGAATATCCTATCCCACCAAAAACATTAAATATAAAAAAATGCCAAGTCTCTCGATGCAGTCTTTCCATCGTAAAAAGTTTTGAGATCTCATAGAAGCCAAGTCCTATTCAAAATATTTCGTAGTTATAAATCAACATTTAGTAATTGTATCAATAGTTTTCTTTATATTATAATTATAGTGACTTGGCAATGAGCACAAGAAGAAACAAATAAAACGGCATATTTGGAGGAGTTGAAAGTTACACACACCACACCGCATGCGTAAACATTAATATCACAAAATTAATTTTCTTTTGGTTTATCCGTGTCGTCCCAACCGAATTTCGGCAACGGCAGTCAGTCTTAGTGCACTCTCGATTCATTTACTTTCATAAAGCGATGGCCCGTAAGGTATTCTTAATTATTGTATTGGAGCATGTAGTCGGTAGTGACCATCATGATTCACACATAACAAATAATCTGATCACTGGTCTCGTCGGTAACATTTGCACATAATTCCAGGCAGCAAGCAGCTTTTAATTTGTGCTCATTGCCAAGTCACTATTATTATAATATAAAGAAAACTATTGATACAATTACTAAATGTTGATTTATAACTACGAAATATTTTGAATAGGACTTGGCTTCTATTAGATCTCAAAACTTTTTACGATGGAAAGACTGCATCGAGAGACTTGGCATTTTTTTATATTTAATGTTTTTGGTGGGATCTCATTTATTTTTTGTAAGTGTAGTTCTTTCTTTTACTTTTAGGTGACCTCACAATTTCTTGGACGTCAGCTACTGCTTTGCTTAGAACCCATTCTCTATCTCTATCTCTTTTGTTTCTTCTCTGAGGCTTCGTTACTTCTAAGGTAGACAAGTCTGGGCGATATATACTTCGGAGTCGATTATATTCAGTAAACATAGACTTATAGACTTGCATGTCATCCCAATTCTCCACTACATAATGGACGACAGCACGCCTAATATCGTTTGACGACTGAAAACTCCCATACATGCTGTATGACAACGAATGAAATAAACACGACCCATCTCCAGGAATAGAGATGACTCTATGTGGACAAAGGTCGCCATTTATGTACAATATTTCACGTTCCATTACACTATATTTACAATTACTTCTATAACAATAGGGCTTTAACTTATATATATATATATATATATATGCAAACTAAATAGAACTAAACTAACTAACTAAATAAATATATATAACTTACAAACTATAACTAAACTAAACTAAATAACACGTAAAGTTCTCCGAATATCAATTATCACTACAATATTTTTTAGTTTCGAAATGGGTTTTCATATCAAATGAATATTATCGAATTATTTTGAAGTACTACTTACACTGCGCTTTGTAACGAAACCATAGCGCGATTCAGACAGGTACAACGCCATCTATCGAGCGCGCATACAATATTTATCGCAATACAATGGAGTTGTAGCTTTATTAATTTAATGAACTTTATGTATTAATTTGTATTAATGATAGTCTATGTATTACATTTATTTATATCATTCTTTTCTATTCTATGTATGTATTCATCCAATTGAATAGGTACTTGAACAACAAACAAAGTTAACAGTGCAGTCAAAATCCATACATAATGTTCTTGCCAAACCGCAAATATAAAATTGTTTTCTATGGCATATAATTTTTTAATGTTTTTATAATTTTTCCTTTATATGTGGCTAATGACCTATCTTGGTGCAAAATTTGAAGTTTCTAAGTCTGCTAGAAGTACCTTAGATTTTTGATGATCTGTCAGTGAATCAGTGAGTGACAAAATGGTGTAACTTTGATCGACCGTAACTCCTAAACTATTAATTCCTTTGGCGTGTAATTTCGAACTTAAGCTTGTTCTAATGCCTACTATTATTCACCGAAAACCTAAACTCCTAGCTTTGTCCACGTCGAAGATATAGGGGGGGCGAAACAGCCGCGAACCGCTTCGAGAAAAGATGGTACGGCCGTGCCCGTTTTGCTCGAGACTTGGCAGGGGCACTGCCGTGCCCCCAGATTAAGGTCATAATATCAGTATATGGATTTATTTGTGATGTTCCACCGCAGCCACTTCTTTTAATAAGTGTTAGTTTACACATGGATGATGAGACGATAAAAAAATAACTGGTGAATAGAGTGAATTTTATTATACCATCAGGATAGCTCAGTTTTAATATCATTATATATCAAATACGGGACATAAGCCTACCCCTAGATGATTTTCACAAGTTCTGGTCCTGTGGTGCCGTCATCCATAGGCTTCCTGTGAGGTTCCTAAACCAAGACCACTTTGGGTCACCTTTAGGGAGGCTTACCGACCCGGCTTCTGTCCGTAATTACAAGGATTCTCTTACCAATATAATTTGATTTCTTTCAAAATCGTAATCTATAGCATCACATACATACACACTCACGGCTGTGAATCCTTAGGAGGGCTAGCAGTTTAAGAAAAATAAGAGCTTTAGAAAAAGAAATTCCTCAGCCACTCATGGAAGTTGAGTGGGGAAAAGATAGAGCTAAATAAAAGTCTTTAGAATGTTTGTGTAATTATTTAGATCATGATAACTGGGTCCTACCTCTTTTGATTATAAGCTGATATTTTAGACAACTTGGTTTAGCGCAGAATTGTTTTAATGAAAAGTGTACACTTCTTTTACAATCTTGCTTGTTGCCGCTTCTGTGTGATTAAATGTACACCTTTTCGCGTGGTTTAGGTTTGTATTAAGATTTCCCTGACAAATTCCCACCCGGAAGTTCAAGTCTATCATAACGAAATGATTTGAGCGCACTACTCCATGCTACCGTACCATATTTTTGTTTTTCTATGAAAAATATAAATACAACATCGATTTGAAAATACAACCATATCTCATACTTAAATAACTTAATTTTCCAATTATAAAGAGCAACAAGAGATCCTGTTTTCGATGACTATCAGTAACACAGCGCAAAGGGCCGGGGCATGCGCGAATGTCACTGTAAAACGAGACAATCATGCGAAGTCTGAAATGTCTAATGTCTAAAGCATGTCACAAAACAATGGAACACGGCCTATCATTGTTGGAGTTTTACGCTTGTTAGTAGGGTTGTAGGTTGTATATTTTAGTATTTATTTATTAATACTAGTTTACATATACTCACGGCTATAAATCCCTAGAAGGGGTAGCTAGAGCTGGGGAATTAGAAATTCCTTAGCCACTTTTGGAAAGTTGAGTGGGGAAAAGATGGTAAAATAAAGAATGTTGGTGATGGGTTTCCAACCGAATCGCCCAAAAATCCCTTAATAGCCCCAATACCGTTAGTCGCCTTTTACGTACACCCACCGGAAGAAATGGAGTAGTGCTATTCTAAGCCGACACGACACAACAACTAGATACTAGTTTATTGATAAAAAATAAATAATTACTTAAATAATATGTATTGTACTGTCCTAATTTCTTCTAATTTCTAGTTTGCTACTTTCTTCACGCGAGTGATGTTATAGGCAAACAGCATCTTGCACAGAACAAACGGCGTTCGGGCCTTTTCAGACAACGATTGACTAGTTATTAGACTATTCATATAACATCAAACATATATTTACTCACGGCTATGAATCCCTAGAAGGGGTAAACAGAGCTTCAGAATAAGTCCTCTGCCACTATTGGAACTTGTTTGGGTGTACCGTGATAGCCCAGTGGGTAGAACACTCGGTTATCGTGCAAACGACTAGTGTTCAAATCCTGGGTCGGGCCTACACCAATTTGTCTTTTCTAAAGACATATGTGTGGTTAATTTATCATGGTTGCTAACGGTGAGGGAAAACATCGTGAGGAAACCCACATGGCTGAGTTGTACTTAGTCATGTGACAGTGTATTCGTACAAAACGGCGATAGGCCTGCCCCCTATCACGTGAGTACACTGTCCATGCCAAACGTAGGTACTCTGAACACCAGGTGACAAAGTCACGTGATGTTCAGAAGTATTGGTACCTCTGCCAATCCCTTCGGGAATATTCGGCGTGAACGTTTATGTTATGTTATGTTGGGAATAAGATAGTAAAACAAAGGATTTGGTGATGTGTCTGCGACGGCATGGCCCAAAAATCACTGAAAAGCCTCACTACACTTAGGCGCCTCTTACGAACACTCACGGGAAGAAATGGGGTATTGCTATTCTAACCCAACATGAAACAGTTATCATCATCATCAGCCAATAGGCATCCACTGCTGGACATAGGCCTTCCCCAAAGATCTCCACAACGACGGGTTCAAAGCTGTTAATAATACTTAGGCGTAGCAGAAGTACTTATATTTTTGAACATCACGTGAACATTTATACTCCGGTCGGTTAGTTTTTAGTTTAAGGGAGTCGAAACTATGGTCGCTTTTCAATTACGCTAATACATGTCTAAGTAAAGTCCTCCCATGTCAGTTTCCTGACGATGTTTTCCCTCACCGTTAATAACTCAAAAAACTTAAGACTTCTACGTTCACGACGTACATACATACATACATATACTCACGGCTATAAATCCCTAAAAGGGGTAGCCAGAGCTGAGAAATTAGAAATTTCTCAGCCACTTTTGGAAGTTAAGTGGGGAAAAGATGGTAGAATAAAGGTTGTTGGTGATGGGTCTCCAACCGCATCGCCCAAAAATCCCTTAAAAAGCCCCAATACCGTTAGTCGCCTCTTACGTACACCCACCGGAAGAAATGAGGTAGTACTACACAGCTAGGACACGATGTATGTCCCCGAATTGGCAGAGGTACTAATGCTTCTTAACATCATGTGACATAATTATCACCCGGTGTTCGGAATAGCCACGTTTTGCTTGGACACGATTTTCTAGTTGACATAAACACGTTGATGTAGGTCCGACTCAGGATTTGAACCTACATTTTTCTACATAACATGTTGTTCTTTTCACTTGACCACGACGCCAGTCATCAGGGTTGTTTAAGCAACCTTGATGTATAAAAGCGACACATATTTCCTAGGAAAAGAAACAATGGTCAACGGCTAATACAGAATTCATAAAACCAAATTTTTCTGCGAGTAACATTGTTCTTATCAAAACAACAACCATACTAAACCATAAATTGCTAAACTACAACTTAACTATTTCTATTATCTTGTCCCCTATCAAGTTCCAAATGTGGCTGAGAAGTATACATACATACATATACTCACGACTATAAATCCCTTGAAGGGGTAACCAGAGCTAGGGAATTTGAAATTCCTCAGCCACTTTTGGAAATGATAGTGGGAAAATGATGGTAAAAATAAAGGTTGTTGGTGATGGGTCTCCAACCGCATTGCCCAAAAATCCCATGTAAGCCCCAATATCGTTAGTTGCCTCTTACGTACACCCACCAGAGGAAATGGGGTAGTGCTATTCTAAGCCGACACTACACAGCTGAGAAGTATCTAGCTCTAAAGCTTAAGCTACCCCTTTTTTGGAAATTATAGCCGTGAGTAATTAAAGCCGTATGTAATTAAAACTATCTAGTAGTCAGAAGTATCGAGTGACATCCCTAGTACCCGCTCGGTAATGTCATATCGCGATTCTAAATTCGCATCGAACATACTGCACTTAACGGGCGAGCACCGGGGCAGTGTCACTCACGATTTACGTCCTACCACAGATAATAGTAATACTAGGTCCTATTTAATAACAGTAAATACAGCAATAACGTCTGTTTATAATCGCAAATGATAATAAATACTTATTAGAGACATTGGCAGCTCACTTGACCTTAAAATGACGTAATAAGGTTGTGTGAAATGTGATTGATGTGACAGCTATTGCCTGCTTGATGGTACAGGTGGTCGTTAATCATGTGACATTATTGTTTTAGGTATTCTTGAATTTTTTAAACAATTTTTTTTGTGTATGGAAATGTAAAGAAAAGACAAAAGCCAAGGATAAAATAAATATTTTTCCGGATGACCGTTTTCATATATAAGTTGTATACTGCTGGACGTAGATATTCATAATGATAGAAACTGCGATGCCCTCATCATCCTTTTCAACTTTTTGCGACTATGACCAAGTCAGGGTATAGTTTTACAACCTTGAATGGGGAAAATATAATCCAAAGGAATGATAACGCGTTAAAATTCTAAATATACAATAGCGCGTCTTAAGTCCTATGAAAGCACTTCTGTACTAGTGACGGATACATATTTAGGTATATTCGCATTGAATTTATGTGTTTTTTTACGTAGAAGCAGGAGCGGAAGCAGGCTGTAACCCTCAAAAATTACTGAACCTATTAACATAAAAGACGCATTAGAAGTGTACTTTGAATGTGTCTGGATCAACTCTGCAATTTTAGAAGTAGAGCCAAATAATGGGTAAAAAAAACATACATACATACATATACTCACGGCTATAATTCCCTAGTAGGGGTAGCCAGAGCTAAGGAATCAGGAATTCCTCAGCCACTTTTGGAAAGTTGAGTGGGGAAAAGATGGTATATTAAAGGTTGTTGGTGATGGGTCTCCAACCGCATCGCCCAATGTTCCCTCAAAAGCCCCAATACCGTAAGTCGCCTCTTACGTACACCCACCAGTAGAAACGGGGTAGTGCTAGTCTAAGCCGACACTACACGGCAAAGCCGACACTACACGGCAGGTAAAAAAAACATTACATATTAAGCTGTAACTGGTTTTCTTTTTGCGTATTAGTGGCATATTTGCATGCTATTTAGCTCTCAACAAATATAGGTGCAGTTTTTAAATTAAAAACAGCTTTTCTAGCAAAATTTACATAAATTTAATTAAAAGACTCATTCAAATCAATGAAAAGGAACAGCGTGTAACTTTTTACTAACAGGTTGTTAAAGAATATAAAAACCTCACCTTAGGATACTACTTTCATTAACGTTAAGTAAATAGCAGTTTTAGGTTATTATTAATTTTCATTTTATTTTCTCCCTTATCTACCTACGAAGCTTATCAATCACTATATCTTTAAGGAGGGATAAACAGAGCTTCAAATTGAACTTTGTTTCATTCGCTTCTATAAGATACGATCACAGATAAGATGAAAAACATGATTGAATAAACTAAATATGCCACAAAGGGTCATTAGATATTGTATTTTTAATTATACACATACACATATACTCACGGCTGTAAATCCCTAGAAGGGGCAGCCAGACCTAAGGAATTAGAAATTTCTCATCCACTTTTGGAAATGTGAGTGGGGAAAAGATGTTAAATATAAAGGTTGTTGGTGATGGGTCTCCAACCGCATAGCCCAATAATCCCTTAAAAGCCCCGATACCGTTAGTCGCCTCTTACGTACACCCACCGGAAGAAATGGGGTAGTGCTATTCTAAGGCGTCACTACACAGCATTATAAAATCCATAAATCCCTTAAACATCCAGGTTCCTTAGTGCGGTCACAATAACCCTCATGTAAAAAATGGGAAATAGATATTTTAAGTCAAGTATGAAGACTTTTGTATTAATAAGTCCGAAAGTAGCTATTTTCATAGTTTTTAATAAGGAGAAATGGTCGCTGAAATAGCCGGTAATCTTTTAAGTATCAACGAGAAGGCAGCCTTTGTTACATTTTACTTCTGAACCAATTTCAATTGTGTTTTATCGTTTGAAAACAGCTTTTACATTTATGGTTCATTTCGATTGGAAAAACGGAGCACTAATTTGACAGCCATACATAATATTGTTTACATAATTTGATTAAAAATCCCTGGCTTAGATTAAGCTACTTGTACTTTAATAGGCACGAACAGCCAGGATATGTTTATGTATGGACTAGTCCTTTTAGTTTTGTCATAGCTATTACCTCTGCTAACCCCTTTGGGTATATAAGTCGTGAACGTTTGAGTTTGAGTTGAGTTGAGCTATCCATCTATAAAGCAAACCGTGGGAAAAATAGGCCTGTGCAATTCTTAAATCAAACACCATAGCGAATATCAGAAATATAATTATAATAACCCTAATTATACTCGCTAGTATTTCAAAAGCAATTTTGCTTATTAAATTAATTTACTTAATCAAAACGCCATAGCAATAACTCTCGCTCTTATGTTAAATAAAACTTATTGTACTTCGAACGTTGTCTTAATTGTCCCTAAAGCAATTTTAATAGCAATTCAAATTAGCCTAGATAATCGTATATGTCTTTACCGTTTAGAACACGCTACGCCGACAAAGCTATGCTTCGAATGACATTTATAATGAATTTACATATTGATTTATATTGCACGGATTTCTTGTTCTAGACGAGCATGGAATGAAATCTAAGGATATATTGAATGCCGCCATATACTGATAAATGGTTTATTTATCTTCTTTTTTTTAGTAGACATATTTAGTAACTCTAATACATACATATACATACATATACTCACGGCTATAAATCCCTAAAAGGTAGCCAGAGCTGAGAAATTAGAATTTTCTCAGCCACTTTTGGAAGTTGAGTGGGGAAAAGATGGTAGAATAAAGGTTGTTGGTGATGGGTCTCCAACCGCATCGCCCGAATATCCCTTAAAAGCCCCAATACCGTTAGTCGCCTCTTACGTACACCCACCGGAAGAAATGGGGTAGTGCTATTCTAAGCCGACACTACACAGCTACCTCTAATATTACCTGTATTCAGACTTAATGATTGAATTAGGTCATATTAAACCAAATTTGTATCATTAACCACCCTTTATTTTACAATATTTTCCTCACTCAACTTCCAAAAGTCGCTGACGAATTATATGTTTCTCAAGCTCTAGTTACCCATGGTTTGATTTTGTGTCAGGTCTGAGTAAAAGTGTGAGTAGTAAAAGAACCAGGGTGGTAAAATTAATAGAGAAGAGAATGCTTAATTATTTACGACGACATGATGACGAATAATAGAAATGAAGTGGAAGTGAGATATTTATGGACCATCAATGTAGATATTAACATGAGTAATTTACAGCCACGGAAAGAAAATTCTATTTAAATAGAAAATTTGTTAAAAAAGAACTGATTGCATATATTTATGAAACCAACCAGATATGAGAAAATTACCAAGATCGTCCAAAATCGCCATACATGGTCCCTATCTATCCCAATGGGAAATAGTGGTTTGAGTATTTAGTAACTCTTTGTGCTATTTGCTGGTTCTAAAAAGTTTTGCAATAAAACCATGAAAAGTATAACCAGGTGTAACAACATCTGTTTCTATCAGCCATTAGAAGTATTGGTACGGTGCAATTAGTTAATGTGCCCTTTTGTAAAGGTCGTATTAAAATGAGTTTAATTAAACTTTCTTCCAAATGAGGCGTTTTATTCAATTGATGGACAGATTGATTATGCTATTAAGTACTTTAGGCAGCTTTCGGTTGGAGTTTATACGATTTGGGGTATTTTAATAATAAAATCACCGGCCTAGTGTGAGTCAGACTCGCGCAGTTAGGGTTCCGCACCAATTTCAATTTAAAAGAAAATAAAATTACCTGTATGAAAATTCACAAAAGAAATAGTCCGCTCAACCGCCATTTTGTACACAATTTCGAATTTGTTATCAAAATCTCAATGTTTCACAGCAGAGCAATAGTTTATAGGTAGTGCCTGACTCAGCTCAGAAAAATGTACCATCATAAAGTAATATCTCACTACATACCTTTGGTTTCCATGGGGTAGGTAGAGACTACCGTAACCAATATAATCCTTTGCAGGTATAAAACGTCACACTTCAGACATCTGCCTTTTACATTCCTTATATGACCTCTAGGGTCATCCTGCAAGACAATCGTATAAATTTCCTTAGTACAATATTTCTGCAGCTTTTCAGAATTGTAAAACTATTGTCTACAAGTACGACCTCATAGAATTCTTTACTATACTAATAATGTTATAAGAGAAGTATAGCTGTGTAGTGTCGGCTTAGAATAGCACTACCCCATTTCTTCCGGTGGGTGTACGTAAGAGGCGACTAACGGACTTGGGGCTTTTTAAGGAATTTTTGGGCGATGCGGTTGGAGACCCATCACCAACAACCTTTGTACTACCATCTTTTCCCCACTCAACTTCCAAAAGTGGCTGAGGAATTTATTATTTCTCAGCTCTGGCTACCCCTTTTAGGGATTTATAGCCGTGAGTATATGTATGTATGTAAAAGTATAACTATAAGAATTTTCAGTGAAGCATACTTCCAAAACGATGTTGAAATAAGCTTGCTCCGTTTGCTAATTAATGACCTAAGTTTATTGATTAACTCAGCGCAGCAATAAAAAATATTCTCATCTTTATCCACTCATTACTTTCGAAGTTGCAAGTAAGTACATTCACCGTAATAAAAAGCACATTTAAAGTTTTATATCCTTTGCCAAGAATGCTTTTCAACAGAGACTATGAACTTCAGCAAAAATTAATTCATTTTTGACATGAAATTTTCTTATAAGACATACAGTCATTTATTCACGTCATTTTTGCCTACTGGGCTAGGCAGAGACTAACGATCCCCACTTACTACAATCCTGGCAAAACTCTAGCTTCATTTACATTCATCAATATTTTATACATCATAACATAACATAGCATAACATAAACGTTCTCGCTGAATATCCCCGAAGGAGTTGGCAGAGGTACTAATACTTCTGAACATCACGTGACTTTGTCACCTGGTGTTCAGAGTACCCACGTTTTGCATGGACAGTGTACTCACGTGATAGGGGGCAGGCCTATCGCCGTTTTGTGCGAATACACTGTCACATGACTAAGTACAACTCAGCCATGTGGATTTCCTCACGATGTTTTCCCTCACCGTTAACAACCATGATAAATTAACCACACATATGTCTTTAGAAAAGACAAATTGGTGGAGGCCCGACCCGGGATTTGAACACTAGTCGCTTGCACGTTAACCGGTGTTCTACCCATTGAGCTATCACGTCGTATACATCACTTTTATTTTATTTTAACGTCTTACAATCTTTCCCCCACTCTACTATCTGTTGACTCTGATGTAGTTCTTTAAACTCTGAAATACCATTCCACAATTCCAGCTGTGTAGTTTCGGCTTAGAATAGCACAACCTCATTTTTCCCCCTACGTGTTCGTAAGAGGCAGCTGAGGGTATTGAGGCTTTTAAGTGGTTTTTGGGCGATGCGGTGGAAACCCATTTCAAAAAACCTATCTGTGCCTAACTTATGACCACACAACTTCCAGAAGTGGCTGAGGAATTTCTTATTATATAACTCTAGCTACACTCTCTTGGTATTTTTAGCCGTGAGTATGTATGTACTTTAATTTTTTTTCAATCTTCAGACGCCTACCTTTTTGAACGAATTCTTTATTTGAGTTAAATGTGTCCTTCGTGGTAATAAAAGACTTTTAAGAAAATAGAAATAATATCTGTATCTAAACGATAGACACGAGAAATGCAAATCAAATGACAATTTAATAACGACGTGAATTAGAAAAACTTAACATGACTGAAATACTCTTTAAACGCAGTCAGTTTTCTTTTTTTCTCTGTGTTTACTTAAACGTTACTTTTGACTGTTATGTCATCAATTTAACTATGTTATACTCCAAGCCTAATCTGTGTTTATATAAAATATTTTTACAAGAAATTTTACCCTAGAAAGAATCCTACATCATTACTCTAAGTAGTTGTTAAAGCTTTGCGTTCAGTTTTAATGCTATTTTATTTTCGAGTTGTAAACGAAAGAGTGTATGGCATTGAGTGCAAGGTCTTTGCACTATGAAGGCTGCATTTCTCGCAACAGTAAAGGAAATAGTGAACGATCATTTCTCCGCGAGAAAGAAAAAAAAAGTCGTGAAATCCTTGAGTTAAATGTCAAACTGCACTCGGTGCGATGCTCTTCCCGCGCATTTGCTTCAATGAGAGGAGTCTTTTAGGATTGTTTCTTTCGAATATATAGGTAGTCATTTCTTTGAGCCTAGAGGAAGAGTGACTAGGTTAGATTGAGATTCTTATAAACTAGTTCGTTATGATTTATGTACATTAGCAGTTCATGTTTTGGTATCAAAATATGGTTTAAAATAAATTTAATTTTCTTTAAGTGTATTTTGTTTCTTAAGAAGGATTGATTGATTTCTATTAAAGCATTGGCTAGCCATGAATATGTTTGATATACTAGAAGGTAAATTGAAATAAACAGGTAGGCCTATAAATGAATTATAATTATAATATACTAGGTTGGCATGGGACCGTCGGATGCCAATAAAAGGAGCGAATACTGCGCGCGGCCTAAGGGGGCCTATCGAACAATAAGGGGTATCCTAGCGTATGGCTATCTAATACCGGCTAGCGAATACCGACAAACATACTAAATTTGCCATCGTTACGAAGAGCCCTTCGCTGCATCCACTTGCCAGAATTGTGACAATATTTACCAAATGCAAGGAGAAACAACAAATAAATACACGACCAATGAAAGATTTTATGAAATACTTCAACTACTTCAATACGATTTTCGGCATAATGAGTACAATCAGAACAAATTAATACAAATAGAGACGCAGAAACTGTCATTACTGACTGGAATAGATATAAGTCATGAATTCGAACAAACGTGTTCTAAGTTCCTGTTTGCGTAATTGCTAGGCTTATTGTAGTTTGGAAGTCTGCACTACAATTTGGTGATGCACTACAGCGGATACAAAAGTGGCAAAAACAATATTATCGAGAAACGTCAACGACTGAAGTATATAGTATCTATAATATTAATTTCGTTAAGGAGTATGGTAGACTCAATCAAAACCTCCTTGTCCTTTGCGAAACGATTGAAAAACATTATGAAACGGAACGTTTATGTCATCGGGTGACAGTCAATATGGCGACTAAGATTTGTTTGTCAGCAATCAGCACCATTAAAATTTAGCAAAATACTCGACAATCCGAATTTTGCGGATAGATGTTGTCGACTCAAAATCATTATTTTTTTATGTATTATTATTCAGGTAAGGTTTCGATCGAGTCTACCTATTTGCTTCTAGTCTACCTATATTCTATTTTCACGCGCTGGTATTGTTTACGTAATTTTTCCATATACTAACATTATAATTTTTTAATGGTGATTATTCCTCCGATTTTTATCAAAATTGACATAAACCATCTAGACATAGTCCTTGACAACCATGCAAAATTTCAGGGTTCTGAGTTGAGCCGTTTGGGAGGAGTACGATCACAACGAAATGCAAAAGTCGGGGGTAAATGGAGCTTCGCTCCAATAAATTCTCCCAAAAATTTGCTCGGAGAAAAAAATTAAAATAAATACGGAAAATTAAAACAGTTGTTTTTGCTCTGGTATATTTTGAAAAAAAAAGGCTTAGCACAAAGTGATAAAAGTTTGAAATCGTAAGACTTTCATTCATCTCATAATGAATCTGTTGATAAGCAACCAATATAATTCATTGGTGGGAACATGCGTTTATCGTGCAGAGAGGCATCGGTTCGATTCCCGAGTCTAGCCTTTTTTTTTTTTTTTTGTTTACCGGTGGGGAAATCCTCGTGGATCCCGGTATGTCGGACTCCTACCGACTAAAACTCCACCGGTTCGGTGCTGCTGGCCCTGCGGCCTATGCGGCGCGGCGTCACCATGACTTTGTTTGCCGGGCGGCTGAAGGCCGCCCTGGCGTGGCAAAGGAGTGTGCCTAAGCTAAGTCGGATAGGAAACGAGTCCAGCCTACACCAATGTGTCTCTTTTAAAGTCATATGTGTGGTTAATTTATTTTGGTTATTAATGGTGAGGGAGAACCTCGTTGCAAAACCCACATGACTAAGTTTCACTAGGTCATTTGACAGTGTATACGTACAAAACGACGGCCTGCCTCCTATCCCGTGACTACACTGTCCAATAAAACATGGGTACTCTGAACAGCACGTGACAATGTTATGTGATGTTCAGGAGTATTAGTACCTCTGACAACCCCTTTGGGATATACGCGTTTGGGATATACGTGTGAACGTTTGAGTTTGATTAATGAGCCGTTTAGGAGTAGTTACTGCTTAGAAAAGCATTAACAGATTTCAACACGAGGTTGTCGTAGGACCCCAGGTCACCTAGAGGGTTTTCAGGTCATTATTGGGTTATCCCAGGAGACCTTTTACCAGTCCAAAGTTGGCAGATTTTTTCCTGAGAAGCAAATTCAAAGATATTATGTTAACATTAACATGTTAATATGTTAATACACATGTAAATGACATCTTTTTATTTTAATTTCAGGATAGTTATTTCGGCCAGGTTTGGTTATTACCTTCAGTCAGATGACTTGGAAGATATCTTTGCTTAATTTTTATTAACTGATGTTTGTCCGACAGACTTTCATCATTAAATTTTCCATCTTAGGTTATATTTTATGATATTTGACATAAACGTTCACGCCGTTTTATCCCCGAAGGGGTTGGCAGAGGTACCAATACTCCTGATCTCACATGGCAAGCGCCATCTAGTTTCCAGAGAAGGTACCCACGTTTTGCTTAGACAGTGTACTCACGTGATAGGGGGCAGGCCTATCGCCGTTTTGTACGAATACACTGTCACATGACTAAGTACAACTCAGCCATGTGGGTTTCCTCACGATGTTTTCCCTCACCGTTAGCAACCATGATAAATTAACCACACATATGACTTTGGAAAAGACAAATTGGTGTAGGCCCGTCCCAGGATTGGAACTCACGCCCTTCTGTTTTTCGGGCGGGTGTTCTTACCCACTGAACTATCATGTCACTTATGATATTTGAGTTTCTTGTAAAGTGTAGGTAAAAGAAATATAGACAAAGATTGACTTTAAAATACCTGTATCTTGGTTCGGAGCTAACCAAGTTTAGGACTGTTATTTATTTGACGTCCAAATTAAATACCAAAATGAATGTGACACATTCAAAATAATGCTCATTTAACCATTACATACATACATACATATACTCACGGCTATAGATCCCTAGAAGGGGTAGCCAGAGCTAAGGACTTTCCTCAGCTACTTTTGGAAATTTTAGTGGGGAAAGATGGTAATATAAAGGTTGTTGGTGATGGGTCTCCAACCGCATCGCCCAAAAATCCCTTAAAAGCCCCAATACCGTTAGTTGCCTCTTACGTACGCCCACCGGAAGAAATGGGGTAGTGCTATTCTAAGCCGACACTACACGGCATTTTACCATTACTAAACCTTTTATTGTCATTTAATTTATGTTAATTATGCTGTGAAAAAGTGACGATCAATAATCTCTGCCTATCCCAATAGGAACAAATTGCTTGAGTTCATGTATGTATGTTGGTTATTTTATACTTACACAGAGTGCTTACATACATACATACATATACTCACAACTATAAATCCCTAGAAGAGGTAGCCAGAGCTTTAGAATAAGAAATTCCTCTGCCACTTTTGGAAGTTGAGTGGTGAAAAGATTTTGATATATCATGTATAATATTTCCTGAGTCCTTTTTGAAAATTTATCAATCAACGACCAAATAACTTTTATGCCATATAAACGATAACCGACAAATAATCATCACACCAATTCGTTCACTCATTCAAGTGAGTTTTATTGCCAATTAAATTAACATAGTAAAGTAATGGATACAAAATAATTGTAGTCATTTAAAAGATGTGTTTGATGTTTGGACAGGTGGCTTCGACGGACACCGGGTAGGCTTCCGCCGAGTAATTAGTGCTCGTTGGCGACCATTACCAGTTGTCCAACACTGCCTTCTTGAACAGAAACATAAGGGTGATGTTATGGTGAGAAACGATGGTGAAACGATAGTTTCAGGCGTGTAAGTTTGTCATACATAAGGAAAGTTAAATATGCATAGATATCGATCACTACTTTGTACAATACTTGCAAACTTCTCAAACATTATCTTCATACATTAATCTGCCGTATAGTGTCGGCTTAGAATAACACTACCCTATTTCTTCCGGTGAGTGTACGTAAGAGGCGACTAACGGTATTGGGTTTTTAAGGGATTTTTGGGCAATGCGGTTGGAGACCTATTACCAACAACCTTTATTCCAGCATCTTTTCCCCACACAATTTCCAAAAGTGACTGAGGAATTTCTGATTCTTTAGCTCTGACTACCCCTTCAAGGGATTCATAGCCGTGAGTATATGTATGTATGTATGTACAATAATATTTTCATATGTTCTTAATTCTCTACTGAAAAACAGAGTTTTAGATAAAAAAAACTGTCTCCCGAGCATTAATAATAATACTACTTTTGATTATATTATAAGTATAGTTTGTTTACACATTTTTCAACAAAATGAAATCAATTTTTAAATACTACATTATTTAATATTCAAGGATATTCTGAAGTGTACTAAGGTAGACACAAACTAAATAACATTCCGCTTTCTCTTAGCCACTAAAACCGAACTCAGTCAACACGCAGGTTGTCAAAGTTGTCACTCGGCGCAGCCACCGGATGCGCAACATCTGTAGTTCCGGTCAACACAACAACTAGTTTCATTCTAGTTAACAATTAGATCGATAAAACATAGGAGCCACGTCTTAATTGCTGTATTGATTGGTTGGGAGATGTAATTGGCTAGTTTACTAGTACTTGTGATGGTCTGTTCTGTTTTCGAGTTGATTATGGGGTATTTTATGTAAATAAGTGTCTGTCGTTAGATTAGCCTGGGGATAAACCTTTTAGTGATTGTAAAGGAAATCCTCTTGATAATTGTATAAATAATGAAAAATATTGTGCTAATGGAGTGCATTTATTTTGTATTAAATACAATACATATACTGAAAGAAAAAAGAAAGAAAATCATTGTTATGTCATCATAAGTTTCCATAGGGGTAAAAAGCAATTGTCGTTGCGATTTTGGATGACCGTGGAAAATATATTGCGGTTCATACGCCTTTCTTCTTCACATTTCGAATGATATTATTGACAATATTATAATTAATTTAATTGAACTATGGTCTATGTCCTAACTGAAATGTTTTCATATTATTTACTTTTTATCATCTGTGTTTTGGCCTTTTGTATTTTTTTTATTTGTATTGCTGCAGTGATCCAAGAAAATTTAAATGAATATAAATTACAATGTGTAGTGCCGGCGTAGAATATCGCTCCCCCTTTCTACCCACGGCTGTCGTAAGAGGCGACTAAGGGTTGGAGACCCATCACCAAAAACCTTTATTTTACCATCTTTTCCCCACTCAACTTCCAAAAGTGGCTGAGGGGTTTATAGTTCCTTAGCTCTGGCTACCCTTTCTAGGGAAATATAGCCGTGAGTATATGTATGTATGTATAAATAATTTAATGATATATTATAAATGTTTTATTGTAGCTTTTTCATATTTTGTAAATAATTTTGTATTTTTTTATGTGTTGTAGAATAAGAATTTAGTTATTAAGTATGTTATTGTTGTTGTGCCCCAACGGGGTCTTGTTTGTCCTACATAATGATTTGTTAAGATCTTACCTGTATAACAAGAATGCAAATAAATAAATGAAATGAAACCGAAATGAAACCGAAATCATTCCTAAAAGGCTTCCCGCACTGTCCTTTTGGTTATATAATATTGGTACAATATTTTTTATTAGGTTTATTTTTTTTTTGGTTTTTGCATTTTAAATTAAATAATAAACAGCTGTTTGTATAATTTAAAAATCTATCCAAAAAACAACAACAAAGTGGCAAAAGGGTGTGACTCAGCATGTGTACGTACACGTACACCAGCCCGGCTAGTACGAGCTGGCTGCTTTATCCCACGCGATAACTAGTTTAAACACCGCTCGTACTAGCCGGGCTGATTTTCAATCGATACAGTAAAAGAATAGTTATTAGAACAAGATTTTAAGATTATAAATAATTTGTTTTTCTTTTTCTTATCGTAAATCAATAAATTTTATTAAGCATAAAGTTAACAATGGTACATCGGACTCCCTTTTTAAGTTATAAAACCTGTGTTAGGGGAGACCATGTAAGGGAGATTATGTAAAAAAAGACAGAAAAACTAAGTTTAAGAGGTTTTGGGCATATAGAGAGGAAGGATGATAGTTAAATAGTAAAAGAGATCTATAGAGCCAATATGGAAGGTAATGTTAGTAGAGGGCAACCTCGGAGGACAAATATAGACCAAATCGCGCGTGCGCTCAAAAAAGCTGGTATCAGAAGTATAAAGAGTAAAAGAGCATGTATAAAAAAAATAAAAAAAATAATAATTAAGTTTTCAAAAGTACATAATATTCGTCTTAACCTAGTTATTTATTTAAAGTACAAAATTTAACATTTTCCTGTTCCTGAGCTAGGTAATTTACCTGTATTTCAGGCAACAATAAACAAAAAAGGCTTAAACTATCAGTTTTCATATAATGGTATTGGTAAGTAGTGTATAAATTATTATCAGAATCGATTGTATCTAACTGATTGTATTATGCATGTATGAAATGATTGATGGATGTAAACGAAGCTAGAGTGGTCTGCCAGGATTATACAAAGTGGCGATCGATAGTCTTTGCCTACCCCATTGGAAACTAGTGACGTGAGCATATGTATATATGTATGCATTTTGTATTCTTTTATCATCGAGGATCATCATCATCATCATTTTACAATCGGATTTCATTTGTTTTTGTTATTACTCGTATTGCTTTATTTTGAAGTTCTGGCTGTAAAAGACGGGATATTGGTAATAATTATGTATTTTATTTACTGTAATTGTGTATTTGTTGTCAAAGACTATTATGAGCAGCAAAATTAAGACTTTTTTATCTTTGCGAGATATATAGATCACCAATACTCATGAGTATAAATTCCAAAAATGCGCAGCTATATCTTGAGAACTGTAATGTGTAAAATACTTAGGAAATGTTACAATTATAGAATATAATAGGGCATATAAAAATATATATGTTATACATACATGCATATTTCCACCCCATTAGTGCTTATTGGGGTATATGCAGAGCCTATAGATCGCTATTTACACGATCCTGGCAAACCTATCGAGCTTTGTTTACTTCATACTACATCTTACTTTTCATACCTGCTCATTTATTTTTCATACGCCTTGTAGTGTCGGATTAGAATAGCACTACCCCGATTCCGGTGGGTGTACGTAAGAGGCGACTAACGGTATTGGGGCTTTTAAGGGATTTTTGGGCGATGCGGTTGGAGACCCATCACCAACAACCTTTACTTTACCATCTTTTCCCCACTCAATTTTCCAAAAGTGGCTGAGGAATTTCTAATTCCTTAGCTCTGGCTACCCCTTCTAGGGATTTATAGCCGTGAGTATATGTATGTATTTATGTTATTTTTCATTCTCCGAGCTATGCAAGGCTAGCACGAGCGACCTTTTGACTAGATAACGCGTGGTATAAAACAAGCATCTCTTTCACACTTACATACTATCGTATACTTTCATCTCATTCAAATCGACAGATAATCGATAGAATAACGCTCGTGCTAGGTCTCCCAATGTTTATTTACCTAAAGTCACTAAAGGCCTTTGCATGCTAATTCTTTAAAGCTATCCGTGTTGTCCCGCGTTTCAAATCGCACACTAGCAAATAGCGATCATATTTTCTACAAAAGTGTTTAGCTGTGTCTGAAATGTGTGTCGTCAACGGCGCGTTTACAAAAGCGTAGTGGGCAAAAGCTCCAATGTTTCACATCACTGTACAAGGATCTGAACGTTCAATTTAATCTGACCTACTGGTACCTTTTGCAAAAGAAAGATGCAAGGTCCGTTTATTTTACTAGACAAAGCATTATCCTGAAAGAACCCTCTATGTTTCCATCTCTACTTGTACGAGTACTTTATTATCCAATATATTTAATTGATGAACTGATTTTAAAACAAGAAGCTGATTATCTTTCATCGTTAATAACCAAAGAACCGCTAAATGATGCACATCCAACATAAAACATAGAACTAAATCAGCAATCGAAGGTAATCATCGGTAATTACATTCGCTAAACTGTATAATTCCATTACCAGCGTCGTGACAGGTGCTAAGAGTGTTTCCCACGAAAAAGAAAATAATATGTGTTACCAGATGTTACCTAGTTACCAGTCGGTCCTAGAATGGGTCTAATTAAGGTCGGGGTAGTGATCCAACTAGTTGCGCTTCATCACTAGTGTGGTATAAATATGAGATGATTGGATGTGGCATTTTATTCGAACGACTTTCATTGATATTTTATGAGCCTTTTGGGCGATAAGGCTCTAAATCCATTAGCAGCAACTACTTTTATTAGCTTTATTCCCGACCTTTCATAAGTGGCTAAGTATTGCTCATTTCTTGCTTTTATGTGAATCAACTCACTGAGTACAGAGCTGGCAATTTTAACATCAGTTGACGAAATGTTGATCCGTGTGATTAAAATCTGATATATCGTTAATCTGCCGTGTAGTGCCGGCTTAGAATGTAGAGGCGACTAAGGGTATTGGGGCTTTTTATTGAATTTTTGGGCGATGCGGTTGGAGACCCATCACCAAAAATCTTTATTTTTACCATATTTTCCCCACTCAACTTACAAAAGTGGCTGAGGAATTTATAATTCCTTAGCTCTGGTTACCCCTTCTAGGGAAATTTAGCCGTGAGTATATGTATGTATGTATGTATATATCGTTGCCAAATTTGCAACTATTTACCCTTTTATGGTTATTGCTTAATTAAAAAATTATTGCCTATACGAGAACCACTGTTCTAATCTATACCGATTTATTTTAATTTATCTAATCTTTGATGAACTAAAATGGCACAAATTGCTATGAATTTCAAAATCATTTATCGCCGGTCAAAAAATTATCCACATTATACATTGAATATCACATATCGAAGATTTCACACATCCATGTTAATAACGGTCCAACCGGATGAAGCTTCCAGCTTTCAGGTTGACTTTTTAAAAAAGGAACTCTTTAGTAGTGGAATCCTGTTTGATTGGCGCAGGAGCTAATGAAACTATGAGCGGATATTGGCAATTTTTATTCTTTTATAAATGAATAGTTTATGGGTTTTTCTAGCCAGCCTCCTTTTCAATTGAAAATCTATATTTGAAAACAGGATAATAAAGATTTTTTTTTAGTCCTAAATTAAAAGAATTGCAAAGCTTAACTAGTACTTTTCATAAATCAAAGGTTTTTTAATTTTATTCTTTAACAACTACTATTTACTTGCAAAAGATACTTTTCAAAAATATAATTAATAATATAGCTGTGTAGTATCGGCTTAGAGTAACACTACCCCATTTCTTCCGGTGGGTGTGCTAAGAGGCGACTAACGGTATTGGGGCTTTTAAGGGATTTTAGGAGGTAGGAGACCAATCACCAACAACCCTTATTTCGCCATCTTTTCCCCACGCAACTTCCAAAAGTGGCTGAGGCATTTCTAATTCCCTCTGGGTCTGGCTACCACTTCAAGGGACTTATAGCCGTGAGTATATGTATTGCTGTGTAGTGTCGGCTTAGAATAGCACTACCCCATTTCTTCCGGTGGGTGTACGTAAGAGGTGACTAACGGTATTGGGGCTTTTAAGGGATTTTAGGAGGTAGGAGACCCATCACCAACAACCCTTATTTCGCCATCTTTTCCCCACGCAACTTCCAAAAGTGGCTGAGGAATTTCTAATTCCTTAGCTCTGGCTACCCCTTCTAGGGATTTATAGCCGTGAGTATATATGTTTATGTATGTGTATGTATATATGTAAAAATAATTATCTATGGGTGTTAGAACTTGTGTATGTTTAAATGATTTGAAAGAATTTCTTTAAAAGTATAGTATTTTCGAAGACTTTCACGATTGCACATTATAATTAAAACAACTATTGACTTTCCTTAGAAGGAAATCAAATAATTTATTTCGATACCAAATAACCACTAAAACAACGCATTCAAAAGTTTAGCTTTTTATGATTTTTCAAAACTTTCTTCTACAATTAATTATTTTTTCGTTTAAAAATTATTTAAGTTTGTATATAAGGTTATGTTGTACTGTTAGGTAATGTTCTCTAAAGTGCCTCATCACGATATTAAAATGGTTTGAAAATCATTTTCAGCGAGGTAAAGGAGTTTTTACAGATTCATCATCATTATCAGCCCACACTCGTCCACTGCTGGACATAGGCATCTCCCATGACGCGCCACTTCTTCCTATCCTCGGCCAGCCTCATCCAACCACTCCCGGCCACCTGCTTTAGGTCGTCGGTCCAGCGGGCTGGAGGGCGCCCCACACTGCGTCTGCCAGTGCGTGGTCTCCACTCAAGAACTCGTCTTCCCCAGCGGTTATCGGTTCTTCGGCTGATGTGACCAGCCCACTGCCACTTCAACTTGCTGATCCAATGAGCTACGTCGGCCACTTTATTTCAGATTACCATCTTTTAAAGTAGGTTTAGGGCTATAGATATGATTTGGAAAAAGGTATTTCTTTTGATTAATTAAATTCACTAATTTCAGTTAATTACACAAATGCAAAGAATATTCGGCATATATTCGGTACCCGGCCTATTTGGCAATTTCCAACTATTTGGAATTCGGCCGAGTATTAAGTTTTATTATAATAAAAATAATAGTTGTTAAGTTTTTCTTATGAAACTTTATTTATATATGTTACGGCTAATAGCCGAAGTGCGGCTGCACCTAGTTTTAGCCGGCTAAACCTAGGTGCAGCCGAACTTCGGCTATTAGCCGTAACATATATAAACTTTATTTATTGTCGTGTAGTGCCGGCTTAGAATGTCCCTACCTTTTTCTACCCACGGGTGTCGTAAGAGGCGACTACGGGTATTGGGGCTTATAATTGGATTTCTGTGCGATGCGGTTGGAGACCCATCACCAAAAACCTTTATTTACCGCTTTTGCACACTTCCAAACGTGGCTGAGGAATTAATAATTCTTTGGCTCTGGCTACCCCTTCTAGGGAATTATAGCTGTAAGTATATTTATGAATTTATGTCTATTTATATGCAAACGTGATAGCTCAGTGCAGACGAGAGGGGGTTCAAATCCCGGGTCGGGCCTACACCAATTTGTCTTTTCATAAGTAACATGTGTGATTAATTCATTAAGGTTGTTTAACGGTGAGGACAAACATCGCTAGGAAACCGCTGTAACATTATATTCGTACAAAACGGCGATAGGCCTGCCCCCTATCACATGAGTACACTGTCCAATCAAAACGAGGGTACTCTGAACACTAGGTGACAATGTCGCGTGATGTTCAGAAGCATTGGCTCCTCTGCTTAATCCTTCGGGGATATTCGGCGTGAACGTTTGAGTTTTTTGAGTTGAGAATTTATTTATTTAAGAACGATGTTCAGGAAGATTTTCTTGTAAAGTTCTCTCATTCTCAGTAAATGGTGTTTCAATGAGAAATCATATTATTGGTATTAATAATGCATATTGAAAGCTTTTAAATAACATTGTAATTCGACCTGGCATTGTTAACATAATAAAATTAATATTTGATGCTAATGCAAATAGTCATTGATACGTTTGCTAATCAATGCGTGCAAATAACATTGTTTTATGCAAATGGGCTCACGACAGTTAATTTAATAGAACAAAATGGCGGCCGACCAAGATCAAGGTATGAGCGCTCTCACGATGCCCGCACACCTGTGTCCTGTGCAAATCATTGTGCATTTACGTTGCGCGACGGATGGATTGTGGTGCGAGACTTTTAAGGAACTTAAAACTGCTAATATAATCTTGGTTATCGTTTAGAATATTTTTTAAGAAATAGGTCTTGTATTTTCTTGCAATGTGTTCAAGTTTTGACTACGCGTTGTTAGGTACTGAACAGTTTTTAAGTATAGACTTGAATAAAATGAAAAAAAAAGAATGGAAATCGTAAATACCATCTTTCATTATCATCATCAAGAAATTCACTTTACTACCAATCTTAAAATTATGGTTTTAAAATTTATTGGCTTAAATTTATTAAAATATTGTAATATAACACAATATAAGTTAATTAGGTAAAAGTTTTAGTTTTTTTAACAAAATAATAATAATGACTTGATGTGTTTTTTTTTCAATAAAAATGAGGCCTTAATTCCAAATTTCAATGCTTAAAATAATAATATATATATACAATGAAAATATAAACTGTGTATGAATGTATGCACCTGCGCAACAAATTTTATTTTGAGTAGCTAGTCTAGTCGCACTCTTTCTCAGCGTGCGTCCATAACCAAACCGAGAGAAAAAGTTGCATACAAAAAAAATGAAAAAGTGCCTAGTCTAGGCACCTTTTATAACGGTACCTTTCCTTAACAAGTACTCTTACGAGTATGTAAACGGAAAAAATCTAGAATCAGCCTGTATCATTAAGCTCTTGACCGGATGTCGCCAACAGTACTTTTATTACTTGCATCTTATTTTATTTATTGCTATTTACTGCGGACGGCCATTAACTAGGTTTTACTGTTATCTGCAATGAAATCTTTGTACTTGGTTTTAATTAACAAGGTTGTGGTTATGTGATGTTGAAATCATTCTGTGAGAAGATATGGTACATAGTTTTTTTGAGTTATTGTTTTTTTTATTGATGCATAAGGTGTTATAAATCGTAGGGCACTGGGTGCAAAGCAAGCAAAAAAAGTGTCACATAAGCGTTTAGTTTAGGACGGTGCAAGAAATCTAAAACTTATTAAGTTTAGGTTATTTTACTTGATGCTACGATATGTATTACGTACGTTTGTTTCACTTTTCTGATAATTTAAAAATTTGTTTATTGTCACATAAATAATTTAATCATTCAACTCAATTTATAAAACTATGTAGTTTTGTATCAATGTATAATATATGTAAATCGACTTTGTAGAATACCATTTCTTTTATACAAATAGTTGGACCACCGTTATCGTTTTTTTTTTAAATAACAGTCTTTTGAGCCGTTCTCAAAGAGTTTTGCTTACACTGTGTAATAAGAATACTTTGTATGATTTAATGCCGGCTTGCTGTTTAGTGCCGGCTTAGAATAGCACTACCCCATTTCTTCCGGTGGGTGTACGTAAGAGGCGACTAACGGTATTGGGGCTTTTAGGGATTTTTGGGCGATGCGGTTGGAGACACATCACTAAAACGTGATGGGTCTCCAACCGCATTTTTACCATCTTTTCCCCACTCAACTTCCAAAAGTGGCTGAGGAATTTACAATTCCTTAGCTCTGGCTACTCCTTCTAGGGAAATATAGCCGTGAGTATATGTATGTATGTATGTAGAATGTCAATATCCTTTTCTACCCACGGGTGTCGTAAGAGTCTACCAAAGGTTTGGGGCATTTTCAAGTGGTTTTTGGGCGATGTTGTTGGAAACCCATCACCAACAATACTTTTTTACTACCATCTTGTCCCCTATCAACTTCCAAATGTGGCTGAGGAGTTTCTATCTCTGAAGCTCTGTCTACCCCTTTTTAGAATTTATGTATGTATGTGAGTATCTAGCTCTGAAGAGTATCTAGCTCTGAAGCTCTGTCTACCCCTTTTTAGGATTTATGTATGTATGTAAGATTTTATTACTGAATGGCAGTTTAATTACAATGATTAATTAAATTATTTTCACTTAACTAATCCTCAATCGATTATGTAATGAAGTATGGTTGATAAAAAATCATAATATTCGCAGGAAACAAGTAATATTAGATAAATTATTATACCTATTATCACACATGCTAATATTATAATTAGGGATGTGAAAATTAAGATTCGGCAATTATTTATACATAACAATTCGTCAGTTGTAAAATAGTTTGTTGAAAACGTTCTTATTTAAAAAAAGTGCTGGTTGGTTAATAGTTTATAGAAATAAGTTAGCTCCAAAGACAAGAAGTGAATAAGAGCCTATTTTTTTTAACTTTTCTAAAGTCATAAAAGTAAAGTAAACGCAGAAGAGATATGGTCTAACATTTTAATATAATTTAAATATATATATATATATATATAAAAATCATTTTACTGCACGTCATATTACTATAGGTATGTTAACACATAGCACTTGAATAATATTGTTAGTAAATAGTTATAAACAAAATATTTGTACCACAATAAGCAACAAAAAGTATTATGATTTATAATTCATACAAAACACTTAGTAAAAATCACTGAAATCTGTTGATTATTGGCTGGATATAAGAGGCATACATACATACATACATATACTCGCGGGCTGTAAATCCCTAGAAGGGGTAGCCAACTAAAAGTTCCTCAGCCACTTTTGGAAAGTTGAGTGGAAAAAGATGGTAAGATGAAGGTTGTCGGTGATGGGTCTCTAAATGCAAATAAGAGGCATCTGGAAAACAAAATGAAAGCAATGTTACGCAAAATCTAGCACAAGGATCCAAATTCTCCCAAACTATAACATTCATTTAAAGCACTCCTGTAAAAAGCTACAATCCCTTAATCAAGCAGACACATCTAATTATTCAGCGCTGGATGTGCTAACTCTGACAACAACACAATCACAAAGAACTATCATCAGTCGTCTAGTAATAGCGTTGCAATCATAATTAGCGCTGACCTTGGCGCTCGATTTCTACGATAGTAAAAACATGGCAAAACAAAGAATTGAATTAATTACATGCAAATGTGTTAGTACAATGAGATTGAGTGTTTCCGGGCGTAAATTGAAAGTACGGGAGATGATTTGATGCGGTTTGCTGTGAGAAGTGGGGTTGGTCTGAAAAGATATCATGAAATAAAAGCTATTTCAGAACGCTACATTATTAAACTCTTTATCGTAGATCAAAAATTCACATCCAACCAAATATTACAAAAAAAGATAGTGGACGGACGGACTTTTTACTAATAATACCCCTTCTTTTGCAATCTGCTAGCCGGGAGCAATAGGCTCCTCTGTTCTCGGAGGCCTATAGTTCCTACTAAAGTCCCAAAATAAAAATATAGAAAATAAAGACTAGTTTAGAACCCGCAAAAAATTAAAAGTGAGGAATTTTTTGATGCGAGCAATTCGAGATGAATCAAAATATTCTTAATAGAGAATCAATATAGGACCTTTGAAATGGCAAACAAAAAATACTACGCTATTCGATTAACGGTTATTTAAGTGAACTGAGTAATAAGATCTTTTCGGCCCTGACATATGGAACCATTTTTAAAATAATATTTAATTTATAACAAACATTTTCTACTACAAAAACTACCGCGGCATCAGTTTACTCAGCATTGTTGGTAAATTGTATGCTAAGGTACTGATTGAAAGAGTGATGAATGAAACTGATGAGAAAATATGGGATGTGCAAGCGGGATTTAGGAAAGGAATGGGATGTATGGATCAAATCTTCTCTCTAAGGAGCATCACCGAAAAGTTCTTAGCTAAGAACCAAAAGGTGTATTGCTCCTTCATTGATTTAGAGAAGGCGTATGATAGGGTGGTAAGAAAGTGTTTATGGGAGGTGTTATCCAAGTTCGGTTTGGGGAGTCAACTTATACGTGCATTGGTATCACTCTATGAGGATTCTAGTGCATGTGTAAGAGTAAACGGGGAAAACACTGACTGGTTCGGAATCTCTAGGGGTGTCCGACAGGGATGTGTTGCTTCTCCGTGGCTCTTCAATTTGTTCATGGATGACTGTTTGACAGAGTTGCGTGAAAGTGATTATGGACTAAGAATGGGTGGATTCATCATTAAATGCCTCTTGTATGCTGACGATCAAGTGCTACTTGCATCATCGGCAGAAGAGTTGCAAGAGATGATGAATATTGCATGTGAGTCTTTTGTAAGAAAGGGAATGAGGGTGAATGTGGATAAGACCAAAACGATGGTTTTTGAGAGACAGGAAGATGTGACAGAATGCGTGATTGCGATTGATGGTAAGGATGTGGAACAGGTGAAGGAGTTTGTATATCTGGGAAGTGTGTTTACAAGGGATGGAAAATGTGATGAAGACATTGAAAGAAGAGTGAAAAAGGGTAATGCGGTAAATGGAGCAATGAATAGCCTAATGATCAGTCAATCGGTGTCTGAAAAGGCCCGAATGGCTGTGCATGATGCTGTTCTTGTTCCTACGCTTATGTATGGAAGCGAATGTTGGGTGTGGCAGAAGAAGCATGAGAGCAGAGTGAATGCAGTAGAGATGAGGTCCCTCAGAAAAAATTTGTAATGTTAGATTGTGTGACCGAGTGAGAAATAGTGTTATTCGTGAAAAGTGTGGTGTGAAAGATGATATTGTAAGAAAGATAGAAAAAGGAATGTTGAGATGGTTTGGGCACATAGAGAGGATGGATGATAGAAAATTGGTAAAAGGGATCTATAGAGCTAGTGTGGATGGTAATGTTAGTAGAGGACGACCACGGAGAACACACTTGGACCAAATTGAGAGTGTGCTCAAAAAGGCTGGCGTCCGAAGTATGAAGAATAAAAGAGCATGTATGAAAAGATTGATGGATGTAAACGAAGCTAGAGAGGTTTGTCAGGATCGTGCGAAGTGGCGATCGATAGTCTCTGCCTACCCCAATGGGAATTAATGGCGTGAGTATATGTATGTAGTATATGTATTTTCTAATAAACAATTATGATTCATGAGGAACAATATTTAGGTTTAGTTATGTTTTGATTTTATGGTATGGGGGTTACTTTATGGTTATAGAAACTCTTCATTTTTTTTTTAATTAATATATATTTCTTTTTGTAGCTGATGTATATAACTAAGTAGATTTTAATTTAATGCCTTTTGTCTTCTGTATATAATATATATGTGTTTTAACTAACTATAACATCAAATAAATGTTTTGATTATTCTTAAAAGTCCCCTTTATTTTATCTTAGTTGAAAATCTAACTGAAAAATAAGATACTTTAAAGACAATAATATCCTCCAATAGATAAGTTTCCATAGCAGCTGTAGCATTATCTTTTCCAAATTAGAAGTATCTATTAGCCTAACATGTAAATCAATAGAAACATGACTTAATTATCATCTCGTTAATAGTTGTACATAAATTTGACATGCGGAAATGTCAAGTAGAATTCAATGTTATAATGTTACATAGTAACCTTGCTCACACAATGAGAAAGATCGCGGCATGAAATGTTTAGGTGGCAGTTTTAATTATATGCTTAATGAAATCAGCACCTATGTTTCTTAGAATATAAATACACGGCCATGAATCCCTAAAAGAGGTAGCCAGAGCTTCAGAGCTAGAAACTCTTCAGCCACATTGGGAAGTTGATAGGGGAGAAGAGGTTGAAATAAAGCATCGTTCCAGATCCAACCGCACCCCCCAAAAACTCCCATACCATAAGCCACCTTTTACAACACCCGTGGGTAGAAAAGGGTAGTGACATTCTAAGCCGGCACTACGCGGCAATAGGATATATACTGGTACGCTTATCAAGTTTGAAAAAAAACCTATGGAAAATTTTCTGGCTTAATTAGACTTAGTCACATGACAATCCGACTCGGCACACACTCGACACAGACAATCTCGGTTTCAATTAGCAATAGTCTTCTCCCGAAATACAGTAATTTTATTTAGCTTACTTCACTAGTTCCTTTATAAAATCTAGGTGAAAGTTTTTAATGCTTAAAAGTAAATAAGCTCAATGTAACAAAATGTTGCTCGATATTAAGAAAAAAATAAATCTCTGGTACACTTTTTATAGTATTTAATACCCGACCACAAGATCCCGGACGTAGAATATTCTACCAACATTTTTTTCAGAGCGGCCCACAATGTAACTCCGTGCAAATATAACTTAATTACTTTTAAGTGCTGACGTGCAAATCATTGCGTGTCAATACTGAGGAACTTTCCTATAACAACCCGACGGACCTTAAGTGTTGTGTAAACGTATTGAAAATATTCTAATTATGTGATTCTGTAGACAAAGAAGTGATTTATTGCTAATTGGGTTGCGTTAGTCTTTTACTAGTGATGCAAAACTATCCAGTAATTATTAGAACATTGTTTGTTTATCTGCTAAGCTGCTAAGCTGCTATAAGCTGTGTAGTGTCGGCTTAGAATAGCACTACCCCATGTCTTCCGGTGGGTGTACGTAAGAGGCGACTAACGGTATTGGGACATTTTAAGGGATTTTTGGGCGATGCGGTTGGAGACCCATCACCAACAACCTTTATTTTTACCACCCTTTTCCCACGCAACTTCCAAAAGTGGCTGAGGGATTTCTAATTCCTTAGCTCTGGCTACCCCTTCTACGGATTTATAGCCGTGAGTATATGTATGTGTTTGTTTATCATTCAAATATTATACTAAAAAAGGGTGATTTGAAAGTAGCATAAGCAATTGCACAATGCGATGAAATCTATGACTAAAGTTCGACTCACGCACGCACCTTTATCGCCTAAAAATATTGAAAAGAAATCATCTTTGGCTGCGTTGTTATTAGTCGTGTGAAATTGTATGCACAAAAATGCCAAAGGAGTTCAATATAATAAAAAAAACGTAGTCAGAGAGTCAGACAATAAAATAGTTTCTTTATAAATTCTTTTCTTAGTTCTGCTTATTTTGTATACTTTTTTAGTGTTATTTTTGTGTATAATTTTAATTTGGAAATCAATGTAAATATCGAGAAAGGCCACCCGCAATACAGGTTTTACCTAGTGCAGGGGCCATTGAAAAAATCACTTTGTAAATCAAAATGCGCAATAAACAATTTATTTATTATTATTTATTAAGATATCATTTGGTGTTTGGAATATATACTATTTCTGCTATCACTTTGGGAACAAACGCAATTTTGACCAAGTTCAGGTCAAAAAAACAGGTTCATCAGAAAATAAAATGTCTGGCAAAAATCAATTCAACTATTGTTATAAATTCTTGGGTTTTTCTCTGTTTTTATTTTTATTTTATTTTATAACTTTATGGGGTGAGCATGAACCAAGATCAATAATTTTACGAAGTCCTAACCAACTTTTGTTCTTGTTAACAGCCTTCAATAGTTTCGATAAAGTTAAATGTTCATAGATTTCTAATATTCAGCTGTTTGTTTTCCGGTCACTTGCTTTAAAAATAGGGTTGTTTTCAAAATTTTAATACGTTTGAGAATTATATTTTTGTCGTTATATTTACAATAGATTGATACGTCAACACAATTCATTTAATGCTTATCGTATCTAAATAATTTAAATAAATCCAGAAATTTGTGCAAGACATGCGTCTTATATGTTTAATATGTTAAAAACATTTTTATAAAACTACGTATACGTATACTCACAACTGTGAACACCTAGAAGGGGTAGCCAGAGCTAAGGAATTAGAAATTTCTCTGCCACTTTTGGAAATGTGAGTGAGGAAAAGATGGTAAAAATAAAAGTTGTTGGTGATGGGTCTCCAACGGCATCATCCAAAAATCCTTTAAAAGCCCCAATACCGTTAGTCGCCTCTTACGTACACCCACCGGAAGAAATGGGGTAGTGCTATTCTATGCCGACAGTACACAGCATTTAAACTAACTTAAATATTAATAACTGACTATAATAGTGCGTTACATAAGATCTTAGCATTCTATTGAATACAATAAGCGCAACGATTGGTCCAAACGGTTCTCCGTTCTACTCGTATTAGATGGTTTAAGGTTCATGTTTCCACCAGACCTTGAGAGTCAGCGGTTTTCACATCATCAGCAAATTGTTATCAACTACTTATATACTGAGTAACCTTAATAATAGGTGTTTTATGTATAAATGGGTTTTGTCGCGGATTTGCTTGTATTAATGTACATGTGTAATTTTTAATAAAAAAATATTGTATGAAATAATTTTGCAATTACATAATATAAAATAATACAATATTAATCTAATATTCAATTTATCGATACAGAAAAATAATAATTGTTCGTACAAACATTCAAAGCACTACAATACGTCAACACTATAGGTTAATTTGACCGTTTCTTCCCGTAGGTGTATGTAAGAGGCGACAAAGGGTATTAGGGCTTATTGGAGGGCGATGCGGTTGTTAGTTGGTTGTAGATGTGGAGGCCCATCACCAACGATACTTTAACAACTTCCAAATGTAGCTGAGGAGTTTCTAGCATTGTAGTTCTGGCTACCCCTTTTTGGGATTTGTGGCCGGGAGTATATGTATGTATGTATATTTTTAATACAAAAGAAAAAATATTTGATTTAACAAACAAATAACAAACGAACTTTGATGTTGCATATAGTGTGAGAATATTGCACCAAATTAAGTCCAAGGTGTCGGGTCGAGCTAAGGCTGTGGTTAATAACGTTTTCATAAACCTAATAACATTACACCATTATTTAGGCTCTTATTGCACAGATAATTGCAACTTGGGATGAGAACGTCAAGTAGATAAAATTTTAGAGATAATAAAATAATAGTGATAAGAGAAAATAATGTTTTTTGTGCAATTTTAACACAGCTAAGTACCTACTGATATATTTGTAGTGTTGACAATGATTGTATTTATTTTAAAGTAATTTCTTAACGTGAATTCTAATTCTATTCTAATGTTATCATAATTGTTTACTTATTAAAACTGTACGAGTATTAATCTTTTATTAGCAAGATAAATACATACATATACTCACGCCGTTAATTCCCATTGGGGTAGGCAGAGACTATCGATCGCCACTTCATACGATCCTGACAAACCTCTCTAGCTGTGTCTACATCCATAAATCTTTTCATACATGCTCTTTTATTCTTCATTCTTCGGACGCCTGCCTTTTTGAGCACACTCTTAATTTGGTCCAAGTGTGTCCTCCGTGGCCACCCTCCACTAGCCTTACCTTCCACATTAGCTCTATAGATACCTTTTACCAATTTTCTATCATCCATCCTCTCGATGTGCCCAAACCTCTCATTCTCTTTCTATCTTACTTACAATATCATCTTTTACACCACAACTTTCATGAATCAAGTCATTCCTCGCACGACCATATAACCTTAGTGAGATAACGTTAATGCAAAGTAATGAAAATGTATATTGCTTTGAAATGAAAGTAAATGCGAACACTTTATTTAATTTGTCAAGCAACAAATATATTATATTATAGAAAAACTAAGTGCAAATCTATACTAATATTATAAAGAGGAAAGGTTTGATTTTTTGTTTGTTTGTTTGAATTGAATAGGCTCCAAAACTAATGGACGGATTTGAAAAATTCTTTCACTGTTTTGATGCTACACTATTCCCGAGTGACATAGGCTATATTTCAATTACAAAAAAATTAGGGATCCTTACGTAAACTTCAAAAATGTAACCCAAGGTGTTAAAGAAATACCAAAAAAAAACCTTACATCGCGTGCGCTGCGAAAACTATTGACAATAGAATAAAATTATATACTACAATTTTATAGAACACATCATTATCTAAAAAAATGCTATAATAGTTAGAGACAGCATGTCTCTAACTATTATAGTTATCTCACAACAAGCGTCATTATATAAAATTATTTAAAAATTAAATTAAAATCCTGCTTTAGAAAAGGCTCTTTATTTGTACTTATCTACTCCTTATAAAAAAACGTATATATTATTTCAGACTACTTCAATCACCTTATATTACTTTTTGAATTATTCGTTTCAAACATTCCATTCGAAAGTTATCTCGAATTAAAAAAATAGATAAAACTCCGCTCGATTAGCTATGCATAGTAAGTTGTTGCAGGCGTCACATAGGGGTACGGGAGGCTGCTTATCAAAGAGTTAAAGCAAAATTTAATTGTAGCGACTATTATCACTGGCCCAGCAGCCGGTCAATTAGCTCATATACCGAGGATACCGATGATCCCAACAGATCTGCCAATTCCATTTAAACGGCTACAATTTCCGGTTAAAACATCTTTTGCTTTAACAATTAATAAGTCCCAAGGCCAAACCTTCAAATTAGTAGGGATTGACCTGCGAAAGAATTGTTTTACTCACGGTCAACTGTACGTTGGCCTGTCGCGGGTGGGAGCTCCTGAACATCAATTTATTTTGCTGCCCCAAAATACAACAACGTCAAATATTGTTTACTGGGAAGCTCTAACTCTATAAATTTAATGGCTTTTGATGTAATTACTCATTATGGAAAATAAAAAAAATATATCTAAATATAAATACAAAAAATACACATATACTCACGGCTATAAATCCCTAGAAGGGGTAGCCAGAGCTAAGGAATCTGAAATTCCTCAGCCACTTTTGGAAGTTGTGTGGGGAAAAGATGGTGAAATAAAGGTTGTTGGTGATGGGTCACCAACCGCATCGCCCAAAAATCCCTCAAAAGCCCCAAAACCGTTAGTCGCCTCTTACGTACACCCACCGGAAGAAATGGGGTAGTGCTATTCTAAGCCGACACTACACGCCAAAAAAATATAACATAGCTTAAAACTTAAAAAAAATATATTAAAATAATAATACATGTAATAAAATAAAAAATAAAATGTTAATGATAATTTATGCCCGAGCGAAGCCGGGACGTGCTGCTAGTCGTTTATATTTGTAAGTATAAAACAAACTAGTGGGTAACCCTGGCTCAACTACGTCGCGTCCAATAAAATGAGTTTATTTTGAAATTTTCCGACCAATCACAGCGCAGCTCATTTGAATTTCTAGTGAATTTTTCTGATTGGCCATCTCTGATCGACTAAAGTTTGCGCGCGCTTATGACACTCAAGTAAAGTCTATGGGCCAAAATCGAAACTTTGAAATTCTGTAACAATTAACTTAATCCAATTACATCAGATGTCTGAATTTTGTGCACACGACGGCCGCGAACTGTACAAAACGATACCTGAACCAAATTTCTAGCTTAACTCATCGCGTCACAGGCTTCCGGGCAAGAAAGAGGCTTACAGAAATAATATATAAAGATTAATAAACCAAATTGTATCCTATAGTGTTATTATGCATATTAAAATAGCAAATCATAATTTGCTTTATCTAACGTGCGAGGTAGATATCTTTTAGTACCAACTAACCATGCTCTTCTATTCTGAACACTTCAGAAGACTCAACCGTTCACGCCGTACATAATTGTTTCACAAATTTACGATCATCTATTCCTCTATGTTCCTAAAACATAATATAGACCCTTGTTAACAAATGTTAAATAGCTCAAAAGATGCATAGTATTTTACAGTTTGATTGACAGACATGCAATATCTGCACAGTAGCTCTGCCCGAATTTAAAACAGTAACTATAAAACATATTTTACATACATACATACATATACATATACTCACGGCTATAAATCCCTAGATGGGGTAGCCAGAACTAAGGAATTAGAAATTCCTCAGCCACTTTTGGAAAGTAATGTGGCGAAAAGATGGTAAAATAAAGGTTGTTGGTGATGGGTCTCCAACCTCATCGCCCAAAAATCCCTTAAAAAGGCCCAATACCGTTAGTCGCCTTTTACGTACACCCACCGGAAGAAATGGGGTAGTGCTATTCTAAGTCGACACTACAAAGCATATTTATTAAAACAAAGTAATGTGAGAAAATCAAAAAGGTATAAGAATACTTTTCCAATTCTCCGAAAAACTTTGAATCGAAATGTGAACACCTAAAAATGTCTGAAGTGAAATAATTCAAATTGGCTCAAACCTGACCATATAAGTAATATGAAACAAATATACATTTTTATTCGAATCACTTTGATATTATGTATATTTTGATCGCCATGACAAAATCCAACATCACAATATAATCTACAATGCGAGTATAATTTAGTATTAATGTAAAAACATTAACTATATCTATAGTTTTATCTGCTGTGTAGTGTCGGCTTAGAATAGCACTACCCCATTTCTTTCGGTGGGTGTACGTAAGAGGCGACTAACGGTATTGGGGCTTTTTAAGGGATTTTTGGGCGATGCGGTTGGAGACCCATCACCAACAACCTTTGTTTTACCATTTTTCCCACGCAACTTCCAAAAGTGGCTGAGGATTTTCTAATACCTTGGCTCTGGCTACCCCTTCTAGGGATATACAGCCGTGAGTATATGTATGTATGTACAATATAATATCTACGATGCGAGTATAATTCAGTATTAATGTAAAAACATTAAATATATCTATAGTTTTATCTCCTTCATTATCAGCGAGTGGATTTCCACTGCTGGACATAGGCCTCCTCCAAATATCTCCTCAATGACTGATTCTACGCTGTCCCTACCATTGGCATCCCGCGTTTTTCACCTAGTCCTCGAGCCACCTTATACGAGAAGTACTCACACTGCGTGTCTTTTGGTATATAGCCACTACTTACCACTTATTTTCTCATCTCAACTCTTAGGACTACAATCGTATCCTTGGTCCATCAACGCATCTCCACGTTGCGGATTCAATCACGTAGTGAAACACCTTACTTAGCCATAGGCTCTCCATTACCCCTTGAGTTATACTGATTTTATTCATACATAAACACACGGCTAAAAATCCCTAAAAGAGGTAATGTCCCTTAGTCACCTCTTATGCTCAGCCATGGGAAGAAATGGGGTAGTGCTATTTTAAGCCGACGCTACACAGTAAGAGCAATCCTACTAATGGGGATCATTTTAAGACGGCACGTTTTTATGCTGTTACTTATTGCAGGCATTACATAATATCCTATCCAAAAGCTAATTCTCAGTAAAATACAAACACAAAATTCAAAAACTTGCTAACAAAAAAACTTGTGATCCTCAAATAAAATTTCTATAAATAAAATACAACGTTTTGTTTCAATAACCTTTTTGACTTTCAACAATTTTATTTCCTTATGTATTTGTGTTCTTATACGGGTATTTTTTGCTCTGGCTTATGATGAACTTTTAAAAGTATCGTGTTAAATCTGGTTAATAGAATCCGTGACTTCGGTCGCTCATCGTTTACATTCGCTTTTCAAACGACCCCACAGTCCTTCCGTGTTTTGCGGTGGCCGTTCTGAAACAATTATTAACAGATTTAGTTAAATTTATTTAACCGGATGTCTGATGGTTGTTGATTTTTATGTATTACCCATATAGGCATATATATTCACGGCCATAAATCCCAAAAAGGGGTAGCCAAAGCTTCAGAGCTAGAAACTCCTCAGCCTCATTTGACAGTTGATAGGGGACAGGGTGGCAGTAATAAAGTATCATTGGTTATGGGGTTCCATCCGCCAAAAACCACTTAAAGAGCCTCATACACTTACGTTTTAGCTTTTAGCATAAAAACTTTAAAGGAGATTGACCATTTTGGACCAAATGCTGCCCAGGCGTGGGAATAGTTTTTTATTTTACCTTACATAAAAGGGTATTTAAGAAAAATAATTAAAAAAAACAACATCCACGAGGTTGTGTACTACCCGATAATATACCTTATGGTTTTCGTAGCACTTTAACTTTTGATATTTCATTTTTTTATAATATTTACGTTGTTGTTTAATATTATTACCTTATTTATTCTTCCTCTAGTCAGGTCCCGACCTCGCTAGTATCGCAAAGCAAGTTTTTTGTTCGTTGACAGCTTTGTATGGCAGTGTCTGTTTTTTCAATTCCAAGACAAGTTGATCGAAAGGTACGGTACAAAATCACAGCGAGATTTGAGAGAAATCAAAAGTCTTTCTTCCTCATATTCAGATGTGTATGTATACCTGTTACTCTGTACCTGCTTGCGCGCGCGCCCCTTTGTTTGTATCGCAGTCTATCACCACTCTTTGACGTGAATCGTACTGTGCACTTATCTCCTTATTTTCTTACTACCCGGCATTACTTTTGGACTATCGTATCTGCATCACTTATCGACCCGGCTATTCATTTTTTACTTGACGAGAACTATCATGGGCTCCGTTCAATTAATCATTATTGCTGTTCGTGTTTTACTGGGCGGCGAACGAGCGGCAGTTGTGCTCACGTAGTTTGCCTAGTTTGGTTTTTGGGGTGAGCTAGGCACGAAGACGTTTTAGGCGGCCTGCTTTATTTTTAGATTCAATAATCATAGATGACGTAACGAATCATGATCATGTAACGAATAAATGATTGATTTATTAAAGCACTATACTTAAGAAGTGTTTTAATAGTAATAAATAATCCATTGTTCACAATATACCGTGTTTTATTTAAAAAAACAGCTGTTGGTTATGTATGATTAAGTCGTCAATGTAAATCCTATGAAAAATATTTATTTTCTCAGTACTCCTCGGATAGATTCTAAAGCGCTTTGGGTTACAGTCTGATATTAGTCTAAGGAACATTATGTACTATCATTCAATGTTGGGCAGCACTTGGTCCAACGTTCATACAAAAATGGTCAATCTCCTTTCACTTAATTTATCAGTATTAATTATTTTTCATAAAAAAACTTATAGTTTTTATATTGTTTCACAACCCAACAATCTAAGTGTATAGTATACGATAAAAAAATATATCAAAAATATTAAGAAAAGAAGAAAATATTTGAAAATGGCACTAGTTAAAAAATGTAATATGTTTAAATTTCAGCTCATAAAATTGTAGAACAACCCAAAGCTCGAAGGCTGCACCGTGAAGGTTGTACGCGGCGTGAGAATTGTAACAAGGAGGTATCATACGTTCGTTGGTGACGTCACCCGATTAGATCAGGCTTTTTGGACCCTTTGTTTCGAACATTTCTTTGTTTCTTATTCGATTAAATATTTTTTAGGAGGTGCTAAATTTGTTTTTATTTAAAGTAATTCTGAATTCAATACCTACGTTTTTATAATTTTCGGTTGCTTTTATTTATTGCTGTTTGATTGGGGCTTAATAACCCGTTTCTGCATCCTTGCTGCATATAAGGAAAGTGGCCTTTAGGTAACATAAATATACTCGCGGCTATAAATCCCATTAAAAGGTAGCCAGAGCTTCAGAACTCGAAATTACTCACTAACTTTTGAAAGTGGAGGGGGGAAATAAACGTAGTTGGTAATGGATCTCCACCCAAATCGCCCAATACTGCCTTTAAAAACCACATTACCCAATTTGCCTCTTAAGAAACCGTCTGGAATAAATGGATAAGTGCTATTCTAAGCTGACACTAAACGGCAAAATAACTGCATAATAAATTAATTATTATCTCAAATTAATGGACTGCAACAATACGCCGCACACTAGTGTTACACTGATAGATTTATGACATCAAAGCATAAGAATGTTAATGAGAATATTGTATGAATAAAACATAACTTTAACATTGATTCTTTTGACGAATTTATCACAACGAATTAAGATAGCTAATTAATTAATAGAATTAGCTGTGTAGTGTCGGCTCTGAATAACACTACTCCATTTCTGCCGGTGGGTGTACCTAAGAGGCGACTAACGGTATTGGGGCTTTTAAGGGATTCTTGAGCGATGCGGTTGGAGACCCATCACCGAAAACCTTTATTTTACCATCTTTTCCCCACTCAACTTTCGAAAAGTGGCTGAGGAAATTTAAATTCCTTAGCTTTGGCTACCCCTTCTAGGGATTTATAGCCGTGAGTATATGTATGTATGTATGTATTAGAATACTTAAATCCACACTCACACGTCATTACGATTCAAACAATAGTAGTAACTTTTTTTTTTACATTATTATAAATACTGAATTGCACATATCTTACAAACTAATGATTAGTATCCTTAATGATTAGTACTGGTTTGTTGGAGTATCTATGTCGTGGCCATATCGTAGATTTGAACACATCGTGAAATGATCGATCATTTCATGAAATAGTCACATTTCATGATGTGGCCAACCTCATTTGACCAGATCATAAAATTGTCAGCGTTTCACGATATTGTCATCCATGCTTGGCCAGATCGTAGAAATAGGATGACCTGTGAAATGCAATCCAAACTCTACGGTTTTTTAACATATTGCTCAGTCTTTTCGTAATTTGCAAAGTACTCGAGAACCTTTTCGTCGTAAACTCTTTTGTTATCACTCTCTCCCCCGCTTAATAACGAATTATTACCTTTTTTACTGCGAGAAACATTTTTGCCAGCGGCCCCCATCTTCACACACAAACAAAGTGTTTTCAACGCCTCCACCGGTAATTAATGTAACTACTTTACGATAGGACGAAATAATTTTAACCAGTTCATGAAGAGGCCATGTGTTAAGTTGGTCATATCGAGAAACGATTTCTTACCATCGATCTGCCCAAACCACATCACGATGTGGTCAATAAACAGTTGAACATTTCATGAAATACGACTATTTCATGAAATGATCGATCATTTCATGATGTGTTAAAATTTACGATATGGCTACGACATATATATGAATATATGGAAAATATATTTTAAAAAATAGAAGTCCATATTGAAAAAAATATATAAAAAAAGGAGGAGAGAAAGGAAAGCTAGATGATTTAGTGAGGATTTTACAAAAGTCTTCAAACTAAATCTAAATATTATTAAAATCGTTATTATACGTCAGTGAGATGTGATGATCGAAAGCTCGTTTTCTTACTTTTCTTATGCGACGTTTTTCTTGGTATACATGCATATATTCACGCCATTATTTCCCATTGGGGTAGGCAAAATCTATCAATCGCCACTTTGAACGATCCCGCCCAACCTCTGTAGCTTCGTTTACATCCATCAATTATTTCATACATACTCATTTATTATTCATAATTCGGACACTTTGGGCGCATTCGTTATTTGGTCCAAATGTGTACTTCGTGGAACTTTTCCTTCCACATTATAAATCTACATTCATACATACATATACTCAAGGCTATAAACCCCTATGAGGGGTAGCCAGAGCTAAGGAATTAGAAATTCCTCAGCCACTTTTGGAAGTTGCGTGGGGAAAAGATGGTGAAATAAAGGTTGTTGGTGATCGGTCTCCAGCCACATCGCCATAGAATCCCTTCAAAGCCCCAATACTATAAGTTGCCTCTTACGCACACCCACCGGAAAAAATGGAGTAGTGATATTCTAAGCCGATACTAAACAGATAAATCTAATCCATTAAAATATATTACATCAACAATATCGCTTTGGGTATGGGGTATAAAACTTAGAATTACACAATTTCATTTCTACTTTGTGTTTAACCATCATTGGATGCTGAGATTATAGATGAATTATTATGTAACCTACCTTATTTGACATCATAAGAACATATTTATGTAAAAATTGTAATTCAATCACACTAATAATGAGACAGTATTAAAATTTGAATACGCTATCGATATCTTATGCACATATAACACTCAATTGATGTAAGTAACACTTCATTACAACATAATTAACGCAAAGGTTTTCGAATCCTACGCCATGTAATTTGTGTCAGACGAACAATAGTGTGATTGACACAAAACATTAGCGAAATATGTATGCACGAATCCACTTAATAAGTCCCCGATTAATTAAAGAGCGCTTTGAGCATTATGTCAGTAAGCCACTTGTCATTTTCTCACTTCAATATCGGTAGGGCTGCCTATGCTGTCGTAGTATTTAAATATTATTATTGTCGGTCTAGAATAGCAATACTCCATTCCTACCCGTGAGGCGCATAATTCGAGTTCTGACTTATCTCTGAAACGGCTGAACCGAATTTGACGGGTGATTCACTGAGATATAGCTAGAACAGTAAGAAGTAGCTAACCCTATTTTTTCAGTAAATTTATTTCCATACATTTAAATATAGACTCACGGCTATAAATCCCTAAAAGGGGTAGCGAGACCTTCAGAATATGAAATTCCTCAGCCACTTTTGGTATTTGAGTGAGGAAAAGATTGTTAAATATAGGTTATTGGTGATGGGTCTCCAACCGCATTGCCCAAGAACTTGTCTCAATACCCTAAGTCGACTCTTACGAACACCCATGGGTAGAAATGGGGTAGTGCTATTCTAAGCTGAAACTACAAATCTTGTATATAATCAAATGTAAGTAGAGGACGACCAGAAAACGTTCTTATAAAGGCGGGGGTCCGAAGTGAGAAGCATAACAGAGCATGTATGAGAAGAATAATGAGTGTAAGGGAAGCAAGAGAGATTTGTCAAGATCGTGCGAAGTTGCGCTCGATAGTCTCTGCCTAATCCAACGGGAATAATGGGTGTGAGCTTAAGTAGGTAAGAAAGTATATTCAAATGCCCCATGTCAAGCCGAGTTAGTTCGGTAGTCAATGAATATTTGTAATTATTGTATCTCATTGTAAGAGCAGCCCTGTTAACAATATCTAGTCGAAGGTAGGAGTCGAGGCAAGGATAATACTATTTGTATCGCACATTGTCTGTAAGATTAATGGGTTAATCTATTGACAATGAGGCTACGTGCTCTACTTAAAAAATGTACTATAAGCTTTGTAATAATTTTAATAAAGATGAGAGCCGTGCTTTACTTAGATTATCAGATAGATTCTTAAAGTATTCCATAAGTTAATTTGAATATATATTTAATTTGATTTAACTTCTTGTTTTCTATGCGTTACGATGTTTTAAAAATTGCTTATTTTTCGGTTATTTTTTGAGTTAAAACCCCTTAGAATGTCATCACGTATTTTTTTAATTATTTCTTATTTTGGCAAAAACAATAAACCTGGACATATCATGTGAATTCAGCGTGCAAGCAAAACGAAAGTACTCAACATCATGTGACAAATATGACACATAATGTTCAGAAGCATCAGCTCTGCCCGCTTTGGGGCATTTTCAGATGATTGAGAGTTATTATTTCCATTGATTTCATTATTAATAATTAAGTTTAATATATATAAATACTAGCGACCCGCCCCGGCTTCGCACGGGTGCAATGCAAAATATACCTACTACAGAATGTCCTTATACACAACGTTCACAGCTTTTTTGTCATTAGCCAATACAAACATGTTTTGCTTAGACTATTTATAGGCACGCGCCGCCCGGCGCAAACAACTACGACCCTGCATTTTAAATTTGTAATATCTTCGGTAATATTCACACTTAAATTACATGCTGTAAAAAGCATATTGATCTATAATAAATGCACAATTTATTTAAGGTACTTCATTGGATAAGGATTAATGCTGTATTGTTTAAAATCACTTCGTAAATAACCATTTTTTAGTAAAGAATAAAAATGGTTATGCTGGGTTATCCCTAAGAGATAGACATATACCATCGCGGACTTTTTTGTTGAACTTTTTAAGGTGAACAATACTGTAGTACATTATTTTGGTCTATCTCGTAGGGTTCAGCCAGCGTTTGCAATATAAGCGCAAAAAACGTGCTTATTTACGACATCACATTAGAAACCTTTAAATTTATCAGTGTTTCTCTACTATATTATGCATTTATTATACATACAAACCTTCCTTAGGAATCACTCTATCTATTAAAAAAAACCGCATCAAAATCCGTTGCGTAGTTTTAAAGATCTAAGCATACATACGGACATACAGCGAAAGCGACTTTGTTTTATACTATGTATTGATAACAGCTTTCTGGCATGAATGTCATCATAGTAGAAATACAGTAGAGTCGACCACGGATCTTCATAGAACCTTTTTGTGATAGCTGAATTGAAACCTTTATTTTTAATAATTTCTCCGCTGCTCTTCCAAAAGTGGCTGAGGAAATTGTAATAAGAAAGCTCTGGCTACCCCTTTCTGGGATTAATAACCTTAGTATCTGAATTGCTATTTTCGTTTTTTAGACAACTTTTTACACAGTCGTGCGTGTTTTAAGGTTTTTAGACTTATTTTTCATTCCATATTTTGCAATATTTCCATCGGATACATGCGCATATCAGAAGGATGAACACGCGATCAAAATATAAGATCCGTATCGTGCAGCTCGATCAATCGAACCAAGTGTAATTTAATTTATAGAACTAATGATTTTTTTCGTTTCCACACATGAATGAATATGAGTAAATATTACTCATATTCATTCATTTGTGCAACAACTATATTTTTGTACTCGTCTTCGTATTATAACGTAATATAACATATACTCACGGCTATAAATCCCTAGAAGGGGTAGCCAGAGCTTAGGAATTAAAATTTCTCAGCCACTTTTGGAAAATTGAGTGGGGAAAAGATGGTAAAGTAAAGGTTATTGGTGATGGGTCTCCAACCGCATCGCCCAAAAATCCCTTAAAAGCCCCAATACCGTTAGCCGCCTCTTACGTACACCCATCGGTAGCAACGGGGTAGTGCTATTCTAAGCCAAAACTACACGGCGAATCTTCGTATTATCTTCTACCTTTATTTGGATACCCCACTTGTTTATGTGTAGAGCGTTTTTTTATTGATAGGACATGACTAATTTAAACAGCCATAACATACTTACTTACTTACTTATACTCACGCCCATTATTCCCATCGAGGTAGGCAGAGCTCTCTTGCTTCCCTTACATTAATTATTCTTTTCACTTCGGACCCCATAACATGGCGAAGAGCAAAATAGTTAAGACGCTTGTAGCGGTATTTGTGTTATAAAAGTTAGAACATATGAACATAAATACCGGTTAAGATAAGTTATGAAACTTTACCTTTTCCCCAACGTAGTCAAATCATGTTTGGTGAAAATGTAATTACGACTTAATAAAATATATTTTTTTGTATAAAAATTCAAATGGTTCCCGTTCTAACAAAGTATTCATCCAGTCTCGTTTTCTACATCACTGCTTTTGATAAAAGTAAGGCCAAATTACCCATGAATAATATTAACTTAACAATTTAATCATCTATTTCAAAGCCATAATAGTTAGAAAAAAACCAGTCCATTCAGATTCGTGATAAAACGTATTAAAAATCGTGTATTGCATTAATTTCTGCGAAATACAAAATCCACTCTCGATTAACCGTTTAGCTACCAAAAACAGTAGCTTAAAAAATATTCAAGCATTGCATAAGTCCCTGAGGTGTTCCGTGGCCATCAGATGATTATCTCGCAAATTACAGCATCTAGAGTTTATATTGAGGCGATATAATTCTTGTAAAACTTCTTTGGTATGCAATACCTAAGGTTTTAGGTATAATGTTTCGGCGAACGCTTGACGAAAAAATGTTTGGTGACTAAGTGTGATGGTCATTTTGGATGCAGGGTTCTTTATTAATTGCGCAAGTTATTAGATATTATATTGCCGTTTAGTGTCTGCTTAGATTAGTTCCGTTTGTTATCCTGTGGGTTTCGTACGATGCAACTAAGGCAATTGAAGCCTTTTTAGTGATTTATGAGGCCCGAGTCTCATCACGCTATATCCTTAATATGACTATCACTTCTTACTTTAACTTCGAAAAGAAAATTACATTATAGGCAAATAGGCAATAATTCTAATTCTAATTCCAATTCCTTATAACAAGATGATATTAAAAAAATTATATGGTATATTTTGTACTATTTACCTTTAAGCTACTCAAAATATTAAAATACTGCGAGCTGGTTTAGTTAGTATAGTTAGGGCGTCGGGTCACGCAACCTGAGGTCACGGATTCGATTCTCGTATACTCAGAAAATCAAATTGTACGATGTAACGCACTTTTGTAGGATATATAATAAACAAAGGACTAAATCATCAGATTATCCGACAATTTAGATGATTCCGTGCTTTTGCATAACATAATGCCGTCGATTCCAGCAATATTGATTGTTTTGCAAAACTGTCCAAAGTAATTCATTCATGAAATCACAAATTCATGATTTAGGAAAAGCTAAAATAGAGATAAAGAGACTCAGAGTAATAAAAAAAAGTAACACAAAACCTAACAGTTGATACAAAAACATCATTGACCCTTTTACCCGAATGCTTCAGAAGGAGGGTTACGTTTTTTTGTTACGCTTACGTTCAGCGTATTTAATTTACTTACAAGATCGAACCTGTTAGACTACAACAGCCTTCTTGTGATAGCAATAAAGTAAAATTTAGCCAAATAAAATCTTCAAAATGCAAAAAAGTATCATCTATCTTCTATACTTATAATAAATCTGTAGAGAGGTCAATTCTGTACATGAAATATATTTTCAAAATAACTATCAGGTGGTGATTAGGGATCGATACTGATGCCAAAAATGCAATCAGTAAAATTTTTGTCTGTCTGTCTGTCTGTCTGTCTGTCTGTCTGTCTGTCTGTCTGTCTGTCCGTTTGTATGTTCCTTATGGAAACAAAAACTACTCGACGGATTTTAACGAAACTTGGTACAATTATTTTCCATACTCCTGGGCAGGTTTTCGTATACTTTCCAGTAGAGTAGTAAAGGGGAATTTTGGGAAATTTTGGGAAAACGGGAGAAGTTACTCCATTTTTTAAGCTTCCGTCGCGTGTGCAGCCTTAATGGTTAAACTTACATAGAAATCATGTATTACGGAAATATTCTTCATAAAATTATCTAAAAAAAAATTTTCAACAGTTTATGTCTATCTTTTACGGTTGACTCACAATAACACGTGTAATTCCTGATAGCTTAGCAGTTCGGAACATTCTGATTGTATTTGTTTACTCTTACGTTTGTAAACCTCTCACTCATCCCTAATTTAAATAAGGTAACATTATTACCTATTCAATAAAAAAATAATCATAGAAATCGGTTGACAAACACCGAAATTATACATAAAATAAGCCATCGCGCCCGTGACCAAAACCGAATCGTTACTAATTTACTTATAAAATACTAGATGGCGCCAGTAGTTGCATCCTTACAACACGTAATGATTTATTTTTTAGATTGTTATAAATAACTTCATAGCGTTTTATTCCAAAATTTGCTATTAAACGGAAAAACTGAACCGTTCATTAAAGCGCATTCAAAATCACCAAACTACACTGTTTAGGGAGTGCTATAAATTTAATAAATTGAAAACATTGCGCTGAATTTCACAATGCTTGAGCAGTGACTGAAGAAAGAAACCTCAGATATTTAAAAAAACAACGCTACCCGTGCGAAGCTGGGACGATCCACTAGTTTCAAATAAATCCGCACAAAAATTCGCGGGACCCCAAATAGTGAGTTAGGTAAATTCACCGGACGCCATTTTTTTCTCGTCGAAAAAGCTGTACATCACTCTCAAGGTCAGTGGCTAGACGCTCACAAAGGATGCTTGTGCGAAGCCATTTTTTGCACTTATTTTTTTCAATGACATTCATATGTTGTTTGTACATAGCAGCCCACGTTCGTTTCTAAGTCACGTTAAGGTTAAACATGTTTTGGCTAAGATAATTTCTTATTTCGGCACTCGAGACGGCTATCAATAAATTATACCTCTATTTTGAGCCATGGGAAGGAATTTAAGCGTGACAGAGTTTAATTAAATTGGTGTTTTAGAATGCTATTGTTTTGACCGTGAAATGTTGGCTTCGAAAAATTGGTGCCTCATATGTTTATATCTGAGGTATAATCACCAACGGTAAATCACGTCTCATTGTTACAATCTACTTTCAGCGCTAAATCCAATGGTTTTTGTGTAAGTATTTATGATCCAGGGGTTTCTGGTTCTATTTTCGGGGTATACACATATAACATTGCTGTGTAGTGTCGGCTTAGAATACGAGTAGCACTACCCCATTTCTTCCGGTGGCTAACGACTAACGTAGTCGGTAGGCGACTAACGGTATTTGCGCTTTTAAGGGATTTTTGGGCGATGCGGTTGGAGACCCATCACCAACAACCTATATTTTTACCATCTTTTCCCCACTCAAATTTCCAAAAGTGTCTCAGGAATTTCTAATTACTTAACTCTGGCTACCCCTTCTAGGAATTTATAGCCGTAAGTATATTTATGTATGTATGTACATATAATAGTGAACATTGCATCAGTTTGATGATTCGAAAATTGTAACTACTGTGCATAGGATCGCAAGTACCAGCTTCCATTATTGTAGTATTCGTTCTATGCATTGTATGCTTGAGGCTTTTCAGTGATATGATATGTATGTATATATGAGCTGTAGTAACTTTATGAAGTTTTGTTTCCGAACCTCAAGCTATCATACATATTTTAATGGACTTGTAGAACTTTGCAGGTTGCTGTCGTTTTACTGAATGACTGAATATTTTACTGTTCTTTTTCTCAACTAAAGTTAAGAACGAGAAAAGTGAGAGATCCAGGTTCGTATAAATGATCCCTTATCGCCCATTTTATGTGCCCACCGAGTGGCTGGAGTCTATCCTGTAAAGAGTGATTTAGTTGGTTAGTACACCAAGGCCAAGTGCGAGTTGGCACTTGGCAGACTAGCGAATAACACCATTATAGTAGCTGAGACCGAGGGCTTTACCATCCTTAAGTATGATGTTTAAATATGATGTTTAAATGATTGCTGGATATTTACCATTTACATATACGTTCTTTTATCATATTTACTTAATTATTTACAGACTCAAAGACTCAAACGTCCACGCCGAATATTCCCGAAGGTGTTGGCAGACGTACTAATACTTCCGATAATCACGTGACATTGTCACCTGGTGTTCAGAGTACCCACGTTTTGCTTGGACAGTTTACTAACGTGATAGGAGGCAGGCCTATCGCCGTTTTGTGCGAATACACTGTCACATGACTAAGTACAACTCAGCCATGTAATGATTCCACCACTTTGCACGATACTGACTAATCTCTCTTGTTTCTCTGACATAACCTTTACTCCTTTAAATATAAAAAGGTGCGTAAATTCTGTCATACAATGAAACAAAGAATAATAAAGTCGAAAACTGCCAGTTACGTCATCAAGTTTTACCACTTCAATTTGTCTATTCAAATATTATTCATTACGTTGACCAAGACCTTTGAGCCTTTTCTTAAACCAAAGATGACAGACAAAAAAGTACATACATACATACGTATTCTCACGGCCATAAAATCCCATAAAGGGGTATCTATAGCTCAGGGGTAGAACCTCCTCAGCCACATTTGGAAGATGATAGGAGACATGATGTTAGCAATGTTAGATGTGACTCCAACCGCATCGTCCAAAAACCACTTAAAAAGCCCCATAACCTTAGTCGCCTCTTGCGACACCCGTGGGTAGAAAGGGGTAGTCAAATTCTAAGTAGAAAATTTCTACCAGAAAAGTCACCTATGAAAAACACTGCTAGGGTTGACAGAGATTCAGAACTTTCTCAGCCACTTGAGGAAGTTACATACATATACCCACGGCTTTGAATCCCAAAAAGGGGTAGCCAGAGCTAAGGAATTAGAAATTCCTCAGCCACTTTTGGGAAGTTGTGCGCGGAAAAGATGGTAAAATTACGGTTGTTGGTTTTGGGTCTCCAACAGCATCGCCCGAAAATCCCTTTAAAGCCCCCAATATCGTTAGTCGCCTCTTATGTTCACCCACCGGAAGAAATGCGGTAGTGCTATTCTAAGCCGACACTACACAGCAAAGAAAAAGTAGAGTGGTGAAATTGTGAGATGGTGTATTATAAAATAAAGAGCTCATTGGTCACATCGCCCAATGAGCTCTGATGCTCTGAGCCATGATGATATGACAATGGGGTATGGAGATTAAAATGGAATCGCTATTTCCGTCGCAGTATGGTAAGAATTATCAAATATATTGAATACAAGATCAAATTAAAATCCATAGTGATGTTTTTTTCTTATGTAATTTAGTTTTCTTTTAGAAAGTCAGTAAATTTAGATTATACATAGTGCCATCTAGGAGCTATAAAACGAACTAGCGAAGATTTAAGCTACGTTTACGATGGATAATAAAAAAGATCACGTTCAGTTCAGTTTTGAATTTGTAGAGGTCGCAATCTTACTTAAAACATGTAATTTTAAACTTTAAATTATATCATGTTACCTAGAGTGCTATAACTTAGACTACATTGCATATGTTTAAATTATCATATTCTAAATCTTCTATTTGAGTCAGGACTGCCAATGTTATCGCTATGTACGTCACAGTATAGTAAAAAATTACAAATATTTAAAATACTCGATCAAATTAAAATCCATCGCAAGATTTAGTTCACTTTTAGAAAAGGTAAGTTAAAGGGAAAGAGAAAAGGATGGGCATATTGGTATACTGTCGAATAACAATGAGTGGTACATTTTAAAATTATGACAATATAATGCATCAATATTTATTATGGGGAGTTTCCCCAAATCGTTGTCCGTTCGGAGATACAGCGATCCGAAAATGAGTATGTTTTGATTAAAATAATTTCATTGAAAGTAATTATTGGTTGGGAAAATAGTGGTTTTTTGAATGCGGGAGCGACAGCAAGAAGGAAATAGGAGCCAGGAAAGGACAGCGGGAGGAGGGTTGCGTATAGGTGTGGAAATCATAATCAGTGATATGGCTTCATAATCATTTGGTGATATTCCTATATTTAATCATATGATTTTCACATTTTACTGCTACTTTTTACTGTTCATTATTTATATATTTCGAATCAATCTTACTTACTTACCATCAACAAACTTACACAAACTAACTTCCTTGCAGAAAAGATTATTTAAAGTAACATGGAGTACGTAAAATACTATAATTATCAGTATTGAAGACTTAAAGTACCACCGAATTCAAAGTAGTAGAACTAAGTTCGGACAACTTTAAGAAACATGCAACCTGGTGCATATGCTAATATATAAAATTATCTTTTTAGTAATGCTTTGCCCATCCTCCTTATACTAGATACGTAGTGCCATCTATGAGCTATAACACGAACAAGCTATAATATAATAGTATTCTACAAAGAGGTCAGTCAGTTCAGGTTTAAATTTGTAGATGTCGCAATAAACCTTAAATTATCTTTATCTTTTTAGTGGTATGCAAACTTAGACTATGTTTCATATGTGATTGGATGGGAGGTAAAGAACAATTAAATAGAAACTACTTGTAAAAGTTTAAGTAAAAAGAAGAGCCTTTTATCCCTGTTTTAGGCACGTTTCAAAAAAATGTACACCCCCATGAAATGATAGCCAAAAACTAAACTATGATATCAATTGCTAGTTTTGGGCTGAAAATGTTGTTAGAGGGTTATAGTTAATGAAAATAGTTGAATTTCTGCTAAAATTGTCCAGTTTTCAAAGAAAATTCTACTTTTCACTGATGTGGCAGAAACTTGGGATCAGTTTGGTGACAGTATAAAAATCTGATTTTTTAGCAATTTTATACGATAAATATGATTAAATTTATATTATTATAAAAGATATACTTACTTTATATAAATTGTATGGTATTAGAAAATACAGATCCTCTTTAAATCCACTTTATAAAGCTTTGTTCTTCAGTTTGGTGACGTGTGATGATAATAGGTGTATTGTTTTATTTTTTTTAAATATTTAGATTAGAGTATTGTCTTTAATATACTATAAAATCGTTTAAGGAAAGAGGAATATCATGATGACCCAAATAAAATATATTTTTAACAAAATATTGGTGGGACCATGACCAAACTGGCACGGCTGATAAAATTAAGGTAGGGTTCCATGTTTGTAAAATACGAGTAATATCACATTCCTGTAAATCGCACGAGTTTTTTGACTAAAAGAGAATACATACATATACTCGCGGATATAAACCCCTAGAAGGGGTAGCCAGAGCTGAGGAAAGCGAAACATCTCTGCCACTTTTAGAAGATGAGTGGGGAAAGATTTTTGAAATAAAGGCTATTGGTGAAGAGTCTCTCTGAACCGCGTCGCCCAAAAACCCTTAAAAAACCCCAATACACCCATGGATAATAATGGGGTAGTACTATTCAAAGTCGACACTACACAGCAATATATATATTTAAAGAAATTACTTACATGAACTATATTTGATTACCAAACTTATAATTAAATACAAAAAATAATAACTGAATATAAGGAAATTGTTTATTATTTGATAATTTTATAAACCATACGTAAAATTAATCTAAAAAAGTATATCTCAAAATAAGTATTTTGCATTCATGTAGGTAAGCTCAATCTAATGGCGTCAGTTTGGTCACTTTGCTTGTCAGCCTATACTTGACGTCACCAACCTGACCGTCACCTCTGTTTGGATCCACACAAATGTATTTTTTTTACCTGAAACATTCACAGAATTGTTATATATTTTATTGGTTTTTGGAACCTTATGACCTCCTCAATTAACTTGAATAATCCCTGAAACAGTATTTCGCCACCATTAGGAATAAATAAGTACACCAAACTGACTTTCAAAAGTGACTTCCCGGTACTTCAGCTTAAAACACGCCAGCTCTTTGCAGACGTTGACTCCACTAGAACAAACGAATTGGCTACTTGATTGTATTAAGAGTATGTCAGTCTTGCTCTTTATAATGCACAATTTTGAAATAGTGGTAAAAAAGCTACTATTCGAGCCGTCACCAAACTGATTATTCAGGATTTCATAAATTCTGGGACAGTACTATCATACAAAGAATAGAAAAGTTATGTATAAATTAGGGAAAAATGCACTAAAAATACATAAAACAGGGTACAACCTTTACATAAATCTAAAATTTAGGAAGGGTTTTCATACAAAAAACATTAGCGTACACGTTTTATTTATATCAAATTGTTGGTGGGACAGTCAAAACAATGATGTCATCATAGCGAATATATAATATTTATTTACTACTGATTCACATTATAATTATTTGATATTTATGATAGTGTTAGTTTATTAAATAAGCTTTCATTTAAAAATACTTCTGCAATAAAATGTAGCTACACATAAGTTCCCAAAATCTTCAAACTTTTGGGACAGTGCAAAAACGGGGGTGTACATTTTTTTGAAACGGTGCCTTTAATGTTATAAAATGTGTAATAAACGCCATCTATTGAAAGAAAGTCAAACTAACACTAAAATAAAGATAGTTAAACGGTAGAAGTACCTACATTACATACTAGAGTTCACTAGGGTTCTCCGGGCTAGAAGACGCTAGCTCGGGACTCTATTTAATTTCTGTATGTAGTGTCGGCTTAGAATAGCACTACTCCATTTCTTCCGGTGGGTGTACGTAATAGGCGACTATCTGCATTGGGGTTTTTAAGGGATTTTTGGGCAATGCGGTTGGAGACCCATCACTAACATTCTTAATTTCCCCAACTTTTCCCCACGCAACTTCTAAAAGTGGCTGAGGAATTTCTGATTACCCCTTCCAGGTACTCATAGCCGTCAGTATATGTACGTATGTAAATTTATTAATTTACTCATTTTAAAACAAGGCCATATACTTTGGCGTCAAATGAGGAATTTATTTTGTGTACATATTTATGTCTACTAGAATTGCGATTGACCAAGTTATAAACAATTTTGAATGTTTTTGTTCATGAAAACCTCATGTGGGGATTATTACTAATAAATAAAGGAATTGCGGGTTGGCAGACTAACGACTACTACCGTAATAGAAGCCGGGACCGACGGCTTAACGTGCCCTCTGATGCACGGAATCATCTTAATTTTCGGATAATCAGGTGACAAACTCAATAACTCAATTGGCAGAGCGGGCGCGTATACCCGAGGTCCCGGGTTCGATTCCCGCCTGTGTCGAAATTTTTCTTTCCTTCATTTATCCTTTATTTATTAGTTATAATCCCCACATGAGGTTTTCATTAACAAAAACATTTAAATTATGTGATAGTTAGGCGTTCTCAACATTTGCATTCTACCTGAAAAGTAAATTTGTAAGTAAAATTTGAAAAAAATTCGGAGGTAAGGAACGCAATTTCGATTCCCGCCTGTGTCGAAATTTTTCGTTCCTTTATTTATTACAAATTATAAACAAATTCCGTGACCTTATTGTTTTCCTTGTCCGCTTTATATAAATTTAGATGTTGCCCGCGACTTCGTACGCGTCAATTTCTGTTACTAAGATCGCATTTAATAAGTTTTGTTAATAATGACATGTACATATATTAATATATACATGTATTAAATAGAAATATACTAAATCATATTATAAGTTGTATTTTTTGTGTACAGATATATAACGAACGTATTTGTTATTTAAGTTATTATTGATTTGCCATATATGATTTGTATTCTTATTAAGTATGTAAGTACTAAAATATATTATTTTTATACTTTTGTATTATATTTGTGTATGTATTTATGTAATCAGCATATTTTAGCACTGATCATTTTTTTGTTATGTTTTACAATCAATTGGCTGTAGTGATTTAAATTCATGTATGGTCCGTGTGTCACTACAAGTCTGGCGCTGACTGAAAATCAGTGTTGTGAGGTAAAACTCACAACGACAACGCTGAGTCAGACGCCATTTTGTTGTTTTCGCGCATTACGTGAGATCAACACTGTTTTTATTGTTAAATGTTCTTTTTCCTTCATTTATTTTGTAAAAATACATACATATTCTCACGGCTATATTTCCCTAGAAGGGGTAGCCAGAGCTAAGGAATTATAAATTCCTCAGCCACTTTTGGAAGTTGAGTGGGGAAAAGATGGTAAAAATAAAGGTTTTTGGTGATGGGTCTCCAACCGCATCGCCTGAAAATCCAATAAAAAGCCCCAATACCCTTAGTCGCCTCTTACGACACCCGTGGGTAGAAAGGGGTAGCGACATTCTAAGCTGGCACTACACGGCACGACACGGTTTAAAAACATTTACATGTTTATGTGCGACTGGCAACAAATAAACGTTTTTTCTTCTTCTTTTTCTTCTTCTAATGTATTTTAAAGTATTAATGCGTAAATAATATATTAATTACACTTTTTAAAATCTCAAACTTAAAGTCAGCCCGAGACCAATACACCAGTAGGTGTGCCGAAACGACGGGCAATCATATCACGCAAGTAATTTCAAAATATTTCGTTGGTTAATCCCAATTATTATGTGTAAGGATATTTTTAGTTTTATTTTGTTGTGGCAGAAGAGTGTAGTGCTTTTCTCCGCCACCCGATCTTGACAACGCGTCATATAGTTGGCCGTGTGTAAAGCAATCTTGACGAAAATCGATCCCTACGTGTTTGAATGTTTGCCCCTGTGATTTATTATTGTTAAAAGAAAGAACGTAGGAAATTAAAACTTAACCAAACCGCATCTCGTTATAAAAAAAAACAAACGTAAGGTAAATACATATATCCGATAAAATATATGTCAAGGAATTTTCGAAAAAATACTTCAGGAAACGGTATGTAATGGAAAATAAGAAAAATTATAAAAACATTTTAATAATTTGCTGTCTAGTGTCGGCTTAGAATAGCAGTACCCCTTTTCTTCCGGTGGGTGTACGTAAGAGGCGACTAACGGTATTGGGGCTTTTTAAGGGATTTTTGGGCGATGCGGTTGGAGACCCATCACCAACAACCTTTATTTTACCATCTTTTCCCCACGCAACTTCCAAAAGTGGCGGAGGAATTTCTAATTCGTTAGCTCTGGCTACCCCTTCTAGGGATTTATAGCCGTGAGTATATGTATGTATGTATGTATAAAAATAATTCAATTATTTCGATATTTAAACATAATAAGGTAAACTAACCGTATGTATTAGTAAACGAAAACCTAAACCTTTAAGAATAATTATGTATATGACACCTACTTATATTATCGACATCAAAACAAAAAACATACATACATACATACATATACTCACGCTGTTAATTCCCATTGGGGTAGGCAGAGACTATCGATCGCCACAATGAAATGAAAATTATTGTAAAAATATTATAAACAAAATACTATCCTTAATACTAACAAAACTATTTAGAAAACTACTGCGAAAATAAATTATATTGAGAAAGTATTAGTATCACACGATGATATTTAGCCAAAACAACAATAGAAAACTACTATAAAGCAAAATTGTATTACGAAAGTATTATTACACGATGATATATCGCAAAAACTTCAGTAAAAAAATCAACCGTTCCGCGGGGAGCCAATGGTACCTCATGGAGCTACACGCGCGGGTATTTTTGTCGTGGAGTTATTTTAAAATTGTATTATCATCTAATATGTTTATTAAAATTAAGTGATGTAAAAGAAAATATTGTTAACAAAGAAAAACTCTTGATCAACAACACATTTATTTGAATAAGGATTAATATTAAGTTTAACTCTTTCGCAAATAATTGGCAACTAGTCTACGTCGCGTCCAATAAAATGAGTTTATTTTGAAATTTTGCGACCAACCACAGCGCAGCAGAGCTCTTTTTAATTTCTAGTGAATTTTTCTGATTGGCCGATTTGAAAAAAATCCGACCAATCACAGCGCATATCTGATAGACTAAAGTTTGCGCGCGCTTATGACACTCAAGCAAAGTCTTTGGGCCATAATCGAAACTTTGAAATTCTGTAACAATTAACTTAATCCAGTTACATCAGATGTCTTTTGTGGACACCACAGCCGCGAACTGTACAAAACGATACCTGAACCAAATTTCTAGCTTAACTCATCGCGTCACAGGCTTCCGGGCAAGAAAGAGGCTTACAGAAATAATGTATAAAGATAATGTATTTATTTCGACCAAATTTGATAACCATTTAAAAAGGAATAATTCTTACTTACACAATTTTTGGGTAACTTGAACAGTTTACGCAGCGCACACACTTTGTACGATGAATATTTTTCATACATTCTTTTTTATTCTTCATACTTCGGACGCCTGCTTTTTTGAGCACACTCTATTTGATCCAGTGTGTCTTCCGTCGTCATCCTTTAATGTCATTACCATCCACATTGGCTCTTTAAATCTCTTTGAACAATTTACAATCAAATATAATCTCTATATGTGCCCAAAACATCTTAGCATTCCTTTTCTACATTTTATACAATAACACCATTTACACCGCATCTTTCACGTATCCCAGTATTTCTTACCCGAACACATTACATTACATTACATGCTTTTTTGTGTTACCTCATCTCTACTGCATGCACTCGACTCTCATGCTTTTTGTTCTACACCCAACTATTGCTTTCTATACATAATCGACAGAACTAGAACAGCATCATGCACTGCCATTGGGACCTTTTCGGACACCAACTGACTAGACATTAAACTATTCTCACCGCCAGCATTTCTTTACTATATAATCATTTTCCCACCCAACTTCCAAAAGTGGTAGTATAATTTCTATTTCTGAAGCCCTGGCTACCCCCTTTTTTGTTTGAAGCATTAAGTATGTACTGGGAGTTTTGTGCGTATGCCTGTCAATAAATATTATATACTTCATAGTATAAAGTGTATAATATTTACTGTGTTAAAATAATTTATACTGGGTGCGATCAAATTCACTTATATATTAAACAAAAACCGCTCTCGTAGATCATACTACAAACTTAATGTTATGTAACACTATAAAGTAAATAGGAAACTAAATTAATACACATAGTTACAAGGCGACGGCTTTCCGTAGTTTCATAACCCGGGATAATAAAGTAAAAGCCTTTCAAACGCTTGCACAAAGCAAGCTTATTACATTAAAATTTTCTTTACAATTTCAGCGAGGTATGCAATATTGCGACTACAGTGCACGAGTTAGCAATAACCTAGTTACTAGCTTGCTTTTAAATTTTTAATGGTCTATCTAAAAGTGTAGGAAATCAAGGTAAATGAACTAAGTGTTCGGTAGTATTTTCGTTATGGTTGGTCTTTTAATCTTCTCTTCTTTCTTAGTTTTTTCGCAAGTAAATTTTTATGCAGAATACATACATACATACATACATATACTCACGGCTATAAATTCCTAGAAGGGGTAGCCAAAGCTAAGGAATTAGAAATCCCTCAGCCACTTTTGGAAGTTGCGTGGGGAAAAGGTGGTAAAAATAAAAGTTGTTGGTGATGGGTCTCCAACCGCATCGCCCAAAAATCCATTAAAATGCCCCAATACCGTTAGTCGCCTCTTACGTACACCCACCGGAAGACATGGGGTAGTGCTATTCTAAGCCGACACTACACAGCTAATAATATAACTCTGTAATTAAAATGAATCGTGGTAACAACCATGGTAGCTCAATAAGTAGAACTCCCGTATGTAAATACTCAAACTAAAACATTCACGACGTTTATCCCCGAAGGGGTTGGCTGAGGTACTAATACTTCCGATCATCACGTGACATGTCACATGGCGTTCAGAGTACCCACGTTTTGCTTGGACAGTGTACTCAAGTGATAAGGGGCAGGCCTGAGTCATATGACTGAGTGCAACCTAGCCATGTAGGTTGCCTCACGATGTTTTCCCTTAATTTGTCATGGTTGTTAACGGTGAAACACCATCTAGGGATTTATAGCCGTGAGTATATGTATGTACATCAAATTAATTTGGAAAACACAAATTGGTGTAGTGTAGGCACGACTCGGTATTTGAACCCTCATCGTCTGCACGATAAGCGGAGTTCTACCCACTCAGCTATCATGGTTGTCGAAAATAGAAGCGCAAATGAAAAAGTTGTTGAAGAAAATAAATCGATAAATTCCTATAAACGTGTCAATGGAAATCTCTCCAAAACACTACATTATCCAATGATTCCAAAAGTACAAATACAAATACTTGCGTCCATAAAAACGATTGGTAATAACGTTTGTCGTGATTTATGAACCGCCACAGCACCTTTGATGTTTCACGATAAAATAACTTGGGGCTTATAAATAAACATATTTACATTACGTTTTAAAAACCTTAGAAATGTCAAAGAGTGCCGGAAAGTATTTGAGTGTCGGATTTATTGCATGTTTTATGATGAATAGAACATTTAATTCAATGGGGTTTCTTGCCTTGTTTTTCTTTTAAGTTATACAAAGCCTTTGAAATTGTTTTAATGCTTTCTGGATTAATAAAGATACTAGAAAATAAACTCACTTTGAAATTGATAATTAATTACACTATTCTACGACAATTTAGGTTTAATTATACCTCCTAACAACATAACTTATAATAAATTTCGTTACTATTATAATAAACTTTTACTAAAATGAAAGCCGTCATTCGATTAGTTCATATAGCAGGCAGTTTTCATCATCGCAATTTTCCATGATTATTTCAACTTGTTGAGCTTCATTCACTTTCATCAAACTTCTTATGCATGCCTTTTTGTTATTCACACTTCGGTAATTTGGATTTGCCGTGTAGTGCCGGCTTAGAATGTCGCTACCCCTTCCTACCCACGGGTGTCGTAAGAGGCGACTTAGGGTATTGGGGCTTTTTATTGGATTTTTGGGCGATGCGGTTGGAGACCCATCACCAAAAACCTTTATTCTTACCGTCTTTTCCCCACTCAACTTCCAAAAATGGCTGAGGAATTTTTTAATTCCTTAGTTCTGGTTCCCTTCTAGGGAAATATAGCCGTGAGTATATGTATGTACTTCGGTAAAGTTCATGGCTGTCTTCAACAGATATCACAATCTGTAAAACATAGCTAAATTAAAAGAGTAATAAAAAAACTTATGTAAACAAGCAATTTCTTTATAAATATAAAATCAGCATGAAAAACATCACCCTCAATTTCTGTAGGTGACGGCTTTGATCTCTCACTTCCTACGCCTAATAGATTTTTTTACAACTAAATATTTCATCTTTTGAGACCGGAGCAATGAAGGTAAATCGCTTGATGTCTTAAACGGTGGTGCCTTTTGATGTTTCCGTAAAAATATTATGTAAATATTGTGTAGTGCTCAATAAGCGGTTTTGAGGCCTTTATGTTAAGTGTTTCGGGTCGGGACTCTTTGGAGTGAATATCAGCAACAATCTGTGAAGTATTTTCAAACAGTATAAAGAATGAGGAAACATAATTTCGGTAAGCAAAGAAACAAAATTGTATGTTTTTATCAGGAAAACGTCTTCGAATAAACAAATAAGTACGGCAAATGGAGGATTCGCTCGTTTTTTAATTTGAAATAATAATAACCTTCATTCAATTGGCAAAAGGACTCAATCAAGGTACTGTTAATGGTAACATTTCGAATATTTTAATTGGGGGCTTGGGGGGGGGGTCGGTGGGCGAATAGCACTACCCTATTTCTTCCGGTGGGTGTACGTAAGAGGCGACTAACGGTATTGGGGCTTTTAAGGGATTTTTGGGCGATGCGGTTGGAGACCCATCACCAACAACCTTTATTTTTACTATCTTTTCCCCACTTAAATTCCCAAAAGTGGCTGAGGAATTTCAAATTTCTTAGCTCGGGCTACCCTTTCTTGGGATTTATAGCCGTGAGTATATGTATATATGTATGTAATATTATCCTAAGCAATCCTTTCTTCAACACTATTTACTCAGAAATGAATAAAAAAGCGTAGGAATTCAACTAGGTACAACAACAGCAGGAATAACAGAAATCTAAAGCCAAGTCCATTGTTTTAATCCGTTCAAAATTCTAAGTTTTAATTGAAAAAAGCTTTTTCAGTTTGCATCGTGTTGGCGTGTACTCGTTTCGCGCATATTCATTTTTCTCGCCATGTTTCGGATATTATTCAAATTTGTTCAGTTTTCCCGAATTTTTAACAAGGTGTGCTGTTGTCACGTCGAAAGAGTTTGAAAATTATTTTGCTATTTTCTCCTACGAACAGTATGTTGATTTGGAAAATTTGAAATTAATTAAACAGAGCTTTATTCCCCTTTGGGTTAATCTATTTTGATTTGTTAATAACTGATGTCGCTTAGTAGAGTTGGCTAGCATTCGAACGATCATTAGAAACTGCCATTTAATAATAACTGTCCTGGTAAGGTCCTGGTAGGCGATTTCTTATAATTGTACGCCGTGTAGTGTCGGCTTAGAATAGCACTACTCCGTTTCTGCCGATGGGTGCGCGTAAGAGGCGACTAACGGTATTGGGGCTTGTAAGGGATTTTTGGGCGATGCGGTCGGAGAGCCATCACCAACAACCTTTATTTAACCATCTTTTCCCCACTAAGTTTACCACTTCCTCTAAATTTTTAAGTGGCTGAGGAATTTCTTATTCCTTAGCTCTGGCTACCCCTTCTAGGGATTTATAGTCGTGACTATATGTATGCATGTATGTTATAATTGCTGACTGGCGAAAACACTTTGATTCATGAAAAAGAAATAAACATAATACATACTTGCGGTTTTTATATCCGCAAGGCCAGCACGATGACATTTTAAATATATAATGCGTGGTATAAAACAGGCATCCTTGCGCACTTACATAGTATTGTATAATTTTATCTCATTCTAACCGACACAGTGGCGATAAAACAGCGCTCGTGCTAAGTCTCCAGATAACAATACAGGTACATGAAAGCGTGAGAAGTGACATGTTTATTTCTCTCAGCTCTAGTAGATCCCGCATGCCGAATCTAAAAACGAATAGCTACCTCTTGACCTCTTCAAATAAGATTAATCAATTTATCAAATTAAATGGATATTCATTATCCTCGTCCATTAAATCTACCAAAAAATTACCCAATCCTTGAATACTAGCTTTGAATTTTGAATTTTAATTGTCATTAACTAGCAGCCCTCCTCAGTTTTGTATAAGTTCGTGTAGTGTCATTTTAACATTCTTAAAAATTCGTAGTTTATGTTTAGTAGCGTGAAAGGGTTATCTAAAAATTGCTATGTAGTTTCGAATACAAAAAACACAGAAGCATATTTCTCCCTTCATAATATTAGTACAGAAATATAAATTGAATTTGAATACAGTCTTAGAAATAACATGCATCTGGCGCGTACGTTAAACTGCCTATGTTAGCTTAGAGAGTCAGTTAGTAGTAACCAGATTCAACGAACGTTGGTCGGCGAATATGCGACTATTAGCTACATATGCTCTGCCTATTCCACCTCGATTTATTGAAATCACCGTGTACAGTAAAAGTGTTCGTTTTTAGCTGCAAAGTGAAAAAAATGTGGATGAAGCCGATTTGACAGCCCGTCGCTGGGTTAGTAATACACATTTCTATTTACAGATTTAAGTTATGTTATATGATTAATAGAATGTCTATCTCCGAAGGGGCGGCGAAGGTACTAATAAATAGGTGAAGATTTGTAAATGGCATTGTGTATTCATAATTAGTATTATATTGTTTGTATTAGTCTGTTAATCTTCCAAAGAAAATAAAATAAAATAACTCTAAGCATCACATGACATTTTTTTCTCCCACTGTTACTGTTAATAGTACCCACGTTTTATTCGGAAAATTAACTGTACTGTATACTACAGTATAGAGTAAAATTTTACGTGATAGGGGCTGTCCTCTATAGGCCTATGGCTCCCGTTTGTACGAATTAGCCATATGGATTTCCTCACGATCTATTTATTCACAATATGGCTTTAGAAAAGACACGTTGGTTTGTGTTATCATAGTAAAATAAAGGATGGATAGTGATGGGTCTCCAGCCATAGCGCCACTTCAAATGCTCTATTACACCAATTCGTCGCTTACGACACCAATGGTAAAAAATTATAAACGCTATTCCAAGCCGAAACTGTTGTGTATACTTGCGTTCAAGGAAACCTAGTAAGACCAAATGATTACTAATATCAAATGAAACAAATACTTGTCTTAATACAGTTTTTAATACTTCAGAGATAGCTATACCTTAACACATCTAAAGTAGCATGAATCATGCACGTACACAATAACGTAAATCCACACGCTATTCAGAGCAGCTTTGCATAATATCAACAAAGTTCAGTGACCCCACATCTATCAATATGGCGACAGGCGGAAGAGTCCCCTTTATCTGTGAGGACACGCTGACAAGACGGTTTCATGCTTCAACACATTTTACACGACCTCCTGCGAGTAATGGACATGTGGACGGACCTCTTTGGAAATTGGAATATGCAAACAGGCGTGCATGTGTGTGTATGTGTGTGTTGGTAGTAATCAAAGTGATCTAGGAAGTTTCTGGAATATATTTTCTGCTTAGGTTTTCAATATACTTAAATTCAATTTGTGCCAGTATTCCTAAGCGGTTCATATTGTTCATTCTATTAGCCAGTTTCATTAGTGAAGTCTTAATGGTTTCAGTTAATAGAACACTCGGTTATCGTGCAAGCGACTAGTGTTCAAACCCTGGGTCGGGCCTACACCAATTTGTCTTTTCTAAAGACATATGTGTGGTTAATTTATCATGGTTGTTAACGGTGAGGGAAAACATCGTGAGGAAA